>JAOXJM010000005.1:29330864-29363274 GCA_026413425.1 Tringa solitaria
CCCCGGCCCCTCCACGCCGCCTCCCCGGCCCTCCGGTGCCGCCCGCCCTGTTGCTATGGCCGCCGCCACGGTGCACATGGCCGCCGCGCTCCCAGAGAAGCCGCCCGCCCGCCCGCTTCCCAGCGCTCTGCCGGACCCGGCAGCTCCCGCCGGGCGGGCCGTACCTTGTAGAAGGTGATGGTGTCGAGGGGCACGGAGCCCTTGGTGTGAAGCGCGCTGCCACCGGACAGCGCCAGGCCGAGCAGGCAGAGGAGCAGGGAGCCGGCGGCGGCCGCCGCAGCCATGGCGGAGCGCGGAGGGAGCGGGGTTGCCGGGGCCACGTGACCGCGCGGAGCGCCTGCCGCCGCCGGGGGCTCGCCCCGCCCCGCTCAGCCCCGGGGCCAACCGGGGAGCGGGCTGGGGGAGGACAGCGCTCCGGGGCCGGACCCGGGCCGCGGGGGTGTGACCGCTGCCGCTTCCACGCCGGGCGCGGAACGGGCACGGGAGGTGGCGGGCACCCCCTTCCCTCGGCGGGCAGCAGTGCCGTTGTCGATGCCAGAAAAAAATAACTACACACGGGCGGCTCCCGGCGGTGAAGGAACGGGAGATGAAGGCAGGGTGCAGGATCTGGCCTTGCAGGACAGGCTGCAGCGCTACGGCCAGGCAGAGATTAGCAGGGACAGGTGGAGAGGAGAGAGCAGCTGGTGGTGCGTAATACATTTCTGTGCAGCAGCAGGCTAGCACTGCCCTAGCATCACCACAGCCCTCTCAAGCACTTTTCCTTTTTTTTTGTGCTACTAGAGGGGATATCTACTGCACTTTCCCTATCACTGAAAGCCAGGATGAAGTACAAGCAAGCACTGCAGAAAGCCTCAACAGCAGATTGACAGATGATCACATCAAAAAACAGACACATCCAGACTTCCCCCCCCCAGCAGTCATCATTCTGAACCGAGTCTGCAAGAGGAAAGCAAAAAGTATTTGCCCCCACTTCCCCCTCCCCTTTCCATCCTCTCTCTTTGCAGGTTAACTTGATTTTCTGCTTGCCATGCCCCAGGATAATCTGTCTTCTCCAAGTGGCTGACAAAGCTAGACAGTAGTCGCTTCCAGACCATCTAGGCAGAAAAATGAAAGAGGCAGCAATACTGATTTGTAACGAAACTGACTTTTATATAAATTATAAACCCATCCAGTTTAAAGCAGATCATTTGCAGTTGTGTCACTTAAGTCCGTAGAAGGCTGAGGCATACATATCTTCTACAGTCATAAATTAACAATGAATAATCAAGGAAGAGAACGTTCAGATAAGGCTGCAGATACAACAAAAAAATCCCTTCTAACATTACTAGCGGTTAAAATAAAATCATGATTACCAATGACTGCAAAATATAAATGCAATTTTTGAACAGTTAAAAAGTACAAAAATGATGGGCAACACAAACAGGCATTGTACATTTTGTCCTGTGTGTAGACAAAGCAGCGTAGGACTTCTGACCTTAATCTACATCAGACACTCATTTTAAGCAAAGAGGAGTTAAGGAAATCTCTAAAAGGATCCTGGCTCATGATCCCAGTAGTATAAAAGCAGTATTTTTTTCAGTCTGTAAACAGTAGTCTTGGTAGCTTCTTCTAGGTATGTTTTTCAATTCATCACAAAAAAAACCCACAAACAAAAACAAATCCCAAGAGTGGAAAAGGGGCAACAGCAGCAATGGGTCATAGCTTGAATTTCTTTTCAGTTTACTGTGGGACGTACTCTGGAAGGGAAATGCTCTTTTGTAAGAAATATATACTATATCTAACTTTACACAATTTATAGGGGGAGAGAAATTCTCCCTCACCCAAGCCCCCAAACAGTCAGTACGTAGTCACTTTTGTACATTGTCTCCTCCTATAGAGAAACTACAGCTTGTGAAGGGATGGCACCTGGTTTTATAAAACACCGAGTAATCAAAAACTTGTATTTGTTTGACAAGCTTATGGTTCACCAATGAGTGGAACTGGGAACAGGACAGCAGCTAACAGTGAGCAGCAGTCAGTACTCCCCTTGTGCTGGCATGGGGATGGTTTGTGACCAGCCCGACTCTGGGCCTGTGCCATGCCAAATGCTGTGATGGGAAGCGAGAGCGAGCCATGGTTCTATCCCTTCTCAGACTTTGCTTCAGATGACACACGTCTTACCCCCCCGCCAAAGCAGTTTCAATTCTGCTTTTAAGAGAGCTGATGTAGAAAGCTTTTTTTTTTTTTAAAGCAAGTTCTGCTTTCAGGCACATGGGAGGATTTTAAGAGCTTGGTTATTTTAACCTTACACTTCACTTACATTTTCAGCATTTGCTTATTGATATGATTGCTTGAATTTAACCTGTTGTAGCAGCAGTGAAAGGAAACTCCAGCAAAAATCAGCCCCTCCAGCTGAGGGTGCCG
The DNA here is from genome assembly GCA_026413425.1 of Tringa solitaria. Classification (NCBI taxonomy): domain Eukaryota; kingdom Metazoa; phylum Chordata; class Aves; order Charadriiformes; family Scolopacidae; genus Tringa; species Tringa solitaria. The sequence goes on from JAOXJM010000005.1 coordinate 29,333,268, forward strand.
TGTCAACTCTGCATTCAATGCTGGTGCTTGCACAAAGCCCTCTCTAGCTCGCACTGCCACAGGGGAGAGAGGGGACAGGAATATCAGCAATGGCAGTTTGCCTCCTTGAATGGAAAGGGGCAGTGCAGATTTCTGGCTCAGTGCTTCTCTATGAATTGCATTGTGTCAGCAATGGGACTATTTTCACTTACCCTACGCATTTCAAAGCATCAACTTCAGTCATCAGCCTTGCTTTAATTTAAGGAGCACACCCTTCTTTCCAAAAAGGTTCTATACAACAGAAAAGAGTTCATTTTTTTTCCGTGTTTTTTTTCCTTTTTTTTTTTTTTCCAGGAAAAGAATTACTATAAAACAGACTTAACACATTTTGGTATTCCTCCAGTCCAGAGCACTTACCAGACATTGCATTTAGACCATCAGGACATCCATTACAATTTAGACAACCTGCAGACATTCTTCTTTCCCTTTCAGGATGGGGCAAAGCAAAACTAAATCCAGCAAGAGCAGCAATGTGATTTTTTTTTTTTTTTACACGGGATTTATTTTAAAAAAATACTCTCATCAACATTCTAGCATTACTAACAAAACATACTCAGAAGAGATGACAAAGGTAGGATTGTCAGCTCTCTTAAAACTTTAAATATAGACTTCAGATACTAGCTGCTTTAAATCAGAAGATGAGGAATCTGTAAAGTCTGACCTGTCCCTTGTATTGCAGGTACACGTAACTTCTTTTGCCTACCAATTTCAGGCTGCATTACTCCTTTAAAATGAAAAAAAAAACAAAACAAAAACAAACCAGCAGAAATGCAGATTCAGTGGGAGTAGATGATGTGATTGCACTTTCTAACAGAACGCCTAATGAGCTAGTACTTGAATAAACAAAGATCAACTGCAAAAAGCAAGCATACAGTTACAAAAAGTATTCTCAGCCTCATACCACAGCGGAAGCAAAAAGTCACCTCTGCCAACTTAAAACCAAAGCCAATAGGATTTAATTTCTATTAAAATATTTAAGTCTTAAAGTTTCAGTAATCTAAATACACTTCTTAAAAGTCATGACAATTGCTGTTTTACATTAAACTGACATGAAATCAGACCGCAGTGTCAGACTTCACTGCAGCTATTATATACAAGGTCTCTGGTTTTGTCTTTTTTTTTGCTGAAACACTGATTCCCAGCTCTCTCTCTCTCTAAAGCTTAATGGCCAAGTTTGATTCCTTATCAGGTTTGCAATTTTTCCGAACGTGAAAACCACCTGTATGTACACTGACACCACTTCTTCCCTCGAGCAGTTCTCTCTCCTTAGAGAAACCTGCCTCGCCACCCTCCTGCCCTGCGCCGGAGGGCTGGGCTCTGCTGGAAGGCTGCATGCAGATGGGTGTTCCTTCACTGCAGCCTCACCTCTCTCCGCTGGACCAACACACTGAATTAATTCAGTAGGACCAGGTGGCTTGTGGACAAAATAGGCAGCTCCAAAACAGGCTCATTTCATTGGTGGCGGCTGAATGCGGGCATCTACAATTTCTGCATTTCTAAGGCAAGGACCATACAAAAATTATAAACACTGTATGGCGATGAAAATACAACTTCTTTGAGATATATGCTTTACACTGGATTTCTATTGCTGCTTCTAAAGACCATCTCCAGTTGTTTCTAGAGATCAAAAGGGAAGAAAGTTCATTTTCTCCTGTTGCAATATGCTTATGAACATGTATAAAAAGTGGTCAAACCCCAATAAGGGTCCCTGCTTCTCATTTATGTACAATAATTTAAATCAGCTCAATACATCTGTAATACCTAAAAAAATTGGTTTATGTTTTTAAGTCCTTCATGCATTATGAGGAAGTTCTGGATTAAAGTGATGGTATATTGGATGTTGCTTCTGTCTGGGACTCTGGTGTCACTCCCCTGTGGAGTCTGTCAAGGATGCATTTCTCAAATCTTTAGTTTTTTAATGGTATCAAGTCTCTTTTTCAGCAGCTCTCCAATTTCCTGAACTGAATGATGGTAACTGCTCTGGACTTTCCCTTGAACAGTCTTTGTAAACTTTTTTTCTTCCTGCAAAAAGCAAAAAAGAGAAATCATTCATTCCATGGCAACTGTTTAAATCGTCCTGTTAAATTTCCCCCACCATCTCAAACACTGATAAGAAATTAATGAGGACCACAGTGTAAGTTTACAAAGGGAATGTCATCAGCACAGTATATGCTGCACCTGCTCAGCAGCAAGAATTCCTATGGATAATGGTATTGCCCAGACAGGGCTGGTAAAACATTAGTATTTCTTCAAAACTTCTGGAAATATCCTTGTGCAAGATATCTGTGGCTGAAATTGAGAGTGCATGTAGCACTTTATTTTAGTCATTATTTATTAAAATATAGAATTTCTTATACAGAAAAGTGAAGTCAAATAGCAAATGAAGGCTGAACAGCTAAGAGATTCTTACACCAAATTCCAAAGCACAGAGAGCTGCAGTGACTGGGACAGGCTCTTATGTCACTAATTCACAGCAACACTGGTACCTAGTTTTCCAAAGGGATTAGATTCCCTTTAATGTGCAGTTTTCTAAAATCCCCATGCTAAAAGGCTTTCAGGAGGACCACCACCGTGCCACACTGCTGGCATTGCTCCTGCAGGTAGAGTGAGGTTAGCACAGACCTATCATGAATGATGCTGAATTTCTGTACACAGAAAGAGTAAATCCTGGTACCCAAAGCAGCAGCCATAACCACTGTTCTGTCAAGAGGTGACTTGCTATCAGGATGCCTTTTCCAGGTGCTCGTACACTTAACAGCAAAAAAGCCTGCGAGGCACAGCCTGAGTAAACCAATCCCATGTGGGAAAATCAAGGCTGAACTGACACATTGCTAGTAGCACTCCATTCACACTAGAATTTTCACTAATACCTAAAAATAAGGACTTTTGAAAAAGCACCTTTTCGCTCTAAACACATGGAGCTGCAAACATAGCTCCAGGTCTGAGGGGAGCTACAGACTGCATTTATCAGGGTTTACCACGACAATATCAAACAATAAACAGAATAGCAAACATTGTGAACAAACACAGGAAAAGCTGAAGACTCCCACAGATGCTTCTGCTCAAATCCATATAAATCTAACAGTTGGGTTTTACAGATCTGCCTTGTGTAGTAATTGGATGCATTTAGGATTTGCTGACTCAGTGAGGAACCAGAAAAATTACAAATTCAACAGTTATCTGAAAATGTCTTATCCCTTTAAAGTGAAGATTCTTTGATGATATTAGGAAAATGCACTACTTTGGTTTTATTGAAATTCGCACTAAATACAGTCTAAGGTATTTCCTTGCTTTCTATCATTTTCTTTGTTCTTGCAGTTTCTTTTTTTATACATATATTTGAGATGTACATAGATTTCTACATCAACCTCACATAGCAACAAGAAAAGGGAAATTTTAAGTAAGGTGCTATGAAAGAAACAGGACAATCTAATTGGAAAAACACAAGCTGGCTAACTCAGTCCCTCTCCTCCTCACATGTCTAAATTGGGAATGAGGTTTGGCATGTGCAGTAGTGCCTATTACTCCTGCCTTTGGTTTTCCCTATATAGCTGGGGGGGTGGGGGTGTTGCCACTTGTTTTTCTTAAAAAAAAAAAAATCAAGTAATTGTTTCCAGGGAAGTATCTAATCAGCAGTAGGTGAATCTCAAATGTTTCCTGGAATAAGTGTTTTGCATCCATTATGGCATGCTATAATACAGATAATAAAGTCATATCACAGACAACAAACTGATGTTAAAACCTTAAGCTTTTCTTCACTAGCATACCACACAAAATGAAAGTATTTTTTAATTCCTGTGTTTAAATTTCGGTTTTTTGAGATTTTATGCAGCGAGCTAGAGCTGATCAGATGAGGCAAAGTCACTGTCACTATAAAAGAAAACCCTCAACTTACCACTCTGAAACTAAGCAGTCTGGTCCCTAACCTCTGGTTAAGGGTCATTAAATCAATTGTAACAGGTGCAGGGAATTTTTTGTTTAGGTTATTTGTTTTTTTTTTTCCCTTTCAGTAAAACATTTTGGGAAAAGACGCTTTCAAGAAAGTTATCCCATAGGCACGTACGTACAGGTTATTATTGGTCACAGACAAATGTATAGACCACACAAATAAAGATGCAAGTTCTTACCTGTAAAAGCAGAGTGTCCTTGAGGGACAGCTCTTCAAGTTTTAGTGCAGTCAGAATTATTTCAAGCCCTTTGATGTGATCTATTACATTGGAAGTTAATGTCTGTAGTTCAGTAACATAATCCACAAAATGTGTAAATACAGGTGGCTATAAAAACAAATACATTTACAAACACATATTAATGCCTATTCAAATGATTATTTTATTTGACAACTCAGTTCATAACATCTATCATTTTATTCTATCCCCCCCAATCTAAACTGTAATCTACCTACACAGATAAATGCTACCAGTTAACTAGTTTACTGTAGTGCAATCAAGGCAGAAAGTCCTTGACACCCTAAACCGTTTCCTATTAAATAGCTGTCATGTGATATCAGAGATGTAGCATGTCACCATTTGATTTTAAACAGAAAAGAAGTGTTAAAAGTTATCATTGAGTAATCTCTAACCTGCGTAAACCTCTACAAGGCAAGATTTATGAAAAACAGGGTTTTTTAGCATCATCTATCCTGATTTTTCCTTCCGCAAAACTATGCTTTTGGATTGGGGGTGGGGAGAGAAAAGAAAAGAATACTCTTTACCATAGCTACACTGCTTTCCTTTTTTTTCTTCTTCTTTTTTTGCAGGTTGGATTTAAAAGGTCGGAGAACACTGTCACAGTAACTTGATACCCACAGGGCAATGGAGATCGTCTGGAAAAAAGGTACAAGTATGGAACAAGTTGCATTTACAGGAGGCTTCTAAACTCACTTTAGTGTTCCTACTGATAAGACTCACACTAGTTAGAATATGCAACAAAACCTCTGCTTTCATGAGTGACTGAGATCAAAGAACTTTCACTGTGTGTTAGTCCCAACATTTCTACCCTGAAGTACTCCAAAATTTCTAGATTCCAAAGGGAAAAAAAAATATACCTCAACAAAGAAGACTAGGTTTTCTAACAGGTTTGGATGTGTTTTCAAGGTGCCATCTCTGACTTCAATCAAATCACCTTTACATTTATTAAACAAGTCTGAAAAGAAAAAAAAGAAAAGCCTTATTCAGGACACACAGATCAACTTAAACACATATTTTCTGTTACAGTAAGTATCTCAGTGCAGTGTGCAGAGCTGTCAGAGGACTGGCAGTTAATGATAAATTTGGCCAAAGCCTCTCGAGTAGGTCCAGCTCTGAAGTTTCCTCTGAATTGTATTTTCATTACAAACAGTACCTCCACTCCATTTATTAGCACACCTGGACCAAGTACCAGGGAGACAACAGTTGCTAAGACTAGGATGAAAGGCAGCGAAACAATAGAACAAAATGACATTCTGTGGCATGCAACAGCTTCATGACCACACAAGCCAAGGGGAATCTCAGCCTTGCTCTCAAGTATCTTTCAAAGGGATCTTCAGATGCATTAACACACTTCTCCACAATTGCAGCACACTCAGCAGCACATCCTCAGAGCAGCAGGAAGCACTACCTTAGCTACCCATGTTTATACTTGAGTTACCATTTACCTGTTAGTCGTTCTACTAAAGACTTGAAACTATTCCCTATCCTCTCTTGGATTTCTGCTGAATCTTCTGAAAGGAAAAAAAGAAAGTAGTTATGAACTACAAGATTGTGTATTTTTTGCTTCAAGAAAACCAAGAGGCATTTAAATGTAATTTAGTGTTAGCAGTCAAAAAGCAAATGCAACTGCTTTTAAAGAGGATGCGGTATTATATCAACATATACTGTACAAAAATGAAGACTCTCATAAAACATTAAGGTATCGTCTCTCAAATAACTTCGTGTTATTCAGAAAATTAACTTGGGTCCACATCATCCAGTGCCTAGTAGTTTTCAAACTAAATGGAGACACATCTCGCTCCCTCCCACCACCCATCGTAACAATCTGGTTAAACCCCTGCCCCTCAAACACTTACCTAAGCCATTGGTATCTAGTTCATAAATATCACTAACAAGATAAAACAAGCTAGTCTGGCACTGACAGCTGCCATTACTGAAGAAGCCAGCCATTCGGGTAGGAGGAGGGCCAAGGACAGGATACTAGGCAAGAAGCAAAGAAAAAGATAAAGGTGTTGCAGCTTTTCCTTATCCAGAACACAGTGTTTGTCTCTGGCACATCTCTCAGTCAGATTCATACACTACAAACTCAGGGTCAGTTAAGTGCATTCTGCAGCCTGCCGGACGTTACAAGATGCATTCAAGTTTCTCTGCTTGCATTCACGTTCACTTAATATTTGGGGAAAGCTTTTTCCTTAATGGGTACCTGAATTTTTTGTTCTAGAAACTTCTTCCCTGAATCCACTGCCGCTTCCAGCTGCTGAAGCAGGGATCGAATTGTATCAATCTTGGATGAGACGCCGTTCTCTGCAGTCTTTTCAGAGTTCTTTGGTTGAATAGTGTGACTAAGAGTTGGGAGTCCGCTTACTAGCCTTAAAGTTAAAGACCGGATTCGCAACCACACGGTTTCTTCCTCCAGTGAGAGTTTCCTATGTTCTTCTGAAATGTCCCTAGAGAAAGGCACCAAATGTTTTCAGGCAAATGCTTCAATTTTGCAAAGCAGCAAGTTTCACTCAGGTACAAAAGCCTACCCAAAGTTACTGAATACTGTATGAAGAGGCAGGAGTGGTCAGAAATTCAGGAAACTGTATTAATATGTAAAAAGGCAGCACTGCTAGAAGCTATGAGTGATGCTTGTTAAGTTTGCAGTTAGCCAGCCTACAGAACATTTAAATAGAGCAGTTTCCCTGAAAGGATTTTCTCTGCCACGTGTGCTGTGAGGAAAAGGTGTGACTCCGCAGCTGCGGATATTGCTACCCACCTGTCTTTTGGATCCCAGTTAAACAAAACCGTCAGGTCCCTGTTGTCACGCAAATCTTTCCATGGAATGTCATCCTCCTCTGGACTCAGACTCATGGACTTTATACTTTCTTCTAAACTGGTTGATCTGTACATAAGTAACATTACATCAATCACTGGAAATAGAAATGCTACACATTCATAGAAGTGACATGGATGCTGAAGGGGTGAGCAAATCAGAAGTAGAAAAGTAGCTGACAGGTTTTTGCTAAAGAGCTGCAAACGCAAGTCATGAAGGTCTCACTTGACCAGTGTTCTGCCTGTGCACAAATGTCCAGTATTTTCACGTGCAAGAGGTTGCACTTATCACTGCTGTACTTACATATTTGCTTCAAGTAAGAGGTCTAACAACATCCGTTCTGTGCGAACTTGCGCAAAGTGAAGGGAAGAGTTCAGCCTATTTCTAAATGCAATGAATTCTGGGATCTTCTCAAATGCACCGTACTTGTAGGCTTGAATGATATATTCTGAGGTCTGGAAGAAAACACACACACCATCTCTTTATTAGTTACTTCCATAAATTCAGAACAACCAAGAGTTTAACAAGGTGACTGTCACAAAATAGCTTTGCTGTGGTTTTCATTAGGGCAGAGGTACAGAATCTGGCAGATACTCAAGCCCTGGGAGAAGCTCACGCTTTTTCTCGTCCAAGTCACCCCAGCAATTTTTTTGCTACTTTAATTGAGAATGCCCAGATGTTCCACTGGGCAGTGTGATTTAATAACCAAAGCAACACTAAGAAACATCACGTTGCTGTCACCACTGAAACTGAAAAATATTTAGGGAAGAGACGATTTTGGAAGGCTTTTTTTTTGTTTGTTTCTGACATGCATTATTCAAATCATTGTTTCATTATGACAAATACTTTCAGGTAAATTAAATATATCCCAGATTTTCTGGAACTGACTTGGATGTGCATCACATATTACCGCAACATAGATTAAAAAAATTACTCACACATTTTTTTTATTTCTTTTTTTTTATTAGATTTTTTTTAATACAGCATCACAAGATAATACCATGCAGTGTATACACATTACAATACAATCTAAACACCACAGGAAACTGTCAGGGTCCATGAGATAGTTTGCTTCCCCTCTGAAGAAACACAGCAATACAAGGCACACAACTAATATTTCACATCAGTCCAAGTAATCTCCAGAAGGAGATTTACATGACGAGGAGCCCCAAACAAGCACTGTATTTTAATGAAAATTTCTAATGGTAGAGACAGAGTGAATGATTTATGCTCTCAGTCAAGACAGATAGCTGTATTTTTCACATCAGAATTACTCCACAAGTCAGAAATTCTGACAAGTTAAATATTTTCTTCTGAACAAGATTATGAAATGCACTGAAGACGAGAGGCACCAGAAAGGCCCCTGGTTCACTGAACTTTATATGGTACTAACAGACTCAACCTGTCTGGAAGGCTCTGAGAGACTAGAAGCTAGTACGAACAGATGAAAGTCAAAGTCACCATTTTTCCCCCTTTAAAATAAGAAATGTCCTCTAGGTAGCTTTTTTTTTTCCTAAGAAATTTGGTTATTTGCACTGTATGAAAAAAATATGCCAAATATTCAACAACATACCCTCTGATAAACAGCCTTGCAGAGTTCATTGTCAGGCTGCGGGATTGCGCTATGGGCGCTAATTCAACTGCATCGACGTGGTTTTTAAATCCCCATAGGATACGTAGGTGTTCTGTTTGCCTGCAGTATCTGGAGAAATTAAAGACGGACGGACACAAGAAAATTAGAGAGATTACTGGTGATTCTGCATATTTAAAGGAAGACTATCTTGACAGGGATAAAGTTGCCTTTTTAGTTGTGGCCAAATATAGCAATACTGCCGTCTATTTTCCTCCCTGTCCTTGGCATCCTCTCCCAGAGCAGAAACATTATGTCAGGACTGCACGGCATCCTAGATGGCTGTTACTCCTGGGACCCACTCTTAAACAGGATTCACTTCAGGCTGTTATGTTCATTAAGTCAGAAGGAAAATCATACTTATCCAAAGCAATCGGTTTGAATCTGTAGCTATATTTTTATGCCAGATCAGTTTGTTTACATCACACACTTCCTGTTCTATGCAGAGTCTCCTGCAGAGCATGCCTCAGGACATGTTCTCTATGCTGTACCAGACATTCCAGGTATCTTAAACACCAGCCCAGAGAGGAGCAGGCAGTATCTGAAATCATGTAAAAAGGTAACTTTTCAAAGGATAGTCCTCCTTTAACATTGCAGTCAGATGCTGTTATGGGACTCGAATGGGAAGCTGATATCAGGACCCTGAGTATTAAGGGGCAACCCCAGCAGAACCACAGCAGCACAGAAACTGGTAGCAGATTCTGACCTTGTGATACCTGGGACATGCCTTATGGTAAGGAATCTCTTTTTTTGGTCTCCATTCTTGTCATGCCATCATCCCAGCTGAACAGCACCCTGAATTGAGCCTTCATCTCCTGCAATTTGTATCTTATGGTTGGTTTAAAGCACACTTTGTATTTGCAAATTAGTACAGCTTTTGATGCATTTTCCAACTAAAAAGGATCTTAAGGTGATAATCACTGGAAGTGATCCAGAACACACGAGAGATTTGGCTGTCTCATGGTCCTGTGGTCGCAATATTCTGTCTCCAAGATGAGACGTGGATTCCAGAGTCACATCCTTATCTTGTAGCGTGAAGAATTATATAATGCTGATTGCATCACTTTTGCTTCTCTTGCAATTTCAACCTTTTAAGGTGTGGTAGTGAGGAAAGTCGAACCATTCAGGCACTACCTTTTCTGGATTTCTGGAACATGAGTTGAGTAGCATTTTCCTGGAAATAACACTTGAAACGTGGCTGTCTTCGTCTGCGTACAGATATTGAGCTACTGGAGACAGTCAGCTCTTCTCTGTGGCAAGCACCTTTAGCATTCATGCCAAAGAGTAACCTTCTTCCACGGTAACCACACTGGAAGTCACTTCAGATTGTTTTCCAGGGAAAGATGATTTCCTGATGCTTTACAATGCAGTGTTCTCAAACAGACAAATGGCATCCAGTAGTTTTTTCAGTTTACTTTTTTCACCTGGCACGCAGCAGGCATGTGTTTTATTCAGACAGTTTGTTTCAGGTATGCTTTTCATTAACATCCAGAGTGACTTTTAAACAAGACTGAACAAGTTACTCCTCATTTAAAAAAAAAAAAAGGGAAAAAAAAAGCCACCACAACCAACAACAGTCACGTAGGAGAAAGCTGTCTGGATCCAGGGCTTCACTGCAGCACAACACATTGCACGCAGGAACCCAAAGACTCTTAGCAAGCAGAATCAGTGCTTAAATAATGATCAAGTGAGGGAAACAGATGAGACCAAGCTCCCATTGTACAATCTACGTGCTCCTCTGTACCACCCGCTCCCTCCAGTGAAATTTCTGTGTCAGACACAGGTCACAGTAACTCAGCATCTACCTTCCAGGCACAGGTAAATGGCAACTGGTATCCTGTACACAGGAATAACCTGGGCTGTCAACAGAGCAAGGGTACTCTTCTGAGGGATTACCATGTGAGCATCTTCACTATTCATTACAGATAAGTCTTCAGTTTTTATCTATTTCTGGGATGGTGGGAAAACAAGTTGTGGGAGCCTTTGGAGCCATCTTAGCCAGTGGCCGACTGGAAGCATTACAACTGGATCACACCTTTGTTTCTTATGAAGTAAAAATAGTTTTCTTCACCTACCTCTCAAGAGTGATCAAACTGTAAAATATAAATATACAGGGTATATTCCCACTACTGAGAATAGCACTGCCTTCTTACATGCATATACTTCCATACCACAATTCCGGACTATTTCTGTTCCTATTTGCCCAATGTATTTCCACCAAGACTTCAAGAAATGTTCCACCATTCTGAAACAGAATTAATATTTTCTTCCCTATGAATGTATTAGAATGTACATCAGAGGGTAGTTTCCAAGTAAGGTTACTGACAAGTGCATTTACTAACCAGCAAGCTACAAGCATGCCGAATGTCTAGGGCATGGTGTGTATTTTAGGAAGCACCTGATCTCTTTGGAGAAATTCAGCTACTCTTCCCTCACTATCTCTTCCATTCCAGTCCTAAGGTTCTTATTCAAGACAACTTTCTTTTCATGCACACCACTTTTTGGGGTGAACGGAACAAAGCCGGTAGTTCCCACTAGCACAAGACCAGGTTTTGCAATTTGATCCTATCACTTCAAAATAACGCAGTTAATCATGGGCTCTGCCTTCAGTGAAGCTGAGACTTCAAGAATCAGTTTTTCCCCTCCAAAATCCTCCCACCTCATTCCTTGCACTTCCCTTTCTTTTAAAGGGATGTGCATTCCCCACCATCCCTGCATGCCCAGCACAATCATCACTTAAACATGCTGCTGACAAACTGTCACCAAGGATTCATGAGTTTACCATCACCATCTTGACCCACCATCCATTTGAATTTCCAGAACGCTAGAAGTCCTATGACACCAGGACTTACTTGCCACATAGTATTTCATTTAAATTCTTGCATAATATCACAATCCATTAATTTAAAAGTAATCATACCTGTTTTTGAGGTGTATTAAAACTGGCTTTTGTAAATAGGAAGTTAAAGCAAAACCTCATGTAACAGCAAGTTACAAATCCTTGAAAACATAGATTGAGGTAACCTTTACTATAAACACAAAGTTGCACATATTCCTCTTTATTATCAACCACTACATTTCTGTAAGCCCTTACACAGGGCACAGACTTCTGTAAGGCATCCTGACATAACTGCTCTGTTAACATGACAGAGGTTTCTTTCAACTTACATCTTTCTGGTTGGAGTGGAAAAACCTGAGTGCAAAATTGCAGGATTGGGATGCAGCAGTGTAATGGCCCAGTGACTCTGCATAGCGCGTCAGAAGGTAACTGCAACACAACACAGCACAAGTCAAACATCAGCACACAACCCCAGGGAAACACCAAACACAGCTCTGAACAGCCAACTGCAGCTTTAGTGACAAGTCTGGAGATCTAACAGACTGCAGTCGCAACATACGTATTAAAATTTAAGCTTTTAACAGGAAGTGAAAGGAATTCCTAATTTTTTCAAAAAACAACATGTGGGGGATTTGAGCTCCTCCACCTTTCTTGCTAACTGAGCAACAGCTTTAGACACCCACAAACACACTGACCAGGGCATGGCCTTGTGGTCTGTTTGTTTTGACTAATGCTCCCAAGTTTTGCTGAGAGATGACATAAGCCAGAACACCAAGCTATGACTGGTATCAAGATCTACTTTTCACAAATGACTTTGATTCCCTTTAGATAATACTCCAAAAATCCAAAACCGATAAAAATCACACAGGAAAGATACTCCATGAGCAGGGGAGCATTCAGTAGATGTGTCTCAATTCCAGAACACTATGTCAGATTTTCATACGATGCTGTGTAAATCTGCTAACTTTCAATAGCAAAGAAAACTGAAGATCTCAGGACCTGTTACCGGAGGGTCACCATCACCAATTATTCTCAGTATATACTACCCACCCGATGGTGTCGTGCTGTATGTGTTTTGCATCGAGGCTGGAGTAGAGCTCTGCAACAGGTTCAAATGCACCAAGCCTGCAGTAGATTCGAATGAGCAGCAATTTAAACTGAGCATTAGAAGGACTATGAGATAAGCCTTCTTCTAAGAGAGTTAGGCACTGCCACACAGCCGCCTCTTCACCTGGTGACAAAGACAAAACACCCAGACAGGCGTGATCAGAGAGAGGGGCACTGAACACCGACAGCACAGTTCACTTTGGCATTGAAGCTTCCTTCCTCAGGTTACACGCCTCTCAAAACACTGCCATGAATTTAAACATGCAGATGGCATTCATCAGCCACGCTGCTGCCCTTAAAACAGAACACTCACCCCAGCATTACACCTGCTCTCTGAGGGAAAGGTGGAGGAATAATTCCTCGCTTAATTCACAAATGATTCACACCACAAAAGTGCTCACACATGGGCCCACAGCAGAAGTGACCTTCCCTGATAAATTCTTGACTGTTCAGGATTTCTAGCTCATATGTACAGAGCACTCCCAAGCTGTATGCAAGAGAGCAGCACAGAGCGAGGAATTCAAGAGCCCACGTTCTACCAGTGACCTGCCAGCAACCTAATGATGGATTTACCAAATCTTCCTTGGGACAAAGGCATAATGATGGCTACGCTGAAGGGCAGGAATATAAACAGTGCCCAAGGACAGCCACCACCGCAGGCAGACTGTGTGGGATTAGGAGACTAACAGGCAGAGCAGATGTGAAGTACAGGAATGCCCCTGTACAGGGCAACAGGTCTCAGCAGGTCTAGAAGCAGGGGATCCAAAAGACAAAGTATGTCAGGGAAGGAAAGAAATACTCTCAAAACATCTCTGATATCAGAAGGGAATTGTCAGCAGAACTTGTCCAAAGAGAGAGAAAATATTATGTACACGGGGAACTTGGAACAAGCTTCCGAAGATAGCCAGCACTGAGCTGTGAGAGTTATCAGCAAAGCTCTGCCGGAATTACAGGAATTAATCAGAAAAATTAAATCCCTTTAGAGGTCACTGAGATTCAGATCAAACACCAACTGAACAGAGAGACTCCTGAAATGCCTCATACTGAGAAAAAGAACCATAAAGCTGTGGGCCTAACAAGCCATGCCGGGTACATGCTGGACACAGGGGACAGAGTTTCCCTATCACAACCATCCAGAGTAGTATTAAGCAAAACACAATTTTAGGAACATACCTTCTAGCCACAGATCGAGCAGCAGGTGAACTGCAAGCAGGCAGTAATAATCTGAAAACTGCAATTCAGTTTTCAAACAAGATTTCCCTAAAATAGAAAAAAAAAAAGTTACCACTGAATTACTACAGTGCTGTCAGCTGCTTCTCCCATTGTCAGCATGATCAAATGACACAGCTTTCTGCCAGATGATAACCACAGCTTAATTTATGAAATCCAGAGTTGTCTTAAAAACTGAAACAACTACATACATGCTGCATTTGATCATCACACATTTGATCATCATCACCCTTAATATGTTGGAATCTGCTGGAAGGCGAAAAGACTCCTACAACTGCAATATTTACAAATTAAAATTCCTGTCCATGTATTTGTCCTATGTACACCAGTGATACAGCCTGGCTTTGCTTAAAGGCACAGGCAGTTTTGCAAACATACAAATGTATTATCTGAACTACTCAGGAACGTCTCATTTATCTTTAAGATACACAAATGAAAAGAAAAAAAATTAAAAGGGAAGAGATAATTCAGGTACGCCCAAGGATATAATCACAAAGGAGAAAGCAAAGTATTATTTAGTGGCACGATGGGTGCCATCAGCATTTGTGCTCTTCCATCCCCCTGAATAAGCTTCGAACTTTTGCTCATAAAAAGCTGAGTAAACTGCAACGTTAGTTTCAAGATTTTTCTCACCGAACTCCAACCCATGGCGGTATCTTAACATCAATTCCTGGACCACAGTCAGCTTTTCCTTCTTATCCATGGCGTGGTAGATACCGAGCAATCTTGAGAGCTGCACCACACACAAGTGCTGCTGCAGGGCTTTGATATCGGCTGGCAGTGCGATTTCATTCTCTGCTGCTGCCGACAGAGGGATTACTTCCAGCAATTGACTGATGAACTGAAAGAGAAACACTGTTGTTAAGCTCCGCAGGGCACCTGGGACTGCAGGAAGGAAAAGCATCATTTCCTTCCTCAAATCAAGTGAAAAAAGCAAGGTGGAAATGTCAGTATCAACCCTGATGTCACACTGAAATCAGCGGTTAAAGAGAAGGCTTCAATTTATTTTTATTTTATTTTGAAAGGTGGTGAGCACACAGTTCTGACTGCACTCAATTTTCGGTAAGTTTCCTCAAACAGATGGAGGGAAAAAAAAAAATCACAGGCAAGTTTCCAATACATTCACACACAAGGGAGTTCAAGCACCTGTTAACACTCACAGTAATAACATAAGCAATTAAAATAATTAGTTACTGAAAGGCTTCGCAGCACACTTCCAGGAAACAGTGGGTTTGTACGAGCTATTATATTTTCTCTTAACTCTGAAGTAATGCACTGCACTCAGTGAGGTCATCATCTTTGATTAATGACTTCTATTTTGAATTAACTTGTAATAAAAGCAGCCTCTCATTGTTTACAAACTTAATAGGAGACAGCAGACTTCTCACAACATGCAGTCAGGGCTGGACAGCGGGTTTTTTGTTGCACTAAAATCCAACAGTGTTTACAAACTTAAAACTAAGTTAAAGCCAATGAATTCAGCTTTACTACATTTGGTCTTGAAACACAAGAACCACATCAAATGCACACCCGAGGAAAAGAGCATGACAGCTAGATAGGGGGAACACGTGGCACTGTGCACACAGTTTCCAGTTTCCCCACGAACTTTGATGAAGAGTGTGTTGACAAATCTCTTCAGCTTGAGAATCTGTGAAGCTGAGCAAGGTCAACCAAATCACTAGGCTGCATACTCCAATTTATGCCTCTAGGAACTCAAGAATGATGTCATGATGATTATTTCTAGAGTATTTCGTGTGTCTAGTGGCCCAGCAAGATTGTCACATTCTCAGCTACTGAACTCTAACACTTAAGAATTATTAAAATTTTTTTAAAAAGGCTGTGAATAGCCTCAGTGTGACCCTGCTACTTCACCTAGGATATAGCAACCTTCAGCATCTTTTGATGTGAAACAAGAATAAATCTAAGACAATCTATAAATATTTTAAGTAATTTAAAATTTCAGATTTCAAAAACTCATCAGCACTTCAGCACCATTAACCCTCCTCAGCTCCGTGTCTCCTTGACCGAGTTAAACTGCTGCAGATGGATACTTCAGAGACACGACAGCCAGGAGACAGCCATACACCAGGAAAACCTTCCAATATTTCAGTATAACACAAGGGGATATACTCACTAAATCAGCAGCAGATCAGAAAATTTTAGAGAATTTATTCAAAGTCACGGTTTTACAAGCACTGCAACAAAACTGTAGCCTAAACTACTATTTTTAAATACTGTTCCCCCCACTCCAGGTTTAGAATTTGCTTCCTAGGAAGTTAGGATTAAACCTGTCCAGGATTTCAGTTGTTACCTTGCAATAGTATCACTATTTCCAGAACTATGAGCTAAATATTCTACCGACCGCATCTCTTGCCAGTGAAGTAAAAACACACCTTTTAACACAGAACATCAGCAGCAACCCATACATGCCAGGGCCACCATTCTCCTTACTAGTGATGCTATGGGAATAGCTTATATTATAAGTCAAAAAATATTTTAATAAGCTAACAAAACGCCACCACTATCTACACTTTGTTTACAAACATTTTATCAACAGCCTCTTGCTGATCCAGGATTCTCTGTGTAGCCCTCCCCAGCTCTGATAATTTTATACAATGGCTTAGAAAAACAATGGAGTGACAGGATTCTCAGCTGCTGAAGTCATTCAACGAGCTGCTCATGACTCTGCACAAATAGTCTTTTCAGTTAAGAAGAGCTTGTTTCAGAAAGAGGATTCTGGAAAAGTTGCCATAGGTCTCTTGGTCACCCCTCAATCAGTATCTATGTGTCCATTCTCTAGTACTACAGCAGAGCCAAGCAAAGCATCTATGACACCCTACCTGCATATCAGATGAGGGAGCAGATTTTCCCCATTAAACATAGAACATTAATGGTAAAAACAAGTGACAAGTGGGAAGGGAAAGAGAAGGATGTCCTTGTAAATTAAAAGTTACAGTACACAGCAATAAGAACTGAAAATGAACAAACGGATGTCTCTCTCTTTCCTGTTTTCACATTACTCCATTTTTTAAGCTGTGATCTATAATCAAAAGTGATGAGAGATTACTCATTTAAAAACGAGCTAATTGGCTAGCTTATCAATTGAATTACAATTCCTAGGGAGCTTTTCATTACAGTATATGAGCTCGTAACTTCTAATTTTCATCAGCATTATGAGCTTTTCATTTTTGATACAAGAATTCAGCCAAGACTGTCAAAAGCATCCTGACACCTTGAAATGGTAATAAAAAAAGCTAAATGAATACTACATCTGGGCCTGAGAATCTGCAGGATCAAACTGTTTTTAGCCTCCAACAAAAATCCTGCGAATGAAATTGCTCAGTATATTCAGATGTTCATTATATTTTCTGCAGTGCAAAGAGTTTTCTGAATTTCAAACAGAAGGTAAAAATTTGATGTTTCCAGTCTTTTAATACAATCCACAGTAATTTTAAGATAAAGGGACCAGAGTGCAAGCAAGCGCGCAGTTTCTGCCACTTCTTTTTCCTTACCTTTGCGTATTGGCTGGATGGGAGGAGATCCACAAATACTTTGAGATCAGTAAAACAGCAGGGTTTGTCCCCAAATTTTTTGAAGTATTGGAACATTAGTTCTTCTGGATCACCTAGAAAAAAGGCCAGCTCATGTTTTTAATATGCTCCATTAAAAGTTAAATCTGTAAAATCCCTATGAGAAATCTTTATTAATGCTTTCACGGACCCCCCTTTTAAGATTACACAGTGATTTATAAAAATGGATAGCTGCACTACTGCAAATTTTAACAGAGGCTCAATGTCTTTGGTAACCAAGGACACATTAAAAAAAAAGAAACAAACCCAAGAGCTTCATTCAAGCTACTTTGGCAGATAAGAGCTCAGTATAACCAGCATGCATACACAGCCCTCTGCTTATCTAACAGTAACTTATTTTTGGATGGAAATACAAAAGTAGCACAGATGTTGCTCTAATCACATTCTCTCCTTCATCGACTCCCTAAACGTGATTTTTAAATGCAAGTTTTTAAAAAGCAAAACCTGCCAAAAAACTGCCAAAAACCTTAAATGAAAAACCACCCAGAGATTACAGCGTAACAGCAGGACTTGCTACAAAAGCAGTGCATTAGGAATGCATTTTTCATTACAACGTCAGCGACCGTATGCTCCTAGATCCCATAGGTCCTTTCTGAGAGTTTCCATGCTTGCTTTTACAAGCCCTGGAGCAGTCTGGAAATACCTGCCTTTCTTCAAGGCTCATCTTCTAACGCTTTCAAAAGGCTTTACATACAGACAACAGGACATACATTTGTTAACAGTCATTGTCTTTAACACTGATTTAGCAAAGAGCTTGTTCCAAGTTTGCATTTCTTCTAAAAGATTAATTTATCATGCAGTTGGTGGCTCTTACCTAGTTTATATTCATCATTACAACCTCTGTATCTCAAGCGTCTAATCAGCTCCAGTTTAGCTAAATATGGTCCCCGAAGTGGTCGAGCGTTCTTAGATTCTTCTGTTATCCTCTCTTCTATAAACTTCACAGCTTGCTCTATAGAATAGTGTACCTCTCCTTCCAAAGAGCTGTGCAATTAAAGAGACAAAAGGTTCTTTGAATTTTTCTCATTGCTGGGGCACTGATAACACGTGCTCACCATATCCCCGGGATACTCTTAAGGAAATCTGGCATGATGGATTCTAACTCAATCACCATGAAAAATAAGAACCGGAAGAGTTCTATAGTGTACAAACCACTATTTATACAGCTGTTTCCAATAACCTATTGCCAACCTCCAAAACAAAGTAGGGGGAAAACACCATTTGGGGTCTGATACAGACAGCACCGTACTGAATATATGAATGCAAACATTTTGCTGCAGCACAAAGGAAAACCAAACACATGGCAAAACTGTTCACTTACTGCTCTTCGTCTGGTGGAGGTGTCCAAGATTCATCAATGAGTTGAAACACTGAATCAAAGTAAGTTATATAAAACTGCCAATCATCTGAGCTGAAACAAAAATCAGGCACAGAACAAAGTTTAGGGAATTGCCAAAACAGTAATTCACTTCTAAAACTGCATTCCTTGCAAAAGCTGAATTTAAGGAATAGCACGTATTCATATTACAGAAAAAAACCAACTGTAATAAGAATCATTTTTCCTTGAAAAGGTCTCACATCTTAAGAATGCTATCATCCTGAAGTTCTTGAAGTGGATCAAAGGAAGTAATCTCAATAAAGAATTAAGGCAAGCTACAAATTCTCTTAACATTTACATTGCAATCAGAGCTCATCAGTATCCCCACAACACTCTAAGGCAGAAGTTTCTCCTACCCACACTAAGAGCAATTTAGGAGTATAGAAAAGGAGATGCCAAATACAAAGAGGTAAAATATCATGAACAACTTCTCTAGAGAAGAAGCATTTTTCTGTCCCTGTGGTCAGTGGATGCAGACAGAACCTCCTAATCTTCAAACCTCTGTATTTAACTTATACTTAAGATTAGGGCACAGTTAAATAGGAAAAGCAGACAACAAATCTCTCTTGACAGTTCCAAGAGACAGATTTGATGGTACTGTATGCTCTCTCCTGACGCATCTGTTCAAAGCATCACATGTATTTCCCAGTATGAAGTCTGGCCAAGTGAGAGAAATTAAGTTCCAGAAAATTAAATGTAAATGCAGTTCTCCTCCTCTCCCACCATGAAAGTTAGAGGTGGACAGCCAGTGTAGCCTTTACAAATAAGGAGGTAAACAAATTTTCCTTGCATTAACGTGTCGCTAAAGCCAGTCTTCAGAATGAAGCAATTACAGTCCTAACACTGACTCTCCCTGTGACCTTCACCATGTTCCTTTAACATTCCATTCGGCTGCAATTTTCCTCAGACTTTGGAGCGTAAGCATTTGGAAATGCTTTGAGATCCTTTGATGTTCTACTATTCTAACCATCATTTACAAAAGCCACCAAACAAGGTAATTCACAACCAGCTCAGGATCTTTCTTCTAGTTTTTCAGTAGGATTGCAGAAATATCATCTCACTTTTTCAGCAGCAGCCTTCTCGACAGCGCGTTGCACTCCGGCCACCTACACAGCTTCTTGTACATTGCCATACACTTGTTCTCACGGCTTTGGAGCTCGCTTGTCAGCTTCTCTAAATTAAAAACAGAAGGGCAAATTTATTTAATCAATGCATTTCCTTCTCCACTTCCTGCACAAAGCTTCTAATTATAGCCAGAGATGCAAAATGGTAAGACAAGAGGAGACCCCTGAAGGATAAAAAGGACAGATTTGCTATGGAAACCTTCATGTCCCAATTCCTTAAAATTGCAAGTGCATTTTAATCACTTGAAAAAAAGTCCACAAAAATGTAGGATACTAGGAACTTCTTTTTTTTACTTTTTGTTGTTTTAAGATAGCAGCTATGACAAACTAATATGCTATCAATTTACTACTGCTAGGCATACTGCTGCAAAGTTCATCACTGAATAACACTCAGAAACCATAAACAGCTGGGTAAAACCAGCTTGCACAAGACTCATCTTTTTTTTTTCTTTTTTGTAACCAGTGGACAAGTCTGAAGCAAGAGAACTCCTGTTCCTCCACACAACTGGGATTATTAACTGACAGAATAAGTTACCTCCTAGTTTTCCTCTCACGACATCCAAGGCTTCCTTATACTTCTCCAAACGTTCCAGAATCATGTAGTACAGTTCAACCTTAAAAGAAAGATTAGACTGCCATGAATATGCTAGTAAAACAATATTGAGGTGTGCCAAGAAATAAAGTGGCTTGTGTTACTGTCATCAGAAATAGGAGATAGCCAGGACTGCAAAGCTATCTTTAGTGTTCCAGAGGGTGGAGCATTCAGGAATTTAGGTCTTTTTTCCATTCTCAGTCCTGAAGTTTCTCTTGGGGCCTCCCAGGGAGCAAACCCAAGTACTTAATCAGTCAACCAAAAAATTTCCTTGGCTGCACTCTTCCAAATCCCACTCAACCCTCTGCTCTTGGTTTTCCTTCTGTCGCACGACATTCACATTTGCTTCCAGAACACCACTGATTATTATCTTGGAAAACTGTTAAAATAATCAACTTCCTTTAACAGTGTATTCTTTGTCTCAATAACATTCAAACCAAACTGAAAGTATCTGCAAGTCTTACTTCAGCCTCAGCTTCAATCTTATCCTCTTTCACCATTTTTTCCACCATTCTCTCAGCTAGCGGCAAAAACATCGTCTTTGAGAGGTTTTCATCCTGTGCTGAAATAGACTGAGGAAGAGAAAAATTATCGTAACAGCTCATTAACTTCTTGTGTTGTCTCACCCACTGCTTTTTTCCCCATTAGAAGAAGAAAAAAACCAAAACAACCAGGTGCTTCAATTCACTCCCTCCCCACCACCAAAACTACACAATCAGAGCTGCCATCTGCCACGTGCAGAGAGCAACCGTGCCATGAAAAGGCAGCAATAAAACCAGTGATATACTGAAAAGCTCAACTCATGCATTTAGGCACACAATACCCACAGCAAACAACATGTGGCAAGACCACATTTGTGTTCTCCATGGCACACTATTTTAGGGAACGTGATTAACGCCTCCATGCTTATTTTTTTATTTATTTTTTTGCTTGGCCAACACTGTCAGATTGTTTGGTCAGTGCCTGAATCTGCTGCCTCAACTACCAGCAGCACAGCTGATCTGCCGGCTATTCGGGCAGACCTTCTGCAGCCTTAAAGACATGCTAAGTCCAGAGCTCTCATTTATCTCCTCCTAGAGCCCTTATAACCTAGTTACAGAGAGGAGCAGTTCTGCCTAAGGAGCTGCAGATGTTTGAGGATTTATTCATTAGTTCTCTAACTAAAGACAGCAGGATACTAGTCCAGTTAAGAGAATAATTCAAGTTGTATAAACATGGTAAGGCAGACCAGTTAAGTTGCATTATAAAAACACTACAGCATTCATTTTGAACCACAGCAGTTATCTTCTCCCAGTATCACACAAGAAATAGTTCAAACACACATTTCACTGAAAATAATATCTAATATTTTCATTCAGAACATTTCTATATTTGCACTATACCAACAGCAAAAAAATCAAACAAATTTGCAACTCTGTACACACCTGCATAATCAGGCTCATCACAGACCAAAAATAGTAAGGATTTTTGGGTACAATCTTATAAAGTGCCATTCCAGCCTGAAAAATATAAGACAAAGTTTTATCATTCCTGCAAAGCAGCAACAATGGCAGCAGAGAACACGGAATTAGCAACCAGATGGGAAGACTTTCATCAACCCAGGAGCTCTTCCACCAAAACACACATCGCTAAAGAAGAAAACAGAGGGTGAACATGTTTCAAAGCTGAAGTACTTTGTGTAGGTCTGACAAGGAACGGCAATGAGCATGTGCACGTATGATTGCCTAAACAGATGACAGCTTTAATTAGCAGCGGTAACTACATGAGGAAGCAGAAGACTTTTCTTTAGGAGTGAGGGGGATATTTCCTGGGCTGATTTTCACTGGTACACTCAGTAAGTGCTAAAAAGCACACCAAAGCACATGCCTCCTTCATGTAAGCAACTGCCCTTCAACACTCATTTCATACATACACGCACTCAGATACCCAAAACATGAGGTCACCTATACATGAAAAGCAGTGGTTAAGCAAAGGTCGAGCTGAAAGCTTGGCTGCATCAAAGCAGAGCCAAAGTATTCCAGAGTCTCTAGCATGACACAGAAACCATTATTCACACATTTTTCTTGCAGATTTCCAGAGTCTGTATATAACAAACACTTCTACCGCTACAAAATCTGTAATTCATTTCAGGATAGTCTTCTACCACAGATGGACTTTCGTGCCAATTTCTGTCTGCAGCCCCAGTCTGCATTTCCCAGTACTTTCAGCTGAAATACCCCAGAACACAGGACGCCGAGGTTTATTTTCACTCTCCAACCAGTCAGCATCCGCACACTCTTTGCGTCTCTTAAGTCCTTAGGTTGAAGGCACAGTGTGATCTGGAATATCCTACACTCTGCCAATGTCTGGATAGCTTAATTTAGATACATGTTTGTATGACATCTTAAACATAAATGTTAAATATTGTTATCTCTGTAAGACTGGCATTTTTTCCACTTGTGGTTGTAGACAGGAGTACAATTAACATACAGTCACATCTCTGAAGTTTAGATAGTTTTGAGGCTTGTAATTTCATGTACATTAATAACTTAGCCCCTAGCTACAGCTTGAACTCAAACAGCATACAAGTTGGTCTACAACAGAGAATAACACTTCTGCTCAATATATTCTTTTAGTTATTTAAACCAAACTTGTACAAAAATTCAAGTCACCTTAACACAGTGGGAATGAGAGGGAGTTTAGGACTCATATATTTGGCTCTGCTTTTTTTGTACAGAAGGGAGAACGCGCATGCTTTGAAAAAAATCTTCCATTTATAGGCATTCTCCAGGCACCTAGTTTGGAAGGGATGAAAACAAAACTAACCAGCATGACACTGTTCTGCCAACAGAGTAGTACCATGTACTTAAAGGAAGTGTTTTTTAGTTTTTCTTTACTGAATTATAACCAATGCAGACCTAGTTAAATGTTAGATTCCAGAGGTAAGAGGATGGGCAAAGATAACAGCAAACTAAGGAACAAATCAAGTCCGAAAACATGGACCAGAAGATCTTGCTAAATCTTTTTCTATCTATTCCACAGTTCCTCATTCGTAACCACCATACACTTCACGACAGATTGATAAAAATCTTCCAAAATAGCCATCATATTCTATCAGACCAGATAAACATACAGAAGGCACAGCTGTCCTACCCCACATAAGGAAAAGAAAGCATTTGTATTCAGCTAACCCATCCCCTAAATCATGGTCTTTTAAGCCTTTCTGTAAAAACTAACATAGAATATAACTTCTGCATTAACCCAGCTGAGCTTTCTGGAAGGTTACTAATGATATGAAAATGCATTAACAGTAATATATACAGAAAAAGACATCTTAAAATGACCAGAACACAAATTATTGATTGTACCTGTTGCATCTTCTTGTATTCTCCAACCCTGGCATAGGCCATGAAGAGATGAGAGTGATACTCCTCACTGTTGGGAACCTTCTTTACAGCTGCCTCATAAAGTTTAGTTACCAGTTCCGCTAAACCAAAACCAGATGCTTGAGTTAAGACAAATTTGGGAATACTTTTAAAGCACAGCTACCTAAAGATAGCATCAGCAATACTCTGAGCAGTAATCTAATTACACTCATCAACCACAGAAACAGTACTCTCCCCCCCAAAACCCCAAGCACTATAAACAGTAGTCAAAGGAGGGAAGTGCTTAAAAAACAAACAAACAAAACCAACCTCAAAATAGAGTCAAGAGCAACAACTGAACTGATCAGAAGCACTTATGTCTTTTTCTTAATAAAGTTTGTCCATTTTGGAGCATTAAGCTGAATGAAGATTTCTACTCCTGGCACAATGACTGCTCCACATTAATTATGTATCAAAACACAGAACATTTTCAGAGCCTATTATCAAATCAGTTACTCCTATTGCAGGTTTACTTACGTTAGTCATATCCTGTTATTTCCCAATTGCCTATTGTAGTGCTCTTAACAAGTAAAATAATTCACACTATACTTTTTAATAATCAGTCTATAATGACTAAATTTTTACGTTATAATATGCAAAACTTTCCTACATTTTCACACTTCCAGATTTTTTTTGCCTTACACATATAATCACATCTCAGTGTAGTATTAGAAAACTAAATGTAACCTCTTTTACATAATTTCCATATCCTTGACACACATACATAAAACATCTAACTATATTTTTCTTGCAAGACCAAAAGTGGAAGTGCCTAACACCCACTATTTCCTTTCCGAGTTATAAACCCAAAAGTTAGAAACCTGAGCATAACGCTTATGCAAGTTGTTTATTTAGAATCACAGAAAGGCTTTTCACATTTTCAGGCGTTTGTGTATGTTAAAATCACCCATACATACAAAAAATTTCATATTACGTAAGAAATGACACTTTAACTCCACATATACCTACCCAGAGAAAGAAAGAAACTGGGAGAGCACATGCTATTGCTATATTGAGGATTGATACCAAATATCTATTTCTACAAAAGCTGTTTCACCCCATTATCATAGCTCCAGCAATTCAACAGTAAATGCTGCTACCAGCACTAAGAACCACAAGAAGCTGCCAGAAACAACTGTTTAGAGCTGTAGATAAGCACTATATGCAGTCTGGCTTCTTTCAGAAAAGCACACGCAATTTTACTCTGGCACTGAAACATTTACATTCAGTATTTTTAAAATACCTTATCGCTACGAGGAAGTGTACTGAAAAAGCTAATGCAGTCAGATTGACAGGCCAGGATTTCCCTTCTGTTTGTCACACACTTCTTGAGGCCTGAACCCCTCCACTATGGTCTCACAGCACTAAGCACACTCCAAACCACAGACCGTGTGATTTGTTATCTCTACCGAAAACAAATTCTTTAACTAAAAAATAAGTGATCATGATGGATGATAATTAGCTCACAACTCACACCCCCCAAGGCAGGGGGGCTGGATCTAGATGATCTTTAAGTTCCCTTCCAACCTAAACCATTCTATGATTCAGGAACTGTGCACACAATGTCAATGACAGAAGTGTGAACAAGGTTCTTTGGTTTATGGGGACCACCAGAGCCTCAGCAGCTTTTACAACACGTGTCATTTACACTCTGAGTCTCTTAATAACACACCTATACACGGACCCTGGACATCATGTGTTCCCCATAAAACTGTGGGTCACATATACTTCCGGAAGAACATGAAGAATTACAGTTTTTAAGAGAGGCAAAGGAAAAAACTTACGTCTATGCATTTCCCGGTAGAGAATAGTTAGTGCTTGCAAGGAATTATCATCTGTGGGTTCAAGCGCTGCTACTTCTTGTGCCAGAGCATACGCTTCATCCTGCTTGCCAGTTCTCTGCAAGCCAATTGCCTTTAGAACCTATTGACACAACACAGAGGCAGCTGTTAGAAACACAAGTTACCAGTGAAAATCCTCCCGTTCCTGGTGAGGAGAGGCTTTGCCCAACCACCTCGGTACTTCTACAGAGCTTCAGGTTTTATTAAGCTTCTAATCCATATGGCTGCGGAGGAAAACTACCAAACGCAAGCTGCCCCAAACAGAGTGGCTTTGCATTTCTCAACAGATACATGGGCCACTCCAAGGCATCAGCTGCCACTCGGTTTTCCCTACCTGCAGTCTGAAAACTGACCGCTCCTGCCAGTTCTCATTTTTAATTTTGATAACTGGACAGAGAGAAGAAGTGAAATAAATGAGATTCAGGTCAATGACACTTGCTTCAGCTTGGGGAGCTTTCAAACCGTAGAAGTGGTACGAACCGTAGAGGAAAAAACCCACAGGGAAAAGAGGAAAGTAGAAAGACGGTCAGATGTTCAGAAAACAGAGGAACAGAACTTCTTTCCCTTCAACAGGGGCACAGCAAGGAGGGCAGAGAAGAGCAAATGCCTCCAAAATCACCTTGTTATGTTTTACCAAGGACTACACCACCCAAGTAAATGCTTTGGTCTAAACTCTACAGAAAGGTATCTCAACCTAAGGTCTAAAAGAGGCCTTTTTAAGGCACAGCCCATGTGTGAAGGCTGCTTGCAGTAGCTCTGACGGGGGCCAGACAATTAGTTCAGGTGCAGCCAATTACACTAGTCATTAGAGGCCCCTCACCAAGAGGATCTGTGCAAGTTTTCAGGCAAACACAGTATTGTGTGCATTAAAACAGCCCAAGATGTTCCAGAGGGTTCAGAAGATGCTGTGGTCTCTGGAAGATCAGGGGCACTGCTCGAAAGGCCCAGCGGAAGACTCGAAGTCTCAGAGCTACGCTCCAAAGGAGGTCGGGGCACCCGCAATCACACTCACCTTTGCACAGTGAAGATCCTTGTGTTTTTTGAGCAGTTTATCCGCTTGCTGGATTGCCATTTTATTATTGCCATTATCAAGATAATCTGCACAAGAGCAACATATAGAGCGTTACAGCAGAACACAAGACCATTTTGGAGAGCTACCTCTAATTTTACAGTGGAGTGTGTACTGTTAGGCCAGCAGTGAAAAACACATTTTCCTTGTACAATTACTACTAAGCCAAATGTTCAGGAAACGTCATTTCGTAGATGAAGTATTCATCTCACTGGGCTAGTTTTAGTCATTCAAACAAACAAGCTTTTGTCATTACTCCACCTAGATCATTGCAGCAACAAAAGAGATGTATAATAGAGCAGGTTCTGCAGCAACAGCTCTTTGCTACCAATGGAGCTCGAGCTCTTTGCTTCAGTAAAAGAAGAAATTAATTTAGTGTGCCTTTGGGAGGCTTTCAATGACTTTTAAGAGGCAGCAGGTTAGAAACTAAGCACTCACAAGCTATCAAAGCATTAAGTGAGAAGATCTACTTGTCCGTGTGATTCATACATTAGGCAGAGGAAACCTGTCCCCTAACAGAGTACCACTGTGCTGTCACCAGACTGGTTTTAAAGACAGAAATTTCCTAGGAGGATAACCCACTACCTAACAGAACTTCAGTAGAAAACCCCTGTCTTGAGACCATTTTCATCTTTTTTCAGCTCAGCATTACCATTTTCAGCTTCACCTACATCATCATGTTATTAGACAGTTACAAACAAGCAATTTTAGACTAGAACATGACCCTTATCCCCTCCCTCAAAAATGAACACTTACTAACCAAAACCTCACAGAAAAGCTGAGCTGCACCCGACGTGCCAACAGGGCAGGGGCTGCTCAAGGTGTTCTGGCCTCTCCCCTGCCAAACGGCGCACACAGCTAGTGCCAGTTAATTGAAATTACATTACGCATCTTTTTCTCATCAAGGCTGCCGTTCTCATTACGAGCAAGAACTCTTTTACTGAGTAGAGAGGTGAACTTTAGCAATTCCTTGGTATATGGCACAAAGTGTGCATCTGCACTAATGAGATTTATATTCGGCAGCTTTAACATTTGCTTCCCTGGCCAAGTAAGTGCTGCAGATTTCAAGTCGAGCTAATTGGGCTCCTGAGACCATACAGACAAAGCCTCAAACGAGGCAGCCTGCCTACACTAACCAAAACAAGACCTTGCTGCATCAGATAGAGTTTGAAACTCTAATATATTGTCTTTACACGGGTCAGATGGCCATTTGAACTTAGGAAAACCTCTGCATCACCGTTAACATTAAAACTTAAGCTAGGACTTCTCAGTAAGGAGGATTCAGAACTATGGAATAGAACATCCTGGTGATCTCTTCACACACCAGCAGAGACTTCCTGATTTAAGGATCACTTACACACAAATTATCTGCCACACTGCACTGCCTGTCTGGGATTGTTTAACAACTGTGCCAATAAGATCTCCGCTTTAGGTCTCCTAAAGTAAATCAAATAAACCACAAACCTTTCTAAACTGCGGCAGAATAAAAAGCCTGTATTTTGCTAACAACAAGTAGGTCTGTCAGAAGCCAAAGCAGCTGGCAACTTCCAAAGGAATCCAAGCTAAAGGAAAACAAACTTAAGCCTCCATTAGTTGCGAGTCTGTAGGTGGAGATGTTCAGTGGCTGGAAATGCAACACGTGAACCTTCAGGTGAAGGGAGAACACATCAAGATGGAAAGATAAACCTGGCTGTCGAGGAACCCCAAGTCACTGAGGCTCACAGAGCAAACTGGAAAGCACTTTTAAGTCAAGAATCAGACCTTCGACCCACGTCTGCGGTTTATGACTTCTGTGAAGCTGTGTATTGACCTCTTTAAGGACATACACTTTATTCAGGTTCTGCAGCACCACAGCCTGCATTCG
The DNA here is from genome assembly GCA_026413425.1 of Tringa solitaria. Taxonomy (NCBI): domain Eukaryota; kingdom Metazoa; phylum Chordata; class Aves; order Charadriiformes; family Scolopacidae; genus Tringa; species Tringa solitaria. The sequence continues at coordinate 29,361,977 of JAOXJM010000005.1, forward strand.
GATCTCACCCTGCAGATAATCCTTTCCAGAACCAGCAGAAAGCAATTTTAAAGCTCTCTCCCTATACTCTCTGAAACGAAGACAGTGAAATACATCTCGAACATCATCTGCTTTAGTAGCGGCTGAATTTACCCAGCTTTTCTTCTAAGAACATTTAAGACATTACACAGGTTATAACACAAATAGTTGCACATTAATAAAAAAGGCAATCACAGGATGGACAGAAAACGAGGGGAAAAAATTGTTACATAAAGACAAGCTGCACAGCTGCACTTGTAATTATGCAACAAACTTTAAGACCGCTGTGCGTTTACATTTTTAATCAAACTAAACTGTTTTCCTCCATTTTGTTGGAACTTGTCATGGATGCCAGTCTACACCCCACTGTGCTCACTGCCCGCATGGCACAGGACATTCCCAAAGCACGTCCCTCCATCCCCAAACAAGGGGGGTTTGCCACCGCTTCGTAGGGAGAGATTTTATTTCCTCATGTTGAGAAAGTTGAGAAATTTTCCCCGATCTCTACCTGATCTTCAATTTTAGGCAAGAAACGATACCGTAGCCTGGGGAAGCGTTTTTTCTTTTCTCTTTCTCTATATTTGCATAAACAGAGCCAAGCTTGTCTGCAACCTCTTAAGCAATCCCAACTGCATGTAATACCCCTGGAAATGTTTGGGGACAGCTTAATACAAGAGGTTTCTTAACAAGACCGTCTCCCTCTAACTACTGCACTCTTGTCTCCCAATTAATTTTCGTAACCCCCTAATTAGCCTGCGCCGCAGCACCTCAACAGACAACTTCAAGGTTTCCGTGACTTTTTCTACTCCTTTTATGAATTAATCAATTTCTAACTTCTCCGCAGCAGTAAACAAACACCGACCGAAGTTACCGAGCGGCACAGAACCACCCCCGCCCCCCCCGGCCAGCGGGCCCCGCTCCCCGCAACGCCTCCTCCCGGAGACGGGCGGGGGGTTCCCGAGCCGGGAGACCCCTGGCCCGGCAGCAGAAGGGAGAGGGAAGATCCGCGGGAAAGCCCCCGCTGCCCCGCGGGGGACGGAGCCGGGTCCCCTCGGGCCCGGCCAAACTCCCGCTTCCAGCCCCGGGCGGGCGGGAGCCGAGTCCGGGCTCCGCCGGCACCCGCGGAAAGGAGAACGGGGCGGCGGGAGGCCCAAAGCCTTCCCGGGGGAAGCGGCCGGGGCCGCGCTCTCCTTCACCCCCCGGAGAGGGGTGCCCCGGGGCCTGCCCCGCCGCCGAGGCCGGGCGAGCGGGCGGCGGGGCCCGCCGGAGGAGCCAGCGCT
>JAOXJM010000005.1:29371844-29447912 GCA_026413425.1 Tringa solitaria
TCTGTCTTTCAGTCAGTTTTCAATCCATGCCACTGTCCATTCATCTAACCCATGCCTCCTAAGTTTACCTATGAGGATGCTGTGTCAAAAGCCTTGCTTTTTCAGAAGCTCCCTGTTCAACCGTGCAGGTCTCTTGCTTCATTTGCCTGATTTCTTGCTCTTAAGGATGCGCCAATCCTGAGCCTGGAGAAAGTGGTATTTGAATATCAACCAGTTCTCTTGAGCCTCCCTACCTTCCAGAGCCCTCACGCATGGGATTTCCCAAGCAGTTTCTTGAAGAGGTCAAAGTTAGCCCTCCTGAAGTCCAAAGAAATGACCTCAAGGTCATTCCTGTTCTTAGCTACAAGTCTCTACAGTACTTACTGTGGTGCTGGCAGTCTCATTGCTGCGTCTTCATCATGCAGTAGGTCCATTTTCTCTTCCACAGCATTTCGCTGTTGTCTATTTCCTACAGTATTTATTACAAATTAAGAACTAGATTTCAAAATGTGTCACTCAGTATTTGAAACACATGCTTAGGAATGATGCATTCTTAACCGCATGGAAACCAGCAACATGAGTTATTAAACTTGTTTGCAGTGAAGGCATTATGGTGACAAAACAGCTGCAGCTTTTAGGAAAACTACTTCTTCCTAGTGATTTGATCATAGTAGGCCAAGAAAGTGAGAAGGGGCTGGCTTCACTTACCAGCCATTATTTGGAAAGAAATGGGTGGGGTTTTTTCCTAAGCTTTTGTTCTGAATATGTGTAGTAGTATTGTGCAGCACGGCATCTGACATTTTGGAGCAGAATCCACAGTACAGAAGGTTGGCAAAAAAATCTGATATGAGAAGTGCATAGTGAAGCACTATGCGAGTATCAATCCTGGCCTTGGTTGTGGGATGCCTGTCTTGCATAATCACAAGTCCTAGATGGTGAAGTAGCTTGAGGTAGGTGCTGATTTTCTTTACAATGCAATAGTAAGTTGGCTTTGGTACTGGTTTTTCTATGCAGTAGAGTACAGTTTCTTCCCAGATTCCTGTGGGAGGGATTGCAGTGAGGGAAGATCACGAAAGACTCTACCCCTGGGTACTTTTCGTCCCACATTTCTGGTTTCTGCAGGGGGAACTGGGTTGTTTTCCCTGGGGTGAGCAATGGTATGGGGTCTGTTCAGAATGCATGATAAATGCATGTCTATAAGCATATTTCCTGACTGAAATAAAATACGTTGAGGCATATGTAGGCTTAAGCATCCACCTGCTTCTTCAGAGTGCTTCCCTTTTTAATGACAAAGGACCCATCCAGCTATCGGTCAAAACTTTAAGAAGCTTTTTTGTAATTTTAATCAGACTATGTCCTGTTGGTAGTGCTCTTTGCTGCTTGAACTGATTATCATCATTTAATTTCTAATCCCTTACAGTGTAAATGGTAGGTTGCCACTGTATTTTATTTTATGTGGGTTGAATGTGTTTTCTTCTTTGATTTTTTTTTTTTTAGCTTCATGGTGGGTTCCCATTTCAATAGTTTGCGTTAGTTTGAGGATCTGTGTGGGAGTGTATCAGGTTGGAGGAGTTCAGGTGGGAAAAGCAAGGAAGTAGAAAGGAGAAGTTGCCTTTGCAGAGTTAGTCATGAAAATAGCACTTGTCTGCACGTGCTTTAAGGCCTTTGATAACTTCATCGTAGTATTGGGTGCAAGGTGCTCTGTAGATGCAGGCCCTTTAAGTTACTTGTTAGGAATAACAGTCTGCAAGGTTTTCAGGACTAGTACAGACACAATAAGTGTGTGTGCTTTATGGTTTTGTTCTCCATTTTTTTAAACACGGTCACATTTTAACACATAACTACGTTAAACTATAATGAATTGTACATAACTAGTTCTCTTCTGGAACTTGTATGTCCTCATAAACTTCAATATTTTATGCTCCCAATTTTCAAGCCTGTCATTTTAATGGCTTGTTGACCTTAAATTTGTATTCTTAAACAGAATATTATTTAACTTCTGCTTAAAGGATTTGGGATATATTAGCATGATTTATCATTCAGCATCTTCTGTTTAAATATGAATGTGTGTATATATATTGTGTGGAGATACGCTCATTTTGACTACTAAGGCAATTATGGAAGTCTTCATTAACTATGGTGAAGTATAAGGGCAGCTGTTAGTGTCCTGGTTTACAAACAAAGTCTGTTCCCAGTCTTTTCTTCACAATTGGTGTGTTTTAATGTTTTACCCTCCCTTTCATCTAACTTGTCTTTCTTTCTTCTTCAGTGGAGATAGTTTCTGAACTCTCCATGCTACACACTTCTTTCTCTCTCATCCCGCACCTGCTGCTTCCTTTCAGGTGTAGTTTGATGTGACAGCAGAGCCTAACTCAAGCTATAGGGTTGTTCAGTATAACATGACCTTAAAACTGATTAACAAAGTTTTCAGACACATTGTTATATATATAGTTTTAGAATAAAGTGTGGATTTTTACAGTAAATCTTAACAATGTAGATCTTAATCCTTTTGATGTTCATCTTCCATCTATTTTAATTCTGTATTTTGTTTCATTTTTACAGATGTTATACTGCATAATGGAGATAATATTCTTCCATGTAGTTAGCATAAAATTGGCATGTTGAGCCACACAAAGGGTAGCCAGAATTCTGTGTGTGTGGTTGAGCGTTTATACTTTATATGGGCGGAGAGGGTGAGGGGAAAGAAGGGAGGGGGGTGAAAAATTGTCCTTCACTTTTTAAAGAAAAATTGCTTTTCCTTGGAAGCTATCTGCACTGTTCAGGCCTTACCACTCTACCAAAGCAGCAGTGATCTTCTGAGTTGATCTCTACAGTGGCTTCTCTTGATTTTCGACAGGACTTGGCTGTGGGTGAGGAAAGTCTGCTTCTTCCATCTTTGCTCCTTCTATATTAAGAAAGAAAATGTACCTTCTGTGCCCTGTCCACCCAATTCCCAAGCTCCCCCCCTCTCCCCTTGGCTGCATTAACTTAGTGTTTTTTTTCTCAGGCATGGCACTAATTATGTACTTGGAGGCTGACCCTCCGAGGGTACCGCCCCATGAACTGCTGTAATTCAGGTCATCTTCTCCAGGACTCATCTCTGTACTTTGTCTATTTTCTCATCTTCTTTCTTCAGGGTAAGCAGCGTTTCCTTCAACCATTCTGATCTGTAGTACTGTTTTTTTTGCCTTTTCAATTTGTTCATGTCCTTCCTAGCTGTGGGCCTAATGCTGGGTAGAAGATGGAGCTTGCAGAAGCAATTACAATTCTTCTGTGTGATGTGGAACTGCTCTGTTCTTACTGTGGCATTTGCAGAATTGTCTCTGGCTAAGCTGTGGGACAGCAGGGAAACCTGTTTGTTTAATGGTCCAAGCTGAGTGGTGGTAAATGGGTAACTGTGGCAGCGTGCAAATTGCAGGTGGGTAAACCATGTTTACCCTCAGTAAAATTTTAGTGAGAGGTGCTTGTGCTTGACAAGCAAGTGGCAGAGATAAGATGGACAAGGTACTGGCCTTTCATTTAAGCAAAAGTTGCCTCAAGTCTTTCTGGCTTTCTCTGTGTTCATGTCCTCTAAAAAGCTACCTTCTCTGAACTGTATTTGGGGAATTATGATTAGCCTTCATGACAGCAGCCTTTCCTGCTGTTTGTACTAGGTTCTTTCTCATGATGTTCTTACCAGATTGCATGTTTCCGTAGGAGAACAGGGGTGGCTCATTGGCAGTCCCTCGAGGTAATACTAGCTTGCTTTCTTAGCTGTTGTCAAGTACTGATGTACCCAGCTCAACCAGTTCCCAGCTGATAGGATTTTCTATACCTCCTCTCCACTGTTTGAAAAGTAATTGGGGGTTTCTTGCTTTTATTTATGATAGAGTTGCCAGAGATAGGCAGTTATTCCCTCTCTGCCACTTTTATCCACTTAAGTGACTGTGTGTTTCTGCTTATGAAGGGACTGTTGGTCATGTGTGCACTTCTTCAGTACACCACAAACCCATGCAGGAAGCTTTTTATTTCATTATATTTCTGTTTTAATTTTGCTATATTTGACCTTTTCTTCTAAGGAATATTGCTAGAAAAACTAACATATTAACTGACTAGCATATCCAGTAAACGTGAATTTAAAGTGCTATTTACACACTTGAGTTGATAGTTTCTAACAGTACCACATAATTAAATATCCTATTTAATTTTCCTGAAAAAGCAGTAAGTTATGTCATAGATGATTATTGTCAAACACGTTTTGTCTTGCATGCAGCATTACCATTTCACTTGGCAATCCCCTGTATTGAAGATTACAGTGCCTTTTCAACCAGAGCTTCATTTTCTTTTCTACTAGGAACACTTTCCATCCTATTGTGAATACTGTTTTCATGGTTGTAATGCTAATGTAAGGAACCTTTGTTTAAAAAATAGGGCTGATTTGACATAATACACTAATATGTATCAGACAATAACATGGCTTGTTAAAAACACTGACATTCTATGGTTGATTTTAAATGCTTATAAATAAAGACTGGGTTGCCTAGCCCTGCAAGTCCTTCTGTTTCATTCAGTGAACATTATAGCAGCTGTTTGACTACACAGCAATGTTGGCAGGTGCAGTGCTTGAGTGCACCTTTCCCAGTTGAGTAACGCTTGGATGGTTCTTGACCATTCACAGAGCCACCTGCAGTTCCTTAATTAGAAACAGATGTCCTAAATGAAAGGGATGATTAGAACAATATTGATGGTTCAACTGCTCTTCACAAATTTCTGGCTGTATTTAGGAGTTCAGTAGGATTTTTTTTTTGGTATGCATAAAGAAAGCAAATTTCTAAATTCATAGAATCATAGAATCATTTAGGTTGGAAGAGACCCTTGGGAAATTGTTGGTACGCAAGTGATTGCACAGTGTGAGAAAATGGTATGTTATTTTGGCTTGAAAGATGTCGGTTCTTTATCATAACAGTTGTCCTAGAAGGTACTTAAGTAAAAGGTTTGTAAAGGATTTTAAGAGGTTTTTTATGTGTATTTGTGTGTATGTTTGTATGTAGATGTGTATGTACACCCATCTGCACTTGCATATGATTTTAGAAATATTCTAGAACCAGTGCAACTTGTGGATGATTTATTTCAGGTCTGCTGAATTCTCTAAGTTTTTTTTTTCAAGCTTTTTTTTTTTATATACTATTTGCCCGACCTGCAGGAGCAGAGCCCCTTGGGATATCAATGTGAAATTTTAATAGACTTTCCTCCGTCTGTATATACAAGAATTAACAAAAACTATCCCAAAAATTGCCTCCTTGTCATAAATAACAGTTAATACCATTGCTTGAATTGTATTTTATTATTTTTCACCTTTTTAATAGTACTTCTTGTTGGTAACTTTATTAGCATTAGCTTAGAATCATATAATCATTTATGTTGGAAAAGACCCTTAACCTTTAAAAAATCGACTCTAACCTTTAACCTACCACTGCCAAGTCCATCACTAAACCATGTCCTTGAGTGCCACATCTACACATCTTTTAACCTTAAACTTTTTAATCTTAACAACTTTATTTGTGAAAGTTTCTGTCATCTTAGAAGGCACAGCAGAAACATAACAAAATCAACATTTGCACAAATGAGTTTCAGCTGTTGTATGTTTTGATTTCTGGAGGTTATGTCTTTTCCTGTTTCCTCTTCTTACCCCAGTACATACCTCACAAATTTACAAATACCTCTTTGTTTTGCTATTCATCAGATCAACATTTCCATTTTCTTCCTTTCAGAAACTTCAGTTCTGCTTACTGCCTTAGAAAGTCCTTCTGTGTTTCAACACTTCTGCCTACTACAGTTCTCTGATCACTTTTACGTTCTCTCTGTCCATTTACTAGCTTTCTTTAGTCCTTGGTTCACCCATATTCTAATGAAGTTGTTAATTGTTAAGGCTTTAGTGGCCTCCTTCTCGTAAGAAACAGTATTATATATTTTTATATATAGTTACATGTATAGTCGTATATATATAAAACTATATATATTATTAGATATATATATATAACTATATTACAATTTCAGTTTGTGTTAGGAGAATGTTTTTGAAGTGGATCTTTCATTAAACCCTGCTCTCAGACTACAGATGCATTTCTGCTCATGCACACTACTTCCTAATGCCGATGTGGCCTCTGCTGCCTTGACATCTGTTGGTTCCCTGGGTTTCACTGCTCCTTCCCTCATTCCTTAAGCTTACTTGTTTCTGTATCTGGAATTTGGTTCACTCACAGCCTGAACCCAGGCTCACGTTCAGCCTCCATCCAGCCTTGCATTCAAGATTTCCAGCCTGGTACCCTCTTATGGTCCAAAGCTGTGACAGAAACTGATCCCGTGTCCCCTTTGGCTGTCATAGCTTCTTGTGTTGCGTTACTGCTAGGGTACTTTCCTTGTGAAGTAAGTATCTGTTTATGGACTTTCCTGTTCTGTGTAGAGACTGAATGCCATTCTTCCCTTTTGAAGCACAACATACCACTGCACCTGTCCAGATACCTTCATACTAACCTATTTTTTTTTGTAAGCCACTTTTCTGTGAGAACACTATTTGATCATTTCATTAACTGCTGTTACTACAACCGTTAACATGTCATATCTCTTGTGTTTAGTAGTGTCACAGCTGAAGTGTAGCAGGATCTCTATTTCAGAAAATTCTGAGAAATCCAACTTGAAGAGCTTCCTTCTTCAGTGAATAAACTGTATATTGCTTCAGCTGTACAGAAGTACTGCATATTTTGAAAAAAATGCCATCTTCTTGCAGTGTTTTTTTGGTGTATCTCCTAAACACTCGTAGTCATTGAATTTTTGTGTCAAAATCAGATTGGCTTTTTTAAGTGTCCTTGTATATAGCGAGTGTTCATATGTTAAGGAAAGTCTATACACATGTGCATGTATGTTGAAAAGGTGTTTCTAACAACATCAGTGGTAATGTAATTTCAGAAGTTGGGTCTGTGCTTAAGAACTAGCATGTTTCAGTATACTGTAACATTATTTAGACTTATTTTAATATAACACTTAAAGTTATGGAAAAACCTTGCCTCTTGCAGCTGTTATACTTGCAAGCAAATGCATCTGCATTGAAGCTTGTTTTATTTAAGAAGCTCGTAAAAGCTCAGCTGAGGTATGGGAGAAATCCTTTGCCTTTCAGAGTTACCTGTGCTTACAGTATTAGCTGTGTTTCTATTTCCCTGCTGTACAAGAAGTACTCTCTCTATATTACCCAGCCTTACAGCACTGAATCCCGGTTTATTTTCCACGTGACTCATTTCTGGCTAGAAACTCTGTCTCCGTTGTTTAATTACCTTCTGTTTGCTAATGCCATTTCCTGTTTCTGGTTTGTAACTTTTTCTGGGGCAGAGCTCTTCTTTCTGATAAGCAAGCGGTGCTAGATTTATATGGTTGCTAGCAATATGTGTTCACTGTGCTGCAGGTTGCAAAGTATGACTGTTTCAAGCATACAACTTGAAATTTCTTGGAAAATAAACTTTATATCCAGTTCAGGCAATGAATATGTCAGCAGAATAGAAAGTGAACTCTGGCATCTGAGGAGCAGCTATCGAATGATACTATAGGTGTTTTAATAGAATGATATAATCATAGAATTGTCTAGGCTGGAAGGGACCTTTAAGATCATCTACTCCAACCATCAACCTAACTGATAAAAAACCATCACTAAACCATGTCCCCCAGCACCATGTCAGCACGTCTTTTGAATACCTCCAGGAATGGTGCCTCAACCACTTCACTGAGCAGCCCATTCCAATGCCTAATAACCCTTTCAATGTAAAAATTTTTCCTAATATCCAATTTGAACCTCCCCTGACAAAACATGAGGCCATTTTCTCTTGTCCTATCACCTGTGACCTGGGAGAAAAGACCAACTATTGCTTCTGTACAATCTACTTTCAGATAGTTGTAGATAGCAATGAGGTCTCCCCTCAGCCTCTTTAAGCTGAATAAGCCCAGCTCTCTCAGCCTTTCCTCATAAAACTTATTCTCCAGACCCCTCACCAGCTTCGTTGCCCTTCTCTGGACCCTTCTATACATTGCTCTGATACTGCTGATACTGAATGAACACCAGGTCTTGGTGCTGCTAAAGCTGTTTCTGCTTTCAGAAGGCTGGGCAGACACCCAAGCTCGACCTCTTGGTGCTTTCCTGCTCCTCTAAACCTGGGGAGCAGATTCGGGGAGCCCTGTGTGCGTGGGAGAGACAGTGCTCTGGAATTTGCTGCTGTTATGGATGAGCTTGGTCATTTTGTGTTTCGCAGAAGGAATGGGGAAGTGAACAGTTCTCACAGTCCTAACTAGTGAAGCTGCAGTTTGTTTTTTCTGAGGCCTTTCCTCTCCTGGCTGACAGGAAAATCAGCATTAATAGAAATGAGATCTCATAAAATGTCATAGTTTATCCTGTGCTAGATAGTTGTGCTGGGCACTTAGAAGTCCCATCCGCTCCCTATTACAGTTGGCTGCTGGAAGACTTTGTTGGGTTTTTTTTCTCCCTAACTATTTTGGAAATGCAGAAGGCAAAGACTGCTTTATCTACCAGCTTCTACTATCTTTGGTGATGTTTGTGTATGATAATCAGGACTCGTTAAGAATTAGTGATGGGAGCTGAGTTGCAACAATATAGTTTGTTTGCAACCTGTGAAAGGGACACCCTGTAGTTAAAGTTTTGTGTTCCAGGTGGTATCCCTGATATTGAACAAAGGTAACAAATGTTCTTCTTTCTAGTTCTTGTTTTGTGTCCTGTGGGTTTCTGTCTTCTTATTTGTTCCCTGATGGAATGGACTTGCAGTAAAACATGTCTTCATAACGGGGATAGCCAACGGGGGCACTTCTATGGGCAGCATGACTTGGACATCACTTTTAACTTGGTTTGTATCCCTGGATTTGGTTTTTATGATGGTACCAGAGCCAGGCTGACACCAGGAAGCTGATCGGAATCAGTGACAGTAGTTCAGGGCTGTTTTCCCCGTTGTGGGGCCTGGCTCTGGGTGGTTTTGGGGTGTGAGAGGCAGAAGCTGAAGGAGGGATTGTCTGGTTGTGGGCTGGCAGCGCGGCCCCGGCTACAGGATGGGTCCAGTCACCGCCTCACACTGCCAGTTCCATTTTTCCTTGAGTCCTGGGGTGGCTGTTGATGGTTCCTGAGCTCTGTGTGAGAGACAGGGGGCTTAAGAAAGAGACAAGGGGTGTGTCAACAAGCCAGTACCTGCCTCTTCCTAAACACAATTTCCTGCTACCCCAAATCCTTCCGCAGGGTGATGTTCTGCAGTGTTTTTACAGGAATTAGTTGGTAGGAGCTGTCATTTCAACACTCTGACGTTATGTTTTGCTTCAGCACCACTGCGACCTGCGCCCAGCCAGCCCCGCAGGCAGCGTCCCACCCCGGCACCCACCGGCTCCTCAAGCCAACAGGGAGAGAAGAGACTCGCCGGAGCTGGCTCGGAGGCGAATCAGGCATCAAGGTGTGGGCAAAGCACAGACTCACGCACACGCTTTTCCTTGACCTTTGCAGGAACACTTTGCACGTTCCAAGCTGAATCCATGTTGTTACTGTGTTCTGTCTCCAAAATTCAGAAATCTTCGCTCCTCTACCTGTGGTCTAGTTTTACACAAGAAAGATTAAATCACTGAAACTTGATTTCTTCTGAGATCTTGGTTATGAAGCCCTGTGCTGGGGTCTTCGTGATTTACTTTCCCTATTAAGTGCTGTGTTCTTCTCCTTGCAGGAGATGTTTCTCCTCGGTGCATAGAAGGCTTTGGGCAGCAGAGGCTCAGCTGTCCTGCAGGAGGGACCAAGTTACTGAATAATATGGCAAACATCAGGAATGCACCACTGTCCTCTTCAGCCAGAGCCAGTGATGCTTCTGAGGCCAGAGGGAAGCCCAGGAAGGTGACTGGCAACGAGGGGAGACCAAAGAACAGAAGTGCAAGTGAAGCTGCAGGTGGGACAACGCCGCGTGCGAGACCTACTCAGAACTTCCGTTCAGAAGCCTTCACATCCAGCTTCTCCAGAACTTCTCCAGCCCAGTCAAGGTAACACCTTCCTCTTCCGCTTCCAGCAGCCACGCTGGGGCTGCCCTAAAGCAGAAGGGAGCAGTGGCACCAAGGGGGAGGTTTTGCTCTGCTGAAGGGGTGGGCGCAGCCTTCGGCCTGGCTGGTTCTGACCTTCAGGTGGCAGCAGCCCCACAGCAGCTGAGGCAAATCCATTCCAGTCCCCTGCCCCCTTTCCTTGTGCTGCAGATCTGGATTCCCTCCCGTTTGCCTGGGGCTGAAAGGGTTTCACTCAGTTCAATCTGGCTGCTGCTTATCTGGGTTTCAAACAGCAAACTGGGGCTTTTAGATAGAAAGAGAATGGACAAAATGGTCACTGGGAGAAAATGTAAGATAATGCTATTATGTGTCCGTTGTAGTGCTCTTGGCTTTTTACTTTTTGAATGGGATCTGGTTCTTCTGCTGCAAAAATACCTGGGTCGGGGTTCAGGAGGAGGTTGAAGGGCTCTTCCTGGAGTCTCCCTGGTGTGAAGGACCCGGGTCTGTTCAGCAGTAGCACCGAGATCAGTAGGTTGTTTCCTCTGACAGTGTCCTTGCTCTTCCGCAGCACCAGCAGCGCAGGAGGAAGGAGCCCGGGGGTGTCGGAGGGTCCCGTCGGCTTCAGGCGCAGGAGCACAAAGGTGAGGCCGGGGAGTGGGGCCTCTCTCTGCCGGGTGGGGACCGGGCGCCTCCGTTTCAGAGGACGGGGCCATTACCCCTTGAGTTCGCGATGGTTTTGCCAGGACAACGAGCTGGTTTTACAGTCCTTCCTGCCTCCGTGAGGTTTTTATCAGAGACTCTTTGAAAACAGCATTTTTGCTTTTTCTTCCCCTTCCCTTTAGGCAAAATCCCAGGGCCCAGCGTCCGATCGCCCGGGGGAGAAGTGACCCACTGCTTAGAGAAAACACATTGAGCACCCTGCGCACTATTGCTGTGCTCTCCAGTGCTTCTCTGTCCGAGTGCAACTCAATTCCTGTATCTCTGTGTCATTGAAGACTTTCTATGAATTTAAATTTTTATAGGCAGTGATCATTCTCTCTATATATATATATCTGTATTTTTAATGTGAGAGTGTACTACAGGTTTTTACTTCTGTCGTCTCCACAAGTGACATCCCGGGGCAGCAGCTGCACCTCTGCCTTGGCACCACCTGGGTTGTTTCCACACCAGCTCTTTGTGACACCCGGTGATGGGGACAGTTTTGACGTACACGGTGTCTCTCACCGGGGCGATGCCGCGTGTCCCTCGGGGGCTGGGGGTGTCCGTGCCTCGAGCTCCTTGTCCCGGCTGTTCCCGGGGCACCCAGGACACGGATGGGGGGATTATAGTTGTCAGTGGATAAGCCCTGAGCCCGTGGCTGGTTAAATGCTTTTTAATGCTGTATTAGTCCAAGCTTTTTAAATTCCTTGTAATAAAATTTATCTAATGATGTCCCAAACTGTTGCGCAGTAAAAGTCTGTTCCCTGGTGTGAGGTGGGATGACAAACGCTCCCTGAGGGGACGGTCCCCACCTCGCCCTGGCCCCTTCAGAGGGCTCCATTAATTTGTGTTCCGCTGTTATTACCTGCATTAGGGCTCCGTTAATTTGCTTTAGGAGCCGTTTGCAGCCCCTGTGCTTTGGGAATGGGTAAGGCACAAGCTGGAGCAGGCAGCTTTTAGATAATGACTGTGGGCATCAGCCTAATTAACTGAGTGCAGCAGATGGCATGAGCAGGGATAATTAACCAGTCACCCTTGTAGGACGAGGCTGGTGCTGCAGCCCCTGAAGAGCAGTGATGGCTGACGGGAGTGGGGGTTTAAAGTAAAGGACATTTCACAGAGGCTTCCACCAACTGTAAGTGTTTATTTCTACAGGAAAAGCAGAATAAAGGTGTTTAAAAGCAGGTGGGAAGGGGCCTTGGGGTGGCATTTCTGGGGAAAGCTGCTCAGGCCGGAGAAGGGAATGGGGAAGGGGAGCAGAGGCCTCCTTCACAGATTGTTAGTGTGGAAAATAAACTCCCACCCTGAGAGGGGGGCTTGGCCTGTGTTATTCCTCTGGTGTGAGAAATAACACCCTTTTTGCCTTCGGAGCAACACTAGCACCCATTGTGCTCCCTTCCCCTGTGGCACAAAATACAGACATTTCTGTTCCAAGAAAATACAAATGGAAGTGGGATTTGGCAGCAAATCACCTGCAACTGCGCTTCCAGCAGCTCCAAGCCCTTGCATCGAGGAACCTTCAGCAGCAGAGGAATTAATTTTTAAATCCTTTCCAGCCCCAAAGAAGGACACAGACCAGCTAAAGGGATGTTAAGAATCTCCTTTATGCGAGTGCACACGGTATGGCCAAGAGCACTTAACAGGTTAATGCTGTGTACGGACCCGAGATGGACACACACCAAGCTAGAACTAACACCCAGCTCCAGAGTTTTGCCATTGTTTAGTATAATTTTTACATTCTGAATGAATATCTATTTATTGTTTTAAAAAAAAAAAAATAGTCATCACAAACCAATCTTTGCTTTGACAAACAAGCCTATTACAGACGATGTCAAGTTCATTTAAAGCACAAGGAAGTAATGATGATTAGAAGAGCTTTAATTAAAAGGCCATTTGAGCTGCAGCTGAAGCACTGCAGCGCTTCCTTCCTAGTAACGTGAAAAAAATAAAAAAGAAAAACCCAAAAAAGCCAAAAAAACCCCTCCACAACGCGCTCTCTTGCAGGGCTCATACCATTCTCCAGAAGAAAACCAAAGTCAGTGAAGGTTATTTACTGGTGTGACGTTTTTCCTGTATAAGAAGCTTCATTTACACGTCGGGGTGTAAACGGCATTGACGAAAAGTTTGTTATTTGTAATCATAAATAATTAACTGTAATAAATACGTATCAAGTAACTTTACAGCACACTTTTCAGGGCCAGGATGCAGATACGTCCCGCTCCGCTGCGCTCTCCGGCAGGAGCGGCCAGACATTAGCAGCAGTTTTGTACTCACAGCTGTGTCGGAGCCATGGAAGCGCCGGCGCAGCCCCGTTCTCCGGGCCCTGCCAGCCAGGGACGAAGCGCCGACATTCCTCGCTTTTCCTTCCCGCGCCTCTTTGGGAACGAACCAGCTCCCGCTTCGTTTTCCCCCCACCTCGGTCTCTGTGACTCCGGGTGCGTTTGCGCTTCCTCCCAGGGATCCCTCAGCTGCATCTGTGCTTCTACCGGGAAACGGACAAGAGTCAAGAGTGAATGTTCTCCCCAGGCGGAGCTGTTCCCTTGAGAGGGCGATAACGCAGCGGAGGGTAACAGGCTTTTCCTGACCCCGGGATCCGGACACTCAACGCAACAACTACCTCTACGACTGTTGCACACACGTCTTCCCACTCGCTCACAGCAGAACAGGAATATACACACTTGTTTAGGCTCTTCTCTCGTACTCACATTTTATCTTCCAAGTACCACACACTCATCCTTCCCAATATTCACAATAATATACAATAAATACAGCTTTTCCCGTCGCCACGGGGACAAGCCGAAGGAGCCTACGCAGGGACACGATACCGACCCCCGGGGGGGGGTCCAGCTGCACGCCCCGCATCGCGCCGTGCGTGCTCGGAGCACAGGGGAAGGGAAAGGCCGTGCCTGAGCTCGGTGCTGGCACTTCTCTGAGGGGTAGCACCGAGCGGAGCAGCGCTTCCCCTCGAGTGACGCTCACTCCTGCCGGGTTCCCGGCCACCAGCGCAGCCCTGCCCTGCTCTCAACGCGCCCCGTGCAGGGGCAACCGCTTTCGGAGGAGCGAAGGAAGATACAAAGTGGTGACGTGTCCTTTGGGAACCAAGCCCGGAACGTGTTTCACCCCCTACAGAAGTTAAAGCCGGCGAACTGCTTGCTCTCCACGCTCTGCTACTCTCTCTCTCTAGAGAAAATAGAAGTTTTAGCCTCAAACACGTAACTTTGCGCCTTCCCCCCCCCCGCCACCTCGTCCTCCCTTTTGGGTGTCACATTCCCAGGATAATTTGCTCTTAGATCAAAGACCATTTTTGAGTACAAAAACGAGTTACAGGTGTTTAACCACACACCCAGGATTCGGAAAGCCTGTTGGGAAGTGGGATAAAGTCACAGACGATAAGCTTGGACTGTGGTATCTTACACCAGACAGAGAGAAGCCATTTTGTTTCTGCTAATATTTTAATTACAATAAATTATTTTGTTACTAAGCAAAGCAGACATTCAAGAACATCTAGGGCAAGAACCCAACCGAATTATGGCCCTTTCACTGTTCTTTCCATTAGAAAGCTCCCTAAATCAGAAGTGTCCGAGCTGAAACCCCAAATTAACGGTGGCGGCTCCCCGTGTGCTTGCTTCTTAATTTAAAAAGTTACAAGAAAATGGTGGGAACGTAAACATGCAGTTTGGCAGCGTATTTTCTGCTCTGAAACTCAAGCAAGTGCTAGAAATCCTGCACGATCCCCTGCCTGCCACGGACGAGGCAGCGTGCCCTGGTCCTGGGGGTGCCCAGCAGCCAGTCCCTCCCCCCACACCCCATTCCTGCCATTTTTGTACTCAAAAATGTTCCAGGGGAGAGCGATCTACGAGCCTTCACCTCCGAGCGCTCCCCGACTCCCGCTCTCGGGTTGTGTTCGCCTGGGTGATACCGTTCTAAATTACAAAATTAGAAATGTACATGTTTAAAGGTTTTTTCAAAATTAAATTATACACAAACTGGTCTTTACTAAACTATCCTACAAATATTCCACAAACAAGGCAGCAAAAGAACCAGTCCACCACGAAGTCTACCAATACAAAATGTAAGTCTTCCAGTAATTATTGTAACGGGAACACAAGTTCAGAAAATAAATTAACCTCCAGCTGGTCACACAGTGTTACAGGAGGTATTTTTTTTTTTATGTGAATCGAAGGGTTTCCGTCGTCGGCAGAGTCATGGAACAATCCGGTCACCTCTCGGCGTCCCCTCGGCCCCCTCAGCCGCTGAGCGGGTCCTCCCGGTAGTGGATGGCGTATCGCAGCTTCTCCAGCATGATGTCCAGCGAGGAGTACTGGGGCAGCTTGATCATGAACATGCACGTCTCCACGCGGATGTACCGAGAGTCTGGAGAACCTGCGGGGGAAGCAGCGCCGGACGGGCTCTGAGCACACCCTCAGCTCTTCACCTCCTTCCCCAAAAGCGCCCCCTGACCCAGCAGCAGCAAAGTGAAAAGATTCCTGCCTGTGGCTCCCGAGCCTCAGACACTGCTGTGCTCCTCAGCCACTCCTCAGGCCTAAATTTTTCAATCGGTCCAGCCATTTTAAAAAGCACACGAGACAAGTATTACCCAAAGTCTCTTATTGTGTCTAAAGGGCGATGTTTTAAGCACTTAGGTTTTTTTTAAATTTTATTTTTACACGGTTTAAAACCAGGTCCGCTCTCTTCTTATTTACAGCCATAACTACCTGCCTCTCCTCTGAATTAAAACCAGGGCACCCAAAAGCCGGAACCCCGATGGCAGCAGAGCTGATCCCCTTTGCCGGAGCAGACGGGGAGGAACGTACCTGCGGCTCCGTCGGGGGGCGCTATTTTCATGGGGTACGGCGGGACGTGGGCGGTGTCAGGGCCCCCGTCTTTGCAAGGGCAGGTGAAAGGGATCCGCTCCTGGTTACAGGCAAACTTGATGAACTTGCAGAGCTCCTCCTGAGTGAACATCTCCAGCGCGCTCCAGAAGAACTCGATGTGCTGATCGGTCTCCATCAGACCCACCTGGTACATGGTGTGTGCCTGCCAGAGAAGAGAAAGCAGAGCATCCGTGGCTGCTTCCCTCTCCCTTCATAAATCCTCCCCGCTGACACGCCAAGGGGACGGAAGGGAGGGCAACTCCACCTCTCTCCCCAAGTTCTCCTGCCTTTTCGAAATCATAAGGAAATTCAGCCACGGTAGAGCGTTAAAATACGTGGGTTTGTGTCTTTTTACCCCCTCGGCTCCCGTACCAGGCTGGTCTCGGTGTTTCCCCTGCAGGGCCGGTGCCGTACAGGGCTGTTTCGTTTAACGTTCGGCATCGCTGCTGTGTGAGGGAAACACAAAGCTACACCGAGACCCACGGCTGAGAATGGGCTACAACCTCTGACACAAGAGAACAGTTCTTCTCATGGCCTGATTCTTAGGGTAACGAAATGAAAGTATTCAGGACCAGAAGTTGCCCGTTACAGATTCATTTTAGATTTTCTCAAGTTATTCGCAATTCGATATGGTGGTGGTGGCTCTTTCAGCCCTTACCTCAAGCGGCAAATATTAAATAAATCTCAGTAAAATGGAGATAAGATTAAAAATGTCACGTTCCAAAGTAAATTCATTACTCCTCTCTGGAACAAGCCCCACTCTGAGTATTTCCTGAATCTGGTGAAATCTTAAAAATTTCCTTGGGGGAAAAAAGGAGTATCCAAGTACAGGCCAGTGTTCCCTAGGGACCACCCTGGCTGTGTGACAAGCAGAAGGTTCTCCCCTAACACCTTCCGTGTGGGAGGGTCGGAGGGGTAAGCCTTGCCAAAGCAGCTGCAGTTCTCCCCACCTTGAGGAACTCCAGGTTGATGTATGGAAGCCCACACGTCCTCAGCTCCATCTCCAGAGGGGTCAGCGTAGTCAGAAGCTGGAGGGGAATGATGGAGCCAAGCCCAGCACGCACGGCAGTCATGCACTCCGGGGTCTGCAGCTCCCGCATCCTCAAGCTCCGGATGGCCGTGGCGTACACGTCCTTGTTCTCCCACCTGCAAGGGCAGGGATTCAGGACAAGAAAGGAGAGTGTGTAAGAGCCCTCTCGCCCTGCCCCAGACCCTCACACACAGGAGGGATTTACAGGGAGATTCTGCTCTTCAATAATCGAGAGCGAGCATTAAGCTGTTTGCATTCTGATGCTTCCCAATTTCATTTCAGCTTCCTCAACTTCCTCTTCCTCCCTCCCACTTGCCCATCTCTCTCAGCCTCCTGACTGGGGGTGTTTGCTGAAGGCTGGGAGCAGCTGATGGGCGCTGCTCCTCAGCTCTGATTCTCACAGCATAAAAGGCAGTAAATAGCATGAGTGATGCCGAGCTCCTGCCAACAGATAGAAGGCTTTCCTGGATCGCTCCAGCCTTCAAGCTTGTTACAAAAGCATCTCTGGAGAGCCTAGTGCTTGGAAAATGATTCTGGAGATCATTCCCCATGTAACCCCGTGCAACATCCTGCCAAGCAAGCTGTGACTTACCCCACCGGGATGTGCCTGCCCCTGGGACAGAGCTCCACTTCCTCCCCGGTCATGGTCAGGTAGGTGAATTTGCAGCACGGCTTGTTGGGACAGTCGGGGCTCTCTGTTGCCAGATGCTGAGAAGCAATTTCTGCACAAAGAGCTTCCAGTTCTGTCTCATCGTTTATCTGTCACAGAGCACAAGGAGAGAATCTGATGACCACCAGGTCGCAGTACATTATTCTTAGGGCTCATTTAAGGTGTCACCGCGGCGTACAAAGTGCACTCGTTAGATCATCTGGAGACTGCACAGACAGCGAAAGTCAGTAATTACTTTGGTGGCTTATTTTCTGGTTCAGCACCACCAAGTTCCAGTCAACATTTCAGAAGCCTTAATTCCACCCTGCCTGGCAGCAGAAGAGACCGAGCAGCTTTTCCAAGCCATCAGGATGGAAAATCCTGCCCCCATAAGATGAATCAAAGCCCTTCATGACCCTGTACACATGAAGAGCATCTGCTAGCAGCGAGATCAACCACTACCATGTAGGGTGAAGTGAGCAGCTGGTAGAACAGTGTGCTTAGGGGGGAAACCCTGGAAAAAAAAAAACAACAAAAAAACAGGAAGGCAAAGAAGAAAAAGTTACTTACATTTTCAAATTTTTTGACATAGTTGTAGGTGAGGATGTCAGCTTCCTGCAGATCAACGTCCGGATCCAGTGGCTCTCCCACCAGGGTCTTCCAGAAGGAGGGCAGGAGGTCAAGTGGCAGAGGAACATCTGCCCGAATTGCAATACCCAAGAGCTGCCCGAAGAAATGGAATAACTGCTCCTCCGCGTAGGTTATAGGGCTCGGCGTCAAAATGTACTTCCCCTGCAGAAGGAAGCATGATGAATACTGTTTAGTTGGCTAAAGGATTGGCTCAAGTGTGGAATGGAGTCTGTATATAACATACACTGATATTATACCACCTTATCTTATCGCTTAATGATCAAAAGCGATACTGTTAAGAATTAAGACTTTTCTGTATTTGTGTTACCCAACCTTTCAAGTGGTGGGATGTTTCTGAAATACAGCCTGGATGTGCAAAGCCAGGTTTGCTACAGAGCTGGTCTTGAAGGAAACGAGCTGCTTTCCCACCTTTTGGATATTCCTAGGAAGGAACTACCTCAACTACTGTAAGGTCTTTGGGCTATAAACTTTATCTTGTTTCTGTAATAGATCTACTGGACAAAATAGGAGGACAAGAAATATGCACTAAACAGCATGGATGGAGAGTCTTATTCTACTGTCAATGGAACTGACTTTCCTGGTGACATTCCTCGAGTATTACCAGCAGAACAGGACTTTACTTAGCTTGGGATGGACAATCTCTAAATCAGACAACTGAACCAGAATAATTCAAAGTGAACTTTGACCACGAGTCTTAATTCTGCCTCATTTTGCAGTTTTGACTACTTGGCTACTTTGAGTACCTCCAGTGTCACTTGAAGTGCAACAGGGGATTCATCAAGAGTCATTTTCGGGTCTATCAGGCATGAGACCTCTCTGGTTGGATGTACTAACGGGGGCTGTTGGGCTGAAGCTTCTCTCTGTAGCGCTACCTGAACGTGTCCTACTCCTGTTCAAACACAGGCATTCAACGAGAGAAAAGCAACTTCATTCTTTGCATTGAGATATCACACCTTATTCTTATTCACTGCAGAGCTCGGGCACAACAGGAGAAGGGAGAGCGAGGAGCTCTGTAACTCTTTACAAACTTGCCAAAGGAAGTGACGGAAAGATCCACCTGAAAAAGAGAGGGGCACAAGAATGAAACGCCCTCTGAGGCTCCTTACCTCTGCCTTTGCATCCAGAAATTGCTGTTCAGCCTCAGCTTACGCATTTAACCTCTCTGCCTGCACACACACGTGGCTTAAACAAGGGTGAGGCAGGTGGCACATTCACGTGCAAGTCCACATTTAAATAGTTAAATTACATGCAAAAAAACCACCATTGAATTGCTTCCTGCTGAATTCCCAAGTGCTGCCTCGCCTTCCATCACTCTCTGGGTAAGACTAGCACAAACGTTTGTTACACCAGTCGGCTTGCAAATGGAATTCATTACTGGATTAGAAGATGAATGGTGCTGTCTTCGTAACGACAGGGCATTTCCACTGCTAAAAGCGGTGAGACAATGCAGCAGAAACCATTACAGATGCTCAGCTGTGGACATCACATTTATCTCTTTATAGATACTGTCAATAACCACCACAGATCTTACAAAGAAAAGAATTCCCCTTGAGAGAAGGCACCAAGGAGCTCTTTGTTCAGCTTATAGGTGCACACTTATAGGAATTTTCCTTTACACAATTTGATGGATGACAGGAGCAGGCAGCACGAGAAGGGCACTTTGGGCTTCTCTTCTCTAACTCCACGTAACCCCATGAATCTCCAAAAAGGGCCAATTCCAATCAGTACCCCCAGGCTGCGTTCGTTTAGACAACACCAATCAATTCTCCTCTTTCACACACAGTTGATATTTGCCTTCATACCCTATCAATTATTCAACAGATCTGCAAAGTAACATTTTTCCCAGCTCTTACTTAAATCCAGTCTCTTTTTGGAGCACATGAACCCACGGAGCATCCAGGGGAGCCAGACCCTCCAAAAAACTAAATACTCAATGGGGCTGGGACAGCAGCCACATAAAGAACATCTTACAGAAGGAAACCTCATGAATTAAGATATAGTATCAAGAGAACAGAAGGCATAATAATCTTGTTTAATCAAGTAAGATTATTGCTTAACACTTTGTGGTGGAAAGCAGTATTCCTATGTCAAAAGGAGGCTCTCTCTCTACTGGTTAGGTGAAATTAGGGTAGTTAAATGTCTATTCCTTTCCAAGGCTCATTCTTTTAACCACTCACATGAAAATTCTTAAAATTATTACAAGTAGTACCGTATGCTCCTCACAAAAATGAGGACGATACAATTTTAATAGTGTTTACTGCAACAATTAAGGACAATTTTTAAGGAAACAAAGCCTTTCCCATACTCACTGTCTCTTCAGCTTGGCTGGGACAAGCTGGAGTTGGTATTTCTGATGTCAAGCTGGAAACAATTCTCAAAAAGACCCCACCTGGGCATGGCCATTTTTAATTGTTAACGCTTGCACATTCCTTGACAGCTACGTTTGATAATGTATCCTGTACTAGTATTAAATAGTGTCTTAACTAATTGGCTACACGATCTCACATTGCTAGGAATGAAGCCCACAGTAGCATTACCCAGCTCATTACTGACAAGAAAGTACTTAAAAAAAATAAAATAGTCTTTGTTATCAGCACAGTCTGGGTTTACCACAGCCAAGCATCAAAACAACCTGAAGAGATGTTTCAAACAGCTTACATTATTTTCTTTACTTGTTCTAATTAGCAAAGCTGCACGCCCAGGCACTCATACTTCTTGCTAGATCAGCTAAAATACGAAAATTAACCATCTGGTTGGCTTATTTCTTGGAAGTTTCATTCTCTTCCATCTGCACGACTACAAACACCACAAAGGTAACGCTGCTCCTTAAAATTACCACCAGCCACATCCCAGTGAGAACTTGGGATTCCAGCTGAAGTTCTCACGACTGTACCCGATGTCACCCCCGCCAGTAACCGCGTAATCCCGACTTACTTGTTCCATGAACCTCCTCCCCTGTGAAGCGGATGTTGAAGGCGTAGGTAGGGTCTCCACCGCTGGCAAGTTTAACACAGAGCTGGGAGGAGGGCACACAGGCCAGCTGTCTCGCTGCCTGGCAGAAATAGGAGTTTTCTGAAGAACGGATCTCCCCTATTTAAAAACAAATTTAAAAAAAATTTTAAAAATCCCCATACTCTGGGAGTATTTTGCATTAATAAGCATCTGAGCTTGGTTAAAAGAGATCTGACTTGTTGCAACGGATTAAAGTGAGTTTTGAAGAGGACCAGTGTTTCCCATACCTCCAACTATTTCTAGTGGATCCAGGGTGATTTCTGGGGCTGCGTGGTCAGCAGTTCTTTGGACAGTGGCATTGAGCACTCTGTTCATCACAGTCACTTTTGTGTCATAAAAGATTAAACCTAAAGAAACACATATTTCAGTATAGTTAATCTATCTTTCTACAACCTTATTTTCTGAAATTCTCTAATAGACAATGGCACAGTAGTAATTTCGTCTTCATTAGGTAGGTAGGATACAGCTAATTAACATATTTTCTTTTCTTAAGTATTTGTTACTGATGTTTACTGGAAGAAGCGCAGTGGGTTAGAACACTGATGAACACAATTTTACTGTTACATAAATAGATCCCAGCAACTCCACCAGAATCTCTGTAAATCAGAAACACTTTGCCAAATAGCTTTCAGAAATCTGAGATGTTTTGACAGTCATCCTAGAGGCAAGAAAACACGATAAAAAATAGGGCTGTCACATTGCACCATAAATACAGGCTGTGTAAGAGACAAAAATCTCTGAACATTCCTTGCCTCTCCACGCTGGGTTTACAAGGTGTGTTTTTTTTTCTTAGCTGGGCCAACACAAAAGCCTATTTACACACACTGGCACCTCTGGTGACTTCTGTATCTTCTCCTTTTTCAGAAGAAAACAAGTTTTGGAAACGCGATGACCTAAATCTTGGTTTTGTTTGTTGTCTAGAGGGCTTGTAAAAACTTTAAATGCTGATGCACAGTAAGTATTTTCTTCATCTCTCTAATTCTACAACTTCAATGACAACGATGATGTCAACGTGTCCTGGGACTTTTATCTGATCTACTGCTTGTTGACTAACAAAGAATTTTAATTTATGGATACCCCCAAGAAAATAAAGGCACATTTGAAAGCCACCCACAGACAGAAGAGATGGCCCAACTCCCTCCACAGTCAAGAGAGGCGCACGGTGTCTATGAACTACCTGCAAGAATAATCCCCCACGCCTTTAAAACCAAACTAAGAAAAAGAAGAAGCTCCCACACTGAGAAGTGCCCTTGGGTTAATGCTGTTTTTTTGGCTGCCACCTCAGGCAGATCGTGTGCCAGCTTATCGGGCAGAGATTAAAGCCCGTAAGCCGCTCACTGTCTCGCTTTCCCTCTCCCCCATCACACATATACAAGTGTGAATTGGAAATCTTCTGTAAAATATACTGAAAAAATTCAGCGTGGTGCATAATGCACCCTTTCAGGCCACAGCCGCGCTCCCCGAGAAGCTGACCTTTGGCTTCTTGCAGTAGGGCAGCAATGCTATTAGCGTACATCTCCGTCTGCCGAAGCTCCACCAGTGGCAAGAAGAAGGTCTCCAACGTTGTATTGAGAGACTGAAGGAGTGCAAAACGCAAGCGTAGACTTTCAACAGGAACATCTGAGGTGGGAAACATCCAGTCAGAAAGATAAAGAGATTCCCTACCTACTCCAAAGTTCATCTTCTCGGCAGATTCACTCCAGGAGCCACCCAAGCTTCCTTCTAAAGCAGCCCCTCCTGACCCCTGTGCACCAAGAGGGTTGAACATGCAAGAACAGCCGTGATCCGTGATATTCCTTACTGGATCTCGAATCTCTGGGTGTCTGAGTCCAGTATCTTTCATCATCACTGAATTTGCTTTATCTGGAGACCTTCTTAAAGGAACTTAGTGCTTAGAACAGGATTTAGGCACCTGAAGCCTGCCTAGGTCCAAACTGAAATCCAACCTCCCTTCCCCCTGGAAGCTAAACTGACCGTGTCCCTTCCTGCTCCAGCTCGGGGAGCAGAGAACAGCCGCAGCACCTTTCTAAATAGTGCCCAAATCACCATGCTGCCCAAGGACACCCAAGGAGACAGAAGACCTAGACTCAGTGTTCCCCTTGGGTCACAGAGACGCCAATCTGCAACCTCCAAAGGAATGTCCCAACTACCCGGGCGACAGCCAGGTCGTTCAGGAGCACCACCCAGCTCTTCCATTGAGGAAAGCCTCTATGCCAACAATCTATACGTACTCAACAGACAGGAAATTCTGGGGTCTGCTGCATCAGCTGGATCCAAATAAACTTCATGGGGGTGGAGTCGTGCTGGTGTAATTGCCAGGTGACGGCAAAGCCGGTTAATGTACTGGACAAGGGCTACATCCATCTCCAGTGTCCATTTGCGGGACGCTTTTTGAGCGTGTCTTGCGTCAATGCAGGCACATCTGGAATGGAAAAGGCACAAGATCTGTTGAAACCTGTGCAATACTGCTTACTGAGAGCATGCCGAGCACAATGCCAGGGAGCTTGTTCTACTTCTCTCCCATTTCATTACAAAAATTTCAGTTAGAGAATAACACCTGATTTATCCCCTATTTTGCCCCACTGTTACTAAATAATAATTCAAAGAGGGAACTGCCTATTAAGCTTACTTATCGCACCATCTGCTTTATGATCCAAAGTGGACGTAGGGGAAGGGGAGGTGGCAATCAGCTTGTGGCTTGACACAGGGAGATAAGAGGATTCATTTCTTTCCGCACAATATTAACAAGGAAGTAACTGTTCCCTCCTCTACATCACCAGTGACTCAGGAAGAGCTCTGCCAGGATAAACAAATACCCAGAGCACAGAATGGAAAGCTGTTGTGGAATTAAACCAGACACAACCAGATGGATCTACAATTCTCATCAGGCCAATTTATTATACAGTTTGGAAGCTGTACAGGACAGTATGGCATATGATTTTGTTAGTGAGGTTCTGTAAAGACTGTTAGGAACCTGCATTTTGACAGCAGAGTGACTCTTTTAAAGCACGTTTTAAGAAAATAACCAGTTTTCTCTACAGGCCTTGCAGCCATGGGTAGAAGATTGCACATTGCTATCACACTGGTTGAAGCTTCCTGGAGTAGGAACGCTTGGGAACAAGCGTATTTTAAAGCGAGCACAATTAATTAGTATCACCTTTACAAAAAGGTTTGCAAAATTTACCTTTCAAAATGTAGATCATATCCACAGGACAGAATAGCTCTCCACACACTACGGATATCCTGTTTAGATCGGTCAACCACAAATCTCTGAAATCCATCCAGCGTCAAATACTTCTCTTCAGGAACTGGCAGCAAAGACATCGAATAGTTAACGACTTAAAAGTCTACACACCACACAGGAACAAGGTCATGGATGAGGTGGCTCCCTAACAGCTTTGTGGCTCATTTCTTGAGGAGTTTGAAACATCATGCTATTCAGGTGTGATCTGGCCTCATTCTTGCCTCTCAAGGACACAGTTCCCCAGCTGCCCTCTGGAATAGCTCCACCAATGTATCTAACCAGGTCTCAAGGATCCATACTTGGCTAAATGCTGGAATTCCCCTCTTCTGAGCTAGCCTGGCATTTCCTACAGTGAAGAGCAGAGTTCAAGTTCATGTCTATTCACTCTTCCACCTGACTAGAAAAAGAAATATCAAGCAAGACCCTGGAACTAAGCGCTGTCATGGCATGGCTGTGCTGTCACTGAGAGACTAGTTATGAGGCATCTGAGGCTTCTCTTTCATCCAATTTTCCTCTTACATAGGAAAATTACTGTTACAAGTTGAGAAACACAATTTAAAATCTAATCTCCCACTGTACAAAAAATGGCTTGAAACTATACTCCTTAGGAAGCCAGTTCTTTACCCAATGTGTTCACGTGGCCTCCGTACATTGTTCCATGAATTGCATGAGCATGGTTTGCTCTCACACTCATGAGTCCATATTTACAGATATACAAATAAAATTTAAAAAGACTATTTAAAAAAATTAAGTTAGCCTCTTTAAAAACAAAGACAACCAATCATATAAGCATGCCAATATAAAAAAAAATGTATTTCTTTTCAATGATATAATACTATAGAAAAATTCTATACAGCTAATACCTTCCTGTTTCTTTGTGGGAGACTTTTCAGGATCCTTCTCTTCAGGTTTACCCTTCTCAGGAGATTTTGGCTTTACGGTAGGTTTCTTCTCACTTAAGGCTGTTCGGCTAAGGGACAAAGGAAATGTTGGGATTAACATTTTCTTTCGTCTGTTCAAGAAACCAAGACTTTTCCTGAGGGTCTTTTATAATTTCAATGTCATGTTTCCCTCTTCCAATCGTGGAAATACAGAGGGAGGGGGAATAAAAATCTAGATTTCTGAGAAGAAATTGAATGTTTTGCAACTGCCAAAAGGTTGAAGACACCAACCTGACGCTATTGAGCATAGACTTTTCCTTTGTAGGTGGTTTAGTAACTGGGCGCTTGGTGCTCACAACTTTCACTGGATGCTGTTCTTTGCCCGCCTTGTTGTACTTGCTCTTGTCAAATTTCGGCTTGGGCACACCGTATTTCCTTAAAATCTTCCAACACAGAAAGTCAATAATTACCCTGTGCTTTCAAATTACGCACAAAGATACTGAAAATAGTTTTCAAAGCATTACCTGAGTAAGCTGATCCTCTAGCACCTTCTTTGGAGGACGGACATTTGTGAAGAACACATGAAGGAGGTTTCCAGGAGTCTGAGAATTTATCTGCTCTTTACTAAGGTAGATATCAGCCACCTTAATGGGTTTCGCTGGAGTTAAGCTCAGCATTTGCTCAGAATGGATGCAGCTTTTAAATATTTCCGTGAGGACTTCCCGAGCACCTGGGACTAGTTTCTCACCTAAAAAAAAAAAATAAAAAATAAATGCAATATGGTGCAAAATCCCATAACAACTGTTTACAATTTGAAACATGAAAAAAACATTCTGCATTCAGCTAAAATATCATATCACATGCCACTTGCTCCAAGAGATAAAGTCACTTAGAAAAATTCTACTAGCACACCTGACCTTTCTGCACCCTAATTTCCCATTTCTGACAGAGAATTGAATGCCTTCTGTTTTGGCCACATAATGTAAGTATTATTTGAGTGACTGCAGTGGTAGCGAAAAAGTAGATTATTTATGATGCCAGTATAGAAATTTTGTTGCGTAGGTACACACCAACACCTAGCAATTGAACCAGTAGTCAGCTGAACTTCCTCCAAGTATTATCCTCCTCTGTCCCCTGATTCCAGATTTGGGCCCATTCCAGGTGCATTAGGGTCTGTACAGCTTTTAATTTACTTAAACAGTTTCTACTGTAAAATTATGCTGTGTCTAACAGTGGTGAATTGTTGCAGTGGCTATTTTCTCAAAAAAGTCACTAAACTCAGTAGTTTTCTTGAGTTGGTGGGGAGTCATACTGAATTTACACCACCAAACAGAATCTGTCCCCTGTCTGTCCCCAAAAACACACAATACAAGTGAGCTATTTCCCATTATGAAAACCACATACCTTTTATTGACTTATCATTGAAATAATCTTCTAGTGCTGGGCTCCCTTGTGTATCAAATAAACTCTGATTTACAGTAGAAACAGTTAAAATCTCTTCAGTTGACATTTCCATCAGTTCATCTTCACCATCCAGACTCGACAAACCAATGAGATCACTACTATTAAACAGACTGGCTCGGATTTTCTCTATTTTAGCTCTTGACCTTATCTGTACAAATAATGAAATTAGTTAACAGGAATTCTGACAAAACAAATCAACTTCCATTTATGTGAATTTGAGTCTTAAGTTTTCTCCCCTCCCCACGTAGATAATCACTACTGCACCTCTTCTAGCATTCTATCAATTATCAATATTCCGGTTCAGCCTAGAAAACATCCTTTCATCTGGCCACTGAAATCACCCTGCTGCGAGTTAATCAGGTGCAGCTCTGAACCAGCTATTCCATTTCTTAGTCTGGAGACAGCCCTCAGAAATAACAGATAAGAAGCTAAAATTTTCAGATAGGTAACCTGTCATTATTTGCAACTCTGCTGTCCTTGGTTCAGTTCTCCGTTTAGAAAAAAAAAAAAAATATCCCTAAATTAGCACAGGCCTTGAAGTCTCAGCCACACAAGGTGGGAACGGGAACAATAACCTCCATTCATTCTGAGAATAATCCCTGTGCATCATTATCAGAGCAGCTACAGACTTGGAGTAGGTTTCAATGTGAACACACTGACAGCTTTCTGTACACACTTTATGGTTTATTTCAACTCTGGCGTCTTCACGTCAATTAATACCTCAAGTATAGCAACCGAAGATTTTCTATCAAAATAAGCTGATTTTCTTCAAGAAGGGAAACTGATACAACCCCAGGCTATGCAAAAATGTCTCTCCACATTCACAAGCTAACAGAAACGGCTGGGCTTTTGCAAGCTTCTGATAAATCTGCAGCATGTGGTTTGGGTAACAACAGAAAGAAAGGGTTCTCATGCATAGCTGAAAACCTAGAGTGACCTGGCATCAACAACAACCACCCATGATGCTTTTAAGAATTAATTTGGAACTAGACATCAACAAAATTTATCATTTCTTTTAAAATAATCTTATAGAGCGATCTGTAGATCCCTCCCTGTTTAAAATATGTGAAAATGTAGTCATCAAACACTGAATAATTGCCTTGTGGGTCAAATCAAAGGGCCACCTATCTCTAAAATCCAGCAGCGGCCTGTAGCAAATTTTTGAAGAAAGTTACATGAAAGAGGAGATGAACAGACCTTTTCCTTTACATATTCTCTTAGCCTCTAGATAGCTGCAGTTTAAAGACTTCCTAAGTTGAAGGCTGCACTGACCGCTGGGCTTAATAGCTACCAATTTGCACATCCTCCATGAAGTTAATCCCTTATGAATTCATTTATGCTCTTGGCTTCCACAACACCTTGTGGCAATGAGTTCTACAGCTTGCGACGTGCAAGAGGACTTCCTTCTGTTTTAAAAATCGTTAGTCGGTAACTCCACTAATAGGTCCCCTCTGTCCTCTGAGGGACAGTGAATGCTTCCAAGACTGCGAATGATACAGAGAAAGTCAATGGAGAATAAAGCTCTGCGTTCTCAGCCATTCTGTCCAAGCTGAGAATTCCTGCTCTCCTTAGTCTTGTGTACATTGACATACATTTATTCCACACCCGTGACCTATGCTGAGCTACACCTTGCTAACAGTACCTTTAACTCTCCATCATTCAAGCAGAATCTTTACAGAAGGAAAGGAAAAAGCGTGCTGTATGTTTAACAGCCAGACCACGGTGCTACACACAAACCACAAAAAGTACAGTGTTTCTCAAAGCCAGAAGTTAAAGTTACTAGAATCAGGTCTCATTCTTTCAGAAAAAAAAACTGTCCCCAAAGGCACCCTGTCCTAATTGAAGGCTATTACCTCCACTACAGCAAAACCTTTGATTGGCCGTGACAGAAGTGGCTGGTTGTCCAGAGACGTGACCGTGTACATCGACCCAACGTCAGACACAGACGCCGTCTCTACGTTATCCAGCGGTTCCCCGAGGCTGCCAAGGCTGCCCAGGCTCCCAGTACTGCAGTGGGAAAGATCCAAACTCTCCTGACTGGAAACAACGTGCGGTTCTAGCAGTCCTGGTGGGATGGCCAGTTCCAGTCCAGCTTGATACTGGTCAACTGAGATATCGCTAACGGTCCGAGATATGCCCTGTGAGCTGCAGAGGGAAGCCTGGCTGGTAGATGCTGAAGCACTAACACTCATGGCAGGTGTGACACTGCTGGAGCTGCTGATATCCAAACTGTCTGCACTACTTGAAACAGTTGGTTTTTCCAGTTCAGTTCTGCATTCTCCTCCTTCTGCTTTGTCCTTGATTTTTTTGGGATCCTCTTCCTGCAAAGGGATGTAGATCTCATCCTTGAAGACTCCGCCATGTGCGTTACAAGCCTTTCTGATTGCATTTCTGACAGTGCTCTCCTCCAGGTGAGTTGGTATTCCAGAAATGACAAGCAGGCGGCTGTGAGCTGTGGGACCTACTAGTGCTTGGCACGCATCTGCTACAGCGTCATTTGTCACACCCAACCCTTGTGGGTCCTTTTTAGTCAGGTGCCTGAGAATTATAAGCAGAGTCAGCGCTCTATGAAACCACAACATGTCCTCAGGCTTGCTTCCTCCTATACTGAGGATTGCAGCATCTGTTTCGGCTGCTCTGGACGAAGACCGTTTCCCTGAAGACGATGTCTTTTCTCTCTTCATTTTGACTTTTTTCCTTTTTGACAGCAAGCTTGGGCTCTGTGGTGTCTGTCCTGGTGAAGATGAAGATGAGGATGAAGAGTCGCTAAGATTTGGGGCGCTTGTTGAAGACATCACATTAGCTGTTACGCTCATGTTGATAGGCAAGGTTACTTCTGCTACAGCAAGGCAGACTTCCATGAGAGCATGAAAATATGTTGAAAATCTTCCTTGGTCAGCTGCTCCAACACCAGACCCACCGCAGGCATTTCCAGACACCCAGTTTTGGGTTTCCTCATCGTACAACTTGTGAAGTTCGGACTGGAGGGCCATAAGCATAGCCAGGCAGGGATTTAGCTGGAGGGCAATAGAAGAGGACAATCCTGCTGGATTTTTTTTCTGCTCCAGATTGTGAATTTTGCGAAGCAACTCAGCCAAGAGATGAAATATCAATTCCTTCACGCAGGCTGCCATGTCAGTTGTCCAGAGAAAGTTCCCTGTGTGTGGAAGGCAAGACACGGGAGTCAGTGATAGTTCACTGTTAGTAGCTTTACTACGTGAATTGCAACAGTAAAATTAAAAAAAAACCACCAGAAAAGCTCATTTCAGTGGCTGTGTGTCAGCAGTAAGACAGGTGGGAAGATTACTTCAAAAAGCGCACATCAATTTCTGGAAAATTTCTGGGCTTTGAAGAAAATTTCAATACAATGGATGAGCTCAGAAATACTTTGTGATTATGATTTATTTTTTTTCCCCTAAAACTCTCCAAGCCAGCACATTATAGGTGCACATTACTAAGTAAATCCTGCATTCTCACCTAAAAATTCCACTACTTGCAAGAGAACTGAAGCAGGAATTGTATCCAGTTCGTCTTCTGATTTTCCATCCCCATCTTCCAATTTCCAAGTTAATAGCTGTTCTGTGAAAGCCATTGCCAGGGGGAATTCAAGGGGAAGAGAATGCAAGACCAACACAGCTCCAGGAGGAGGAGAAACTCCTAGGCAAAAAGGTCAAAGAAAATACTTATCATGACTCCAGGCATTTGTAAAGTAAAAGTAGTAACAGCTTATCGGATATTTATTTTGAGGGTGAATTTACGGTAAGTGAAAATTTTCTCTATTAAGTCCCTTGTGATAAACAAATAGGAATGTTTATCTATAATGGTAAATTGATACAATCTATAGTTATAAACGTACAGGTAACATTTTGTTTACATGACATATGAAATAGAACTATTTTTAGCCTGTACATATCTAAATACATACAGGACTTTCATAAAACCATTTATTTGTAGCATGATATGTCTGATCAGCATTGAGAAAAGCATCAGAGATGCTGTAGTTGAGCAAAAAAACTTGAAGACCTTCAGTGGAAAGTTTTAAGAGCTTATTGGAGCTCAGTCACTTTCACTGCTTGAAATAAATCACACTGTCTCTCCCTTTGGCTGGAAGGGTAAAAAGAATATGAACTATTGCCCTTGCTCGAGAACCTGGAATGACCTATATATTACCATACTGCATATATATTACTCTGCATAGGAAAGGGCTCTACAATCACCTGCAAAAGCAAACAAAAAAATAATCTCTATCTGCAATACAGCAGCTCAAATAGCTATAGCATCAATTTGAACACTGCAGAAATACTCAAAACCACAGCTTTGCGAGCTTCTGGAAGACAAAATAAGAGAACAGCACAGATCCCGATGGATTTAACAGAACTAACAAAACCATAGTCAGGTAGCTCCCAACATTTATGAAACCACACCTGTTTGGTTCAGAATGATGGCATATTTCTGCTAGGATACATTTCTTAATACCTTGTACAAAAACCAATGGTGGGACAGGAGACAATATAGGAAGCTCCTACAGAGGCAATGATGATGTTTGTCTCACTTCTGAGAACACAGTTAAAAAGTTTTGGGGTTGGTG
The DNA here is from genome assembly GCA_026413425.1 of Tringa solitaria. Lineage (NCBI taxonomy): Eukaryota > Metazoa > Chordata > Aves > Charadriiformes > Scolopacidae > Tringa > Tringa solitaria. The sequence continues at coordinate 29,402,954 of JAOXJM010000005.1, forward strand.
GTTGTTTTTTTTTTTGTTTGTTTGCCTTTTTTTTGTGTTTTAACATTTGTTTTTACCTAGTTTGATGTGGACCTTGTCCGTAGGGGTGATCACCGAAGGGTACTGATTGGTTGTTGGGGGAGGCGTTAGGCCTGTGTTGGTGGGAGAAGCATCTCGAGGATAACACACCGCTTCAATCAGGTTCAACTGACCATTCCTTTTAACTTTATGCCCAAGTCCATAGACAAGCACTCGAGCCCAAGGAGCTTTATACAGGGATGAACTAAGAAGAGAGCAAGAACAGTTCAGTTAGACTGTAGCTAACTACTAAAAATCCCAACCCAACCACAGAAAGATTAAACACTCTGCAGTATTTATCCAACCACCCAAAAAAAAAAAGAGTCTCTGAGAAAAATATAAAAAACGAGCACTTTCATACACAGGGTTCACAGAGGCTCAGTGACACATCTTCAATCTTTGCCACTCTTGACTCCTCAATTACTTACTCTTTGCGGAATCCAGACTGACTTTCCTTACAGGACACAATTACAAACGCAGCCCCAGGAAAATTAACATCCATATTGACTTTGGATTCTGAAATTGGGAATTCTTCAGCAGGAAACTGTTCTGGTGCCGTCTGTAACACAGCATTTCACAATGAAAGCCCCCAAGCTGCAGCAGCAACCACATCCCTCCTCTTTTTTTTTTTCAAATAAAATATAGCATTGTAGATAATGACATAGAGGGAGGCCACTTTATTTTAACACAGAGTATCACTATTGCTTGTGTTTTCAGCGTGCTCACTGTGATCAGAATAGGAACACAAGTCACCTAGAGAAATAATTCAGTGTGATGGATAATACTATGGAAGTTAGAATCACACATAAAGCAAGGGCTCCTTGGGAAGAAAAACAAAACTGCTCGTAAAACATTACTAAGTATTTTACCTGCAAAAAGGAGCAGATCTGTTTAGTGAGGTCTAACAGACTCTCCTCTCCTTGATGCAGTGTCCGAGTAATGGCAACAGTAAGCCACTCTCTGATGGCTTGTGAATTGCCCTGGTAGAAAAGGTCTGTGGCAGCGCAGTTCTGGGAATGGACACAGTGCTGCAGCGACTGGGCCAAAAGAATGGAACTTGAACTGATCGTTCCATCTGTAATAACAAGGAAGATAAGACAAATTTGGAGATCACTTCAACATGTTCAAGTAGCCTGTGAAACAGACAGCGGAAAGAGAAGTTTTTAAAACACTTGGAAGACTACGAGCCTCTACTTTCACTCCTGAGCCAGCGCAAACCTCCTCTCAAAGGTCAGCAGCAGAAAGGATCCTCCCAAGACCAAGCGTGGCTGGTTGCAGATGGGATGGTGCTCTAAATGCCAGCTGTATTCTTCTCCTACCTTAAACCAGCCCTGAAGGAGGCCTGCCATCCACACGCAGAGCTGTGGGTTCACACTGCCTCATTCTGTCCCGATAACAAAGGCAGGTGTATTTCAATTTACTGCATAAGTACAACGAGAACAAGTGACCAGAACCACACTCTTCCCACTCATTCTAGATGAGGTGAAAGCGGCTTTATCTGCTCTCAGGCTTTCCCAGTATATCAACTATATAACTTCTGGGTGGCCCCAAGTGGGTCATAAGCCCCGGCGTGTCATGGCTGTCATTCTGGAGCTCATGGGAGAAGTCAAAGAAAGACAAAGTGCAGTGGGGCAAAGGAGTGGGCAATTCACCAAAACACCAGTTTGGAAACTGTATGTATTAGCAGGACTTGAATGAGACATATTTTAAAGAGGGGAAAAATAAATAAAAGCTTGTAAAATTCTCTTAAAGCCATGCAAAGTAGTGCTGTACTCTGCAAGAGCATCTTTTACAATGCAGCATCTGTTAGAGGTAGCCGAGTTTCAGAGTAACTGGAGGAGGGAACAAGACTCTTTCCAATGGTAAATAATTACTTTTGGTTATTATTAGCCTATATTTAGCACTTCCTACTTCCTCTGTATGCTCCAGCCACGTTACACACATTTCTTTGCATGCAGGATAGCTTTGTCACGATAATTGTCTTTGTTAACACTCACTTGAATTAGCCAAAGATTCTTTTCCATGATTCAGCACATACATTTTCTAATCAGATCTGTGATTCCAGTAGGAAAAGGACAAACCACTTTATGAAATGAAGAAGAGTTGAATTTTGAAAATTCGGACCCAACTGGCATTTAGTTTTACTACCCTGGATTCAAATTATAAAGCATTCTCAATTCCTTACAAGTATCCATATGGACACTTGCCCCCCCAAACAGATCGCTGATGACAATGGGACAGAAGCAGACCGAATGGAGCCTTAGGAGGGCCTCTCAACCCTCTTGGACACTTTTAATTAGATCATTAGCAAGAATTTCAGTTTAGTACCCTATCACTAAGGTGAGGAGTCCATTGAGACATTTTTTCAAATCCCATCTTTATTAGCTAATTAATCAGTAAGTGCCAAAATGGTTAATTTTTTTTTTTGTCCCCAGAAAACTATTGTACCAAAAAACAGCTGTGATAAAAAAAAACCCACACCACAAAAACCAGTATTTACCAGGAAGAGGTGGTGCAAGAAGTTGGTTGGAGAGCAACTGCAGGTGCTCCAGGGTGATATCACGGATAGCAGGAATGTGAAACAGGCGAGTAAACATATGTGGAGATTTGGGGGCAAAAATGTTGAGGAGCGCCATGCGGCAGTATAGCTTGGCCAGAGAAGCTTCACTTCGCAAAAGCTCTCTAGAAAACAGAAACATCAAAACATAAAATTGCTTCTCCATACTTAAAATAAGCCATATCCAGTAACCTGCCCCTGAATCTAAACATATATGCCTACATTTTTCTTATTTAAAAGGTTCAGGTAGAACAAAATCTTTCTTATTCAATTAAGGTAGCACTCAGCCCATTTAATTCAAATTAAGGCACCTGAATTAGAAGCCAACTCTCCACAAAGTCAGTTAGGAGCTCTTGAGCTTTTAGATAGCCCCTGAATGATGGTACAAGAAACCTCAGCTTCAGGGAAGGCACCTCTTAGACCAGCATGTATGAAAACATTGTCCCGTGACTAAGTAAAATCCTTCCAACAAGACAATTATAACCAATTTCCTTTATTAAAAAAAAAAAATATCAAAACTCCACTACCCATTAAAACACTAAGATTCAATGAATCTTTGTCAGCTTTAATCCAACAACTATGATAAAATGCAGAAGTTTACTCCTGCTCAAAACAAGTACAATTGTCTACTATAGGAAATCCTATTGATCAAGTCAGATAATACAAATGCCTTTGTTTTTTTACCTGTGAATTTGGATATTGGTATTATCCAGGGTAACCAGTCCATTTGTTGCAGTCCTCCTATAACCAGCAGGTGGCCTTTCCAACATGTCAATAGGATACCAGTATCGTACCAGGACTCCTTCACTTCTGAGGTATGTCTCTACTTGTACCAATTCATTTACCTGGAACACCAAAACCAAGACTCTCAATAAACCCAGTAATGATAATGATAGTTTTTTTTCCTTCAAAAAGATAATCAAAACCAGCATTCTAAGCAGTGGAATACACTTAAATGTATTTGCTCATATATCTCTGATGCTGATGCATTAAAAGCCCTCCCAATGTATCTTTACTCACTGAATCAACATCCAGGACGACACCATGAAGACCAAATGTCTTCAGCATCCCACGAATAGCAAACTTGGGCAAAGCTGTTCCAACAGCACTACTGGTAACGTTGTTACTGTCAGGAGAGCGAGTCACCACTGTGAGACCTGGGCAGAAAAGGACAACAAAATTACATTTAAAAAAAACCCCAACATTTTTTTCAGACTGACAATTTATACAGTAGATTCCACATACTAGAGCCCCATAGCTTTATTTTCCCCTCAAGGTACTTTTTTTCTGACCTTACCTTTTCGAACTTTATCAATTGTAAATTTGTTTGCTTCATCTTTGATATCCTCGATAGTAGGAAGGTAGAGGTCTCTTGGGATGCCACCATTTTCCTCATAGAGGAATTCTACAGTTTGTTGTGCTATATCAACCATTCCTGGCAGACAGAAGGGAGTGCTAGTTATTTTCCCCAGCTACTTGAAATAAGCTCATCTGCTTATGATGTTAGTAAGAGCTAATTACTTAAATATTCTTTCAGTCAGGCTGATAGACAGGGAGTGGAACTTTCCTGAGACCCACTTATATGCTTCTCATTATGGCTGAAAATTCTTACTTTGCTCTTACTGTGACTTCCTCACAAATGGCTTATCTTGTCAGAACTGTATTCATTTCCAACTTCCCCTTATTAAAGTGCTTCTCAGAAGTTTTGCATCAATACATAGACAGAAAACGTACATAGCTTCTTCCCAAATTGTTATCCCAAAGTATTTCTGTATCCACATCACAACAGCACAACGAATTCTGCCACTATTTCTAAAACCCCTTTCCCCCTGTTTAAATGGTCCAACTTAAGTAAAACTGTTAACGAAAAATCATGACAACAGAACAAATTTTAAGAACTTGATGAAAACAGCAAGTGAACTTTTTTTTTAAATTCAAATTTTCCAGCCTTGAATACAGTAAAACATAAGAAACACGGGTGCTATCTTCACACTTACTGCACATCATATAAAACAAGATGCATGGAAACAAACATAGCCGTACCTAACTGTAAAGCTCCTTTAATCTGATCCAAGCCAGACTTCCTTTCAGCCTCATTACGGAATCTTCTTCTAATTGTAGGGAAAACTTTAGTTTCCCAGGCTTTAACCAACAGGGCATAGTGATCCTCCTACAAAGACAAAAGTCATTTAGAACACCAAGATGATAGAAAAGTTAATAATAGTTGTATTTTCCTTAAGAAAGCAAGGAAAGCCCTCGTGTGGCAAAGCTTAAAACTCTGTATTTAGACTACAAGTTACAGAGGGCAGAGCTTGCCACCTTCCTCACCCGGGGAATGTCATCGTCATCATCATCATCACTCTCATCATCCGCAATAGGAGGGGGATGGGGATCAGGGCCTGATGTGATGAAGTTCTCATAGCTCAGTTCCATTTTATAGTGGCAAGATGTGTCGCTGTCATACTCTGCAAAATGCATATGGAAATAATGAGATCATAACGCAGCAGAGGTGTGCAAAAATATTCCATGAGGTTTTTGAGATACATTGCATTCCATGGTCTCCCATCAGTCTGAGGAAACGTAATGCATTCTGACATTGAATCAACCCATTGGTTTCTCTATCAACTATAATATCTTACTGTACTCAAAGCCCTAATAAGATAATTTCTCATTGCATTTGCATTAATTGAAAATAACCTGCGCATCCATATAAATGAAGAATAAAGTTTTTTTTTTCCAATTACCTTGTCTAAAAATTAAAGAAGCATGTATTTGACAATGCTTGCTGTACTGCTTTACCTAAATAGGCAGTACCCAAGGACTGCAGCCAGGATGTGCTTAAATCCTATTTAATTGATTGCAATTTCTCCTGAAAGAGATTTTTAAAAAAAAACCCAAACATATGAATCATCACTTTACGTTGTTGAGCTGTAGCAACAGCAGCAATTCTACAGGGAGGTCCGTGGGTCCCAGGATCAGAAGCTATGCTGGTGCCAGCATCGTTATCGCTATCAGAAGCCATAGCAAAAGGCAACGCTTCAAAGTTGGCGCTTATTTCTTCAGCGAGGTCAATACACAGATCGGCAGCGTTCCTGTGAGCCTGCCCTTCAGCATAGGCAAACTGGCGAGATCCAAAGTTAGCACGGACTTTTGTGTTCTGAAAGAAGATGCACATGAAAGCATTAAGATGAGTTATGGATTGTTTTGATCCTTCTCTTTGCTCTTTTTAAAAAAAAAACTCAGCCAAAGGGATGAGCTGATCACATCTCCATGCCTTTCGGTTTTCCCAGCATTGCTGGCTATAAAACTGGCTGCAGCAGGGGAAAGTATTAAGCTTCTAAACACAAACTTTGAACTTGCCTTTTTTCTAGTTTCAAGATAAAGCATACTTAGGTAGCACACTTTGAAGCAAGGTCACTGCTGAGAAGAAATACTAATAGAAGGGCCACTAGCACAGAATAATGCCATCTCATCAGATCAGCGGCACATTACTGTCCTACTGGGCAGAAAAAGTTTAAAATAATGACAAAATATGCACCTGGGAAGGGTAATGGCATACTTTAAACTAACTCAATAAAAGTAAAAACTTTTTTTTTTTTTTTACAGATAGGAAAGCAGGCTCAATACTTTGTATACAGTTTTTAATGTTTCTGAAAGATTATATACACGAAGCAACATATTTCTGTTAAAAACTTGCCTTTTTCTGAATGTGGACAACTGGCCACATTCCACCAGAGACATCTTCTAGATATGGCCCAAGTCGCTGCCCACAATATGTAAAATAAACTCTGCCTTTAGCTGGCTGCCCTGGAGGGGGCGGAGTTCCTTCTGTTCTTTCCCATCCAATTCCTGCTACATCACCTGTAGAAAAATAAAACCAAAAGAAGAATATGGATTTAATCTGTTTTCTCATCCGCTGTTTCCGTTACATTCAGAGGATTTTCTGATTTACTAGATAAGCAAGTCAGCTGCACTCTTACATACCAGGAGAAAGAGTCACATCCAATCTAACGCTCTTCCACTGCAGCAAGCTGGAGCCATTGTAATGCACTGCTCGCCCATTGCTGAGAATAAGACAAAAAGAGAATTAAAGAGAGCACTGAAACTCTGAAGTCTAAGTAGCCCCAATACTGACAAAAGGCGACTCAGCTCTCCTTATTTTGATTAGGAGATAACCCAGTTCATCATTTTAATACATCAATTAAAATGTATGTGTTGCCTACTACAATGTGCTCGCAATACTCCCCCTAAGGAGATTACGAATCTACTGAGCAAAGTCATGGTTTTGATGTATATCTCTAACATACTTGTGAAAAAGACAGGTCCCCACTGGGTTTGTCCAAGCACCATCCCGTTTTTCAGCTTCTGTAGCAAATCCAAACGAAACTATTGGTCCAGTGTCATCATCGGTATCCCCATAGGAAACTATTTCAATTTCCCAGTAGAATGATGGTGCCTAGAAATAAAAACAATAATATCTTTTGTTAGTTGTTTACAAAACATAGGTAAAATAGAAAATTTTCCTTCTTTTTCTTTCATGCACTATTGAATATTAAAGGACACAAACTGCTGTAGAGTTGTGAGTTCTTACCTGGACTGGAACTGGCGAAGTGGCATAGATAAATGTGCCCCGGGGAAGTCCCCCACCTGCACTAGGATCAGCCAAAAAGGTCACAGCTGTGAGATGCGATGAAAACATACACGCTCGCACAGGGGGAAACACTCTTGATGGGCTCCAAGTGATTTCCTTGGGCTACAAACAGGAACAAAACATTTTATTCCACCGATTACATTTGAAGTCATCTACTGAAAAAAATCAATGACACTTTCTTTTATGAAACACACATTTAATACAACACGTACAACTACCACAACTGCAATCACTGCAAAGCACATCCCATTAGAGAAATTCACAGTAAATGGAATGTTTAAATAAGAATCCAACCAGTTTGGCTCCACACCTACAGGCAGACCCTCTGCACTCAGTGGCTGGTTTTATTTGCAAGGGGCAGAGGAATCAGCGCCGTTTCTGTGCTCACCTGCCTTCTGTCTGCTTGGAGTGGAGGAGGGGGAGGTCGAGCACAGTCACGATACAACATGCGTAACCTTTCACATTGCATTTCTACAACAAGGAGCCTCTCCCCTGTAACAAGAAACCAAACCAAGTCATGAGGTCCCAAGCAAATCAAGTTACTTGAGTCCAGCCATGCAATCTTAATACTGGTAAAGAGAAACAAATATGATATTTGCAGAGGTCTGATCAAATAGTCTCACTTACCTGATGAACAAAATTAAGAACAAAATCTAAATATACACGAACAGTTGCTTTCGTCATGTTTAATTTATCTCAATTTATCTCAACATAACAATGTCTTTGCTAACCAAACAGAAAAAGTTCAGTTTAGTGGGCAATTTTTTGACCCAGCAAAAGCAGGAAATCAAAAGAATTTATGCCTACTGTCAAAAAATCAGTACGGTCCCTTTTACACTGGAGATCATACCAAAATCCACTGGGTTCCTACCCTAACATCCTCCACTTCAGCCCCTTTTTCTCCAGTGAAAGGCTCTGACATGTTCCTGAAACTTGCCCTTGAACTAAGACTTTTCTGGGCCCACTGCTTATCCTTACACAAGACAGAGCTCAATGATAAGGCATATAAGAAAGCATTGTAAACAAAAAACAGCAAAAAGATCAAAAAAACCCATATAAGCAATAAAGTCAAGGAATACAGGATAGGTTAGAGTGGAGGCAAGAAAAGTGGAGATGGTTCAGAAGCACAGTAGCAGAGAGCTAGTCCCAGGACTTGCATCTCCTGTGATGCTCAGTGTAATCATATTCTGGCCTAAACTTTATGCCTAATGTTTAAAATTATTTAGTCTGATTATTAGCTATTCTTGTGTTAACAGCTCTGCAGCTATGACAAGACATGCCGTACCGCGCTAGTGACCAAACTCTAAGCAGCTGGAGAACAAAACTCTGAAATGGCTCTAAAAGCCGTTATGTCTCTGAACTGAATATGACAATAAAGCTGCAAGAACACGTTGAATACCTACCAGGGCTGCACTCCTGTGCTACCAAATTAAGAACTTCTACAGCAGCTGGACACTGTTGAATGAATTCTTCACAGAATGAGCTGTCTTCCAACAGCTGAGCCATCACCAGGCATGCTCTTAACGGAAAAATAATATGTTTAAAGCATTACAAAAGTGCATGCTGAATTCAAGGTTGTCTTTACATGTATTGAATTCAAGACTATTTTAAAAGACAGCACACCAACTGATCTATTTCTTTGTTGGGTTGCTTTGCTATCCACTGGAACTTCTACAATGACAGCTTTCCTCTACTTCATAACATTTACTTATATGAAACATTTGCTCAATGCATTGTCAGTGTTAGAGGGCACTTTATTTTTGGTGCTCATTTTAACAACATCTAGACACCAAATGTACTTCAGGAAGCAAAAAAGGATTTTTGCACCATTCCCTGCTGTCATGTGTCAGTACCCACAGAGAAGAAAACAAGAACCCATGCAATTTTCTTGAACATTTGTGTACAGTATCACAACAGACTGAGACGTGGCACAAAACCCAACAACTCACCTGGTTCTTATTTCAGCAAGAAGCCGCACCACTGCCATTACTGGAGTTGAGCCATCTCCTGTTGCAGGAAGTGAGGTGTGAATAGATAGACTTCCCTCCTGAGGAAGCAACATGGACTGGACTGCCTGTACTACCTTCTCAGTAATGGACAGTTTATGAAGAGGCAATGCCTGATGGTGGGGGGGCACGGTAAAAAGTTAAATTCAAGTAGTTAGTTTCTAAGAAATGAGGGCATTTTATTACCTGGAGTTAATTCTTATTTTGTACTATCACAAAACCAGCACCAAATATCAGTCAAAGAAAAAGAAAAAAACAGAAACAAAACCAAAAACCACAACACAGTATGCAAAAGAACATCTTTAAGCATCAAGAGATGAATATCCATGTTACTCGAATGCGAACTTAAATATAGATATTGTTAAGGTATGTTTAAAACAATGAGGCAAACTTTACAAATAATCAAAGATGAAACAGACTTTTTACATGCTGTAGGTTAAATTGCCAGTATGCTGTGACAAAAAAAATTAAATAATTGATATTATACTTAATATTGGATTCTTAAAACTACCGTACCTCAGATCTTGGAACACAGAGCCTAGATAATGGAACAGTTAATGTGTCTGATGCTTGTGAGGTCTTTCTACTGTCTATACTGGTAGGTGGAAATTTGACCGTTGCTATACCTTCTTGTTCATTAATAGATGCCACAACTCCAATGCTTCCTGCTATTCCTTTACCTAAAACCTACAACCAAAGAAGGTCTGCGTAAGATTTAAGGCTTTCCAAACAAGAAACGCTGAGTGTTTAGCACCACACACCAACTCAATGCACAATTAGAGCTGGGTATTTTAGGAAGCAGGAATAACACACAATAGCAGTCTCCACAAGTGTTATTGCAACTGCTTGGCAAGGGTATCAATTGAGGTAAAACATCCTCAAAACCACCAATTGTCATTTAAGATATAAAATGTGAATGGCGCTGAATTACCTGAACTTCAGAACCTATTTTAATTGTCTCCTTAAAGCCACCCAGAGCACAAAGGGCAGCTACTGCCTGCCGAGCAATTCTTTGAAGTTTGGCAAGTTTCCTTCCACTGCTACTCCCATTCTCCAAAATACTCTCTGCATATTTCCCAAGTTGTGGAATGTACATCAGAGCCCGAGACAGAACCTGAAGACAGAAGCAAAAATACCAGAGAATGACTTCAAAGCACAATTCAAACAAAAACCAACGCCCCAAGCCTCCAGCCCACACACAGTCTCAGAAGAATTATTTTTATTCTTGAAGAGAATTATGTAACTCAGAAGATTTTAAGTTCTCTGAAGTGTGAACACCATCAAAGCCAGCTCCATTCCCTAATAACTTTTAGAATCACAGTGTTACATATATAATCTTCGCAATAGTCTTCGCTCAAGGATTTAGCCTAAGCAACAGATTAGGGGCTACAGGATTCAGCAGAACATAAAAGCAACGCGCTGTAATTTCCAGCCAACACTTTAGACCCCGAGAGGTCATGGCAGAGAGGACTGAATAGCAAAGGCAGAATAACTGCCTGGCAAAGGCAAGATAAGTCGCCTAAACAAACAGCATTATTAATCACTGGGAAAAAATGACAGGTTAATTACAGAATGACAACACATTCTTTAATGCTGGATAATTTTTGATCACTTATTCCACCCTAAGACATCAGACAGACACTATCTACTAGAAAGGACTGCTTCTATGCACTTACACATCCCGGTCTGAAGTGCTGGAAGTAGCAAATTGGAAAGGAATAGCTTAGGAATTTGCTAATAATTACATTCTCTTTACTACTCAATACATGCTTGGTGTAGAATTTGATACTTTAATCTTCCGTTTGCTTACTTTTTCAGCAGTAGTTGTCCATATCTGAGCTGCATTTGATTCTGGTGCCATCAACAAGCTATGGAGCAAAGCGATCACCTCCGCTGCCATGCTGTTTGCAACATGACCACTAATGAACGGCCTCACAGGATCCGTCCTACGCAGAAGAAAGCCATTTGTCCATTAATTTCAAAACAAGAGAAGCAGCAGCTTCCATTGTCAACAACAATATACAGCACCAAAAAGGTAAGTTTAAGAAAATGGAGATTTTTTTTTTCCTAGAGCACTACAGATACTGGTATATAGAAAAGCAGAATCTAGACTGAGTATAGAATCGAAGCGACCTACCTGGCAAGCTCAGAATTCCTCTCTCTGCAAATAGATGTCTGGGCAGTCTTCTTTTTGTCTCCAGTGGACAACCCACTGGTAGTTTCTGGATTGACTGTTTCTATGGGAGGCCCAACACTAACTATTAGACCAGACTGTGCCCACTTTGTTGCCTTTCGAAGAGCTGCAGCAGCTTCTTCTGTAATAACTTCACAGCAGCCACTCTGAAAATAAAATTGCCATATAAGACAAATACTAATGTTAGCAATATTTGGCCACACCATGTGACGTATTTAACTCTCCTCCCTCTGCATATGTAAAAGTACTGAGAACGCATCAAAACATCCTCCCGTGTATGAATTAGTCACAGTCATAAGACATATCTTTTCTTACGTACAAAGAGATCAGAGATCAATGTGGATTTGTTGCCTTTAATATTCCATTCATAGCTTAACAGTATAGTTCCTCTTCCCTGGTCAAAAAGCCACACATGAGTATTTCTGGTGCAAATACTCAAGAACATGTCCGAAAACATAAATGAAAATTCAATTTAAATATGTGGTTTAAAATTTGTACTATCAACGTGCATTAAACAGTTCAGGAAAGAGACTACTAAAGGGGCTTAAACATGATCTATGACAGCTGGAGGAAGCCTTAGCCGAAATCTTATTCATCATTTATCCTTGTATTTATATCAACAACTATATAATGCTAAAATTACCTGTAAAGTTATCTTTCTGAACAGCTTTGTAAATTAAACAACATTTAACAAAGGGGATTTATCATCAGTAAAAAAGAAGAATTCTGACCGGCCACTGGTTTTTACAGTGTTGAATAATGCTTTAGTAATGCCTTTTCTTACTTTTGTCATGTCTCGATCCATTTTCACTACTTTCTCCATATTGGCTCCAGTTCCAAGTCGGAATGGACGACCTTCTGAGCTACTATTACAGTGAAAACAAAACACATTAGCTTTGCTTCCACTGGTGAAAAAAAATAACTGAACTATATGGTTCAATTTAATAGATTACACGTTTTTAAATTATTTGAAAGCAGCCCTTGCAACTGAATTGCTTAACAATAACAGAAATGGTTTATAGTTATGGACATACCCAATTGCACTGTACAAGAGGAATTTAATACTATTGAACATAGTTAATTTGCATAGCAATTTAACTCTTCCCCCCTGAAAAAGTATTATAAAATTGGCTTTTACAGAACACAAATGTCTGAGGGCTCCAAGTTAACCTTTCACCGAAGAACACCCAACAGCTCTACCTTTTAAGTATCATTTTCAGGGCATGGGTTCAAAATAAACTTTGACTGAGTGAAGATGAAATAGAACAAAATACAAGAGATGATACTGTTGGCTGTTTGACACTCAGAGATAGCAAAATCCAGGTGGGTACTAAGAATACTAAAGAAGCTGTAATAGCAAATTATTATCCAGTGTATGCATTATTAAAAGCTATGCTTTTAAAGCCATTTTGCTTTTATATAAGTTGCTTTAAGTTTTATATATATAAGTTGCTTTATATAAGTTATATTTGTTAGTCTGCAATGCCATAACAAGATATGTTCAGCTTTTCTGATGGAGTATCATTAAGTAGCTAATTTTTCATGTGACTGTTTCCAGATTAAGATGTTTTTATGTTCCTTTGCTAGTGGCTTACAAAGTTTGAACTCAAGCCAAAATTAAAACATCACACTCCATATCCCCCTCCTCCTTTTATGCATCTGTGTACACTGGTCTGTTTCAGCTTTGCTGCTCTCATCATCGTTAAGTTGTCTTCTACAAAACAGCCATGGCCAGGAAGCACTGGGATTTAGATTCTCTCTGCTGCCACCTCACCACCAGTTCAGCATAGTGGCACACATATTTATCAAGGTAACAGCATGCTAAACATCAACCCTACAAACCATTTTTGCATTATCTTATTATTTTGCCAGTAAACGTAACAAAATGGGAAGACATTTTGCTTTCCCATTTATTAGTACGTCTAGGATACATTTTTCTACAGCTATAACACTACAAAAAGAAGAGAAATGTTATTGGCAAAACTGGTTGCTAATTCCAATCCAGTGAGTTAAGATTACCTTAGTAATGGCTGAAGGACTTCATGGGATGACTGGTCTTCCCGCTTATGAATAAAAATAGAAAGTTTACCATCCACTGCCTCACTTTCTTCTCCAGGATCTTTATCGCCTTTTATGGAATTTTTAGGGCTGGCTTTTGCCAAAGTAGTATCTGGCTCAGAGGCGGTTGGAGAAAGAACTGTCTGGCACCCTTGAAGTAGAAAGGAAAAAAAACAAACCAAAGAAAATCATGGAGAAATGAGCTCCATCAACACACTTTCTTGCCCTTGAAACTAACTCTAACACACCCAAAATACATCTAAAACACCGCTGTGACACACACCTTAGTCTGAGAACAGTTAAATTAAGAGGCAGATGGAAAGTCACAGACATATCCTATCTTTCACCATTGACGTATCATATACCTTTTCCAACTTGAGCTTTCTGTCAATACGAAAGCTCTTTGCAGAAACATGACTTGCCTGCCACTCTCTCAAATTAGCACGACACCAAAAAGATGCTGGTACCTGGTACTACATAATCCGCCAGCTTTGCCAACAGCAGAGAGGCAATCTTGGAGGCTGGGTCACTGGGATCATCCTGTTCACTGTTCAGAGAGGGGACTGAGTAACTCCAGGGAGGCAACTCCACATTTCCACAGTCCTCAACACTCATGAGAGGCAACGCAGCACGACACAACTGGAGGATTATAAGGACCAGCTTTGGAGAAGGACGCTGATCCAGGAGAAGCGACAGAAGCTTGGACACACAGGCTGGCTGGCTGAGGATTGCTTTACCGATGTGACTCCTGAAAGGGGGAAAAACATGTAACTGCTGTTATGAAAAAAAAAGAATGATTGTTCCATGATAGTCTTGGAATTATAAACAAATTAAAATTTTGTCAGATATTGAAATTTTTGGAAATTGCATCTTGTCAATAATAACTTATCTGCAACAACTCTTACACAACCTGATAGCACTGATTAAACACTAAGATTGAGTAATCGTCAATTTATAATCAAGTTTTAGCATGTTCTTTGAAATTATCTTACCTTTACTACTGTAAAAAAAAAATCCTCACCCCCATCTGCTTTCATGCACAGAAAAAAAAATACTCCAGAGACAAAGGCCTAGTACCTTGAGAGGTCATTAAGGAGACTGAGAACATCTTGAAGCGCATCATTTCCTGCGGCTTGATTCCCACAACACTCCGTAGCCCGTGCGAGATGGTTGGTAAGAAGGCTGGAGACCTGACGAGCCAGACCAGAGTGAACAGCTTCTGTTGAACCACCTTAAAAGCAACGCAAGAATATACAACTGTAAGGAACAAAAAAGAATGTACACATCCACAAATTCCTTACCCATAAGCTGAAAAAAGTAAAAAATATTTTTGTTTTGCTATAGCAAAACTTCTAGATATAAAATGTCTTTAATTAAAAATAAAATCTAATACAACAGCTGTGTCTCATTAGCCAATAGCCACATCTGTAAATTTATGTATGTTATGGGTGAATGCTATCACAGAAGAAATGTTTAAGTGATCACTCAGGGTCTCTAGTGTTCTCTGGTTATATCTAGACAGAGCCAAGTGGCAGACTTGAAATTATCTGCAACATCCTCCCATGAGGATAAAAAAAGACAGAATTAAAAAAAACACCCAAAACAACAAGAAGAAAATCAACTTATTTTTGTATCCATTTGTGTATTCTTTAGAATCCACACAGTACTGAAGTCACAGTGAGTGAATGCCCTATTTCAAATTCATTTACACCCCTTCTCAGGCACTTGGGCAATTCTGAAGCACACAGTAGAAATATATTTGGCAGTGTTCCTACCTTCTTCTTTCTCCCATTCAACACAGCGATTGGCTAGCACCTGGAAGGCAGCCCAAGCCATGGTGGCCACCTTCTGTTTCTTTGTCTGTTTTTCATTGGAACTAGATTCTGTCTGGCTGCTTAAACTGCAAAGCCGGTCCATAAGTTGTACCAGGCCACTACGTACCAAACACTTCTCCTCACTCCTGTATGGGAAGAGAAATTCAGATTTTACTTCAGTAACTTTTAAGTCACTAACAACAGATACAATGAAAGTTCAGAACTTGCTGTTAACTCACTAAGTAATTATTCCAATTTGTGGAAAGATGGTTCTATCTCCCCCTTGTCCTCCCCAGATGAAATTCTGTATTCTGAGAAAATTTAACAGGATATTCTCTGATAGTCCTCATTATGGATAAAGGGAGTATATTAATACTTCTCCTTAAGGCAAAACCTACTAAGGACAGTTGTGGATGCCCCCCTTCCCTTTTTGAAAGGAACACTTTCATACCTTGTGTAAGGTATAGTGCACAAGAGGCCAATGCTATTTGCACAAGCAATGGGGTAGCGAGCACACAGCGAGACCACAGAGGTCATGGTCTCTCCAAAAGCTTCCTGGACTTGTTCCACCATCCCGCCACAAGTGAGCTCTTCAATTCTGTTGGTAGTTAAGATATTTGAAATTGTAGGCTTTCTAGGTTAAATAAAATGAGCAAACTTCCAAATACAGCTTTTGAAACAAAATAAAAATTAGCATATATTAAGAATTACTCAAGGAAGATTTAGAAGCAAAAGTGCAAGTCACTCAATGCATTAATATGAAACATATGTAAACAAGACAGTATGGTAGTTTCACTACAAGCTAAATATTTATCAAACTTAGATGACAGTATTAGTATCAGCTAAATCTACCACTAATACCTAATTAACATGAATTTAGAATTAATTCAGGACAGTAAGATACCCTACATACATATTTGTGGACATGTTATTCCAGTATGAAGGAAAAGCTCATCTACCGCCAAATAAAAGCATTTCTTACAAGTTTCTGCCATTTTACCCTACAAAGGCCAAACTGGCTGCTGCAAGCTTTGTTCTGCAAACTAGGGCCCTCACAGCTGGTCACTTCTCACAGTTTTAATTTGTGCAAAGCAATTTACTATCTTCTACAGAGACCAGAACATTCGATTATTTTCAGAGAAATAAACAAACCTTGGTCCTCCCTGAAGTACCATGGTCACCGGGCCTACAAGATGTGTCACGCCACCAACCCGAACCGCTGCTGTCAGCAGCTCCCTCATGTGCACCAGGGCTTGCTTCCTCGTATTCCCACGCCGCCATCTTGTCTGAGCCGCCAGCAGAAAACTGCTACTGGATACCTAGGAGATTTTGTTTGGATTCGTTAATGAGACACAAGCAAGGCACCTCCCTTCTTTGTGAAAGTCCGAGTTTGAAAATAGAACGATATAGCACATTTGAAGTGACATACCGCTTGGTCAGGGTTTGTTCCGATGAAAGCAAACAGTTGCCCCAGTAGGACGCTGTACGTGGGTTTATCTCTGCTGTCCTCAATGGTCAGTGACTGGAGAAGAGTGAAAGAGCTACTTCTGTGGCTGGTAACGTGGCGGCGCCTACAAGAACACAGGATAATTACACCTGCAGCTGTAAACTCATCCAATGAAAAAAAAAAACCACCAAAGTGCTAGGATGATTTTAACAATACAGGCCACATTATTGTAAAGCAGCTCAGTGGAATAAACCATTGCATACCTTTGACTTGATCTAGCAAACTCGATGTCTTCATTACCAATCATTTCTAAGTCAGACGGTGCTGACATACTGCGAAGGAAGACGGGCTGGCGGACAGCGTGAGAGATGACTTTTGTTTCAGATGCTGATTTACAGGCTGCAATATTATACAATATGAAAGAATGTCACTCCTGGTGTAGGAGGTTATTTACAAACTGCTTTTAAAATCACTGTGGACATTCCAAGTGAAAGCTATAATAAAACATGTAACAGTCTAAGCAAAAATTTGCAGCTCGATTCTGAGGACTTTCCTGTTTTCAGGTATTGTTTCAAGTTAGTTTTGTTTTGATAGGGTTAAGAATTTTTTCCCCAATAATTCAGGAGACTAAAGTTTAAATTCCATGTATTACTACTCAGACGTTAAGTTACCATCCTTATGACAATCAGAAAACAAAGACTCAGTTTCATTTACTGTAAAAGAATTTATTTAATTTGAAAAAGTAAAAAGGGTTTAATTTTAAGGGAAAATAAGAGAAAAGGAATACATTCTTTCTTTAGAAAAAAAATAAACAAAAGTACAATGCTGGTAATGAGATATATACCTGGAGTCTCTGCAGGGGTGCCAGATATACTTCTTGTGATACCAGACTGTGCTGCAATAGTGACATGTAATAACAGCTCTGCTCTGTTCATCAAGCTCTTAACTAATGTTTTTGTTTTTGCTAGGTGATGAGAAGTCTTCTGTATCAATGAATTCACCTCTTGAAAAAACTTCTCCCTAAGATTATGAAAGAAAAATAAAAGAAGCAAACTCAATTATGTTTTCATGCCTTCTGAAATAAAGTGTTGTTGTGAGAAAGGTTATTTTAAAGAAGACATACAGCATCCATCTATTCTATGCCAAAAAAGTAGAAAGCAGAAAAAAATTCAAGAAATAAACAAGTGATTTATTATTAAGTACTCATAGCTGTAGGTACTAATATTAATATATTTAGCACAAATGCTTGTAACGATTTAATCAGGTGTTGTTATACAGACAGGAAAATTAAGTTTTAAAGTATTTGCATCCCTCATTAGAAGTTGACCTGAATGTTCCTGCCCTCAAAGATTGTTTTCTTTCTATAGGCCTACCAGCCTTTAATGGAATTAGCCATAAAACATTTTCAAAACATTTAGTGTCAGCTTCTGCTTCACATCATTAAGTATCACAGGGTACAATGAGATTCAAGTGCCTACTTCAATAAGCTTTTAAGTATGTGACTTTAACCCCGCATACCTACTTTTGGAACTCACTGGAATTCCACAGCTGCTTTAAGTTCCCTGTTTTTAAGTACCTTGCCTAAATGGTACCGTCCCCAGCCAGCTACTAACCTTAATGCCAGGACCACATTCTCCAGATCACTTCCGTCAAAAGAAACTTCTTTCATTGAACACAGAAGTTCTAGTTCTTTCATCTTGCTCTAAACAAAGTGAAGGAAAAGGAAGAATGCGTTTGACGGAGAGCAGCATGAAGCAGGAGCCCCCCCAACAGCCACAATGCTCACCTCATTGAAGTGATAGTCATAAAAGAATGGGATATTGTTCTCCAGCTTCCCATGCATGGCGTCATCTACCTCACTCTGCCATTTCTGTTCCAGCTCAGCCACACTCTAATAGAGAGAAAAAAAAAAACCACTTACTGCAGCTGTTCATCTTAAGGAGTAGATGAGACCTTAAAAGAAGAAATCTGAGTACATCTTGCATTTCTGTGTTTGTAAAATGCTGATAGTACACCTTTATTCTCAAAAAAAGCCTTTTATTTTGTGTAATTTTATTTGTACCTGCAATTGTCTCTCCATGGCATTTAGCTTCTTAAAAGTCTCTCCCATAATTTTACAAAGTAAATCATATTCTTCAGCATGTTCTTCCTGATACTGGAAATTTATCAGGGACTGGAGTGCGTCAACCAAATTCAAATGTTTAATCACACATGAAACTACCATCTCCTCCATTACTTCTGGCTGAATCACTTCCCTAGGGTTATAGGGAAAGCCAAACTGATTAAACAAGAATAACAGACAAACTTTGACAATTCATATTTACAATTCACTAGATAATGCATTCACAAACAAGTATTTACAGAAGATTAAATGCATACATGATAGGAATGCTGCATCTTTGTCACTACTTTTTTAGCTCGCACACTTTGGCACCAAACATTTAACAAAACAGAAGTCAAGTTAGAAAAATAGAGCAAAACAATGACTACTTACTTTATACTAGGTCTGAATTGAGGCCGAGCACGTCCAGAAATTTCCCTGAGTTTTATCATGATTCCTGGAGGCAGTCTAATCCTAGGCAAATCAAAATAGTGTCCCACAGGAGGCACGAGAACATCAGAAGGATATGTAAATTCTCTGTCTTCATCTATAGTAAGAGGCAATGGAGAAGGACTTGGTGTAAGGGCTGGAGATATTACACCATTCGCTTCCACCTGCCACTGGCACCTGGAAAAATAAATAAAAGCAGAAAAAAAAAAGGATTTTTAATTACTTTTTTTTTCCCTAACTCTTCTCTCTCATTCAGAAAGACACATTAGTCAACAACACATTACAAAGACAGAGTACATGTTAACATATTAAGTGTGGCTTTAATTGTGTCTGGAACCAAGCATACGGAGCCCAAACCTCCTCTACTTACTCTGAAAACAATCACCTTAAAATATGAGACTTGCGCACAACTACTCAAGTCACCTCCCCTCAGAAGAAAACCCACTTAGGAACTTAAATACTATTTTTACCTTTGTAATAGTTTAGATCTTAAGAGCTCTTGACAGGTTTCTTCATCTTTGGTAATTTCTGGTCCATTGTATAATATTCGCAGCATAGAACAAGCTAACACAGAGAGCCCAAGTGCCAGGTCAACTAAGAATGGCAAACCTCCTGACACATCCTCTGAAGACTCCTGTAGTAGGAATAGTGATAAGTTGCACTCAAACAACCATGAACTCTTTCCCCAATATATTTCAAGATAAGAGATTTTATATTTTTATATATAAGATTATATATAAAGATATACATAGCTCTCATGTCTCTTACACAGATGTATGTTGAAAAAATGCTTTAAGAATTTAAAGCAATATATAAGTACAACTCAAGACAAGAAACAAAAGATTTAAGCATTATTATCCTGAACCAAGAAAGAAAAGAAAAGGTGAAGTTATTTTTGGTTCAGTCATTTTCTGGCCTGCAGATCTGTCATCTGACAGACCTGGCTCTTGCTTCTCAGTAGTGGGATTTAAGTTTCCTTTTGTCTGATCCCAGCGTCCCTCCCCTCTCTTTCTTTATAGGCTGGAATCATCACCCCCTCAATTAAATCTCCGCTTTCCAGTTTGTTACAAGATACCCATCTCTTCAAAGCAATCCTGATCTACAAGCAGCAAGAGACATTAAAGCGACTTCATCCAAGCCCAGTGCCAACAACAAGAGATAGGTAAGATATATTTGGCAATAACTATCTCCATAAAACCCTGAGCAAGGTACAGACCATGCCACAGGGTATTTCCAGCTAAGGAAACCAAACGTCTAAAACTTAGGTCCTTTCCACTGTAAAAGGACCTAATTGTCTTATTGCCAAAATAAGTAAGCTATTACTGTTTTAAATTTCAAATGTTAACGTCCAACTTTGGAGTACATTTCCATTTGATCTGAAGCTGAACCTATGCCATGGAATCTGTCGTGTTTGAGTACCTGTGCTCGAACAGTGCAAGCAAAGCCCCACATGGCTTTGTCTGGAGTGTTGTGCTCACGACCACTCCGCATTTCAAAGGAGAAGGTGACTGTATCTCCTTCCACCTTAAAATTTTGATGGAGAGGAGGGGGGAAAAAAAAGAAGATACATTTAAGAATTGAGGCAAACAAACAGGCTTTTCATAAAAGTGGCTTATTTTATGGATTAATGTTTTTAATGACAGTTATTTAAGTATTATTTTTATCTCCAGTTATATATTCTGACTTAAGATTCTTCCCTTTTTGTAAGGATATCTTTTAGTGGACAATTTGACTTTAATTTTGCTGCTGGCTGACTACAGTAAAACAAAAAAAACCACCGTAGTTGGAGAATCAGAAGTAGAATTTATCAGTCTGTGTTACTTGGCCTTGATTTTCATCAAAATGCTTTCATTGTTTGTCTGTGAGAAACCATGCAAAAATCAACAGTTCTCTTCCTGAAGGAAGACAGACAAGCTCTTAAAGGAGAAGAATGTCAACACATTAATAGAAGATTTTGCTGAAAGAGCAGTATAGAAATCTATGTCTGAAAAATCAATGAAATTCCATTAATTATGAACAATGGAGCGCTTGTCTGAAATTGCTTTCCCGTTTATTACTTCTTGTTTTCCTTTTTGAAATTCTTTCGTTATACATATAGGCCCAGTTTTAGTGGGATAGTATAGCAGCACAAACACGTAAGAAAAAAAATAATCATATTGCATACAATATGAGGGAACATACTATAAAATTCTTAGAAAAATCCCTCAAACTTCTTGAAACATCATTTTGTCTTAGCTTTACTGTCAAAAGCATCCAATGCAATTTTAAAACCCAACACAAATGGTTGGAAACTTGCTACCTTTACTACTTGTTATATTTGTGGGCTAGTGTTAAAAAAAAATGCAGTCATGCCCATGGACCTTAAGAAAATATGCACAGCCTCAGACTGTGCAAGAATTTCTCCCAGGAAGATACGCTTACGAGACCAGTACTGCCATTAGAGACTCCGGGACTGAAACATACTGATAAGAAATTCCAGTAAGACATAAAAAAACCAAGATAAGATTGAAGAGAAGCATCACACACAACATACAGCTGCATTTAAAGTTATCCCCCAAGGACATAACAGCCCACTTATGAAGTGATCTCATTATGGGTAACTGTACACTTAAAAGCTTGGGATTCATTGCTATAAAGGTTCAAATGGACTCAACATGGTTTCCAAGGGGGATTTTTTTTATGTGAAATATTGTTGGATTATAATACTGTACCTTTACTAAGTCTTTCGGCCAACCAGTTCCTAAGACACTACGGCTGCCATATCCCAGTGTATTGCCTCCATACTCAGCAACCTTCCTACTGTTTGTGTTAGGACCAGCATAGATCACCAACTTCAAAACATAAAATACACTGTTAGACTGTAAGAGAAAAACAAGAAAATCTAATAATAATAATAATACTTAGCACTTACACCGCGCTTTATATTTTCAAAGCGCTTTATCAACATTAACAAGTCCTCACAACAGCCCTGTGAGGTGAGCAGGCAAGTATTATTATCCCCATTTTACAGATGGGGAAACTGAGGCAGAGAGGAAATTGAGTGACTTGCCCCCAAGGTCACACAGCAAGTCAGCAACAGAACCGGGAGCAAAAATCAGGAGAAATCCTAACTTCCAGTCCTCACTTGGAGCTAATAGAACATACTGTCTCTACTAATAACTGGATCACTCCTGCTCCCATCAAAGTTAATAATTTGTCAGTGACTTCACTGGGAACATGACAAGGCTCAAAGTTTTCTGAAGGAGTTTAACCAGTAACGAGTGACACTAATATTAAAAGACACTTATAAATAACTAATGGGAGTATCACAGGACTTGCTCTATGGTAAGGAACACATGGCAACAATTAGTAAGGAGCACAAGTAGCTCTCTGATTGTCCAAAGTAAGTGCTATTAGCTGTGCTCTTGAAATTGAAAATATTTGTTCATACTAATCCACATAAACAAGCCATTTATCATCGGGGGGGAAAAAAAGTAACCCTTCCAGTTCTGCCCAGTTTAAATAAACTGTGCTGATCCAAGCAATCATGATGTGAACTATAAAAAAAAAATAAATGGAAGAGTTGGTATATGTATCTGAGGGGGGAAAAAAATACAACAAAAAACCCCCAACAAAACAAACTCCCACACATCTCTGGGACCTACTATATTTCTCCTATTTCGTAACTACTGCTACTTCTGACATCTTTTCAGGAAACTTCCTAATTACAGAGCCTCACTCTTAACAGAAGATCCTCATAACTGATTGTTTCAATGATTAAAATCTATCACGGGATATTATGCTCTGAAACAATACAGAAGAAGACTTAAGCAATGGATTAAACATCCTCTTTTTGGATTGTTTCTTCAAGAATAATAGAAATTACACATGAACCACTTATTTTCATCTCCCTGCCTTTTCATGTCAATAACTGTTTGTACGTGTTATGTTAAATGTACATGTAACAGAAGACAAAACTCGAGAATTGTTTTCAAAAGTTATTCATACTTGTGCCACACATGAATAACCCCTCTGCATCCCTGTACTTTACAGCCTTGAAGTGGACTGTCACATTACAGTGTACACTAATAAGCTCCTATCATTAAAAACCTCCTGCATTATCCTGATCACTGGAAACAAGGTGTAATGAAAGACAAGGGGCAGAAAAGATGAAAATGGGAAGTGCTGCTGACGGAAATATATACAAAAGAAAGAATTTCTGAATTGGCCTTTGCTTACCTTATCATAATCATATTGTGAAGAACATCTGTTGTCAAATCTAAGATATAAACAGCGGGCTCCTGGAATATGTACAGTTTCTTTAAATTTATAGTTATCCCTGACAGGGTGAACTGTTTCTACAGTCTTCCCAGCAGCCCAGGGAGCAGGGATCTTTAAACCCGTAAGAAAACCTGGTTCTTCTTTCTCTTCCAGCATTCTGAAATTTAAAGTGAAAAATTAGTCCTAAAATTCAACACAGAGATTTCTACTATATATTCACGCAGCAAACTATAAAGGACTTAAAATCACCTCTCAGCATTGATACATAGAGACACAAAGTATTGACTCCTCCTTTTAGGTATGACTGCATTGAGGGAACATGCAGAACTTAAACAGCATAAACTCTGTAGAAATAACCACCAATCTCTAACCTGTAAAATCTGAATTTTTCCCCGTGCTTCCCTTTTTCCAAATTATGGTAAACAAGCTAAGTACCACCATAAAAAGGTAAATGGTACTATGTATGGTTTCTAACACAGGACTGGTAGCATAAAAAAATCTTCCCTCCTTGGACAGCATCCAAAACTATTATACTGTCATAAACCAATATGCCTAATATTTCAGCGAAGCTTCTAATTTGGAGGAAGATTGAAAATACATTCTTCAGAATTTTAACACAGTATACTACACGTTATCACAAGTTGTTTAACACTACAAATTCTGCAACAGCAAATAGCTATGATAGGCATTTTTTATTTAATTTAGCTGTGTTTCTGTTTCTAAGCAGAAACTGTATAACTTTGAGCTGAGACATACGATATAAATGCAGGATTTAAAAAAATCATTACATTTCTGTATGTAAATGAAACAGTATCTTTCCAATGGTTTTAATACTGTATCTCACGCTGCCAGAGCAATTTACTTATGACGGTCTTCCTTAGCCTAATTTATTGTAAGAGGAACATTTAGAATCAATTCCTAATGCTTGAGGCGAGGAAAAAAAAACAAAAAAAACCCATACCCTGTGCAACCAAGCTGAATATAGTAATCATTTCATTTTTATATGCACAAAAATTTTGAAACTAATTGCCTTTTGTAAAGGCTTATATATCTCTAAGATAGCTGAACATTACAACTAAGATATTTTATCCCATGAAAAGACCCAAATGTAAAGAAAATCACCTCTCATCAGGTAACAGCTTCCCTTTCTGCTCTGATGCCCCACTGGGGGAACTGTTCAGTTCTGAGAAAACTGGAGACTGAGTTTTAAGCAGCAGAGCAGTCTGTGGCACAAAATAACCAGCATTAGAAACATGAGAACAGTAAATCATTTTAAGATCTCGTTATTAAGCTATATTAACAGTCGCACTGTATGTTGTCATTGACAATAAATCACAACTTAATAGTTGTTGTACCATGCCAAGTGTAATACTCAGCCTTATCAGCTGTTGTAGCTGTTGAGCAATTCTTAAACTATGACCTCTGGATCACTCACTGCAGAAAGCTGACCAAGATCAAAGTTGATCAAGCCTGTTAGAACATGCACACCACATCTTTTTTGCTTTGTAGACAACTGCTGACACAGAGACCGTACCTGACTTGTGTAAAGAACCAGCTGGACGAGCTGAGGCATCAAGGCATCAGCCATAGTTAGAGTTTGCAAATTTGGATGCATCAGAGATGTCAGTAGGACAGGAAGCAGATGACCAAGCATAGTAGCCTTCGTAATTTGCTCCAGGCCTTTTAATCTGTAAGGAGAGTCAAGGTTTACAAAGTAACAACTATTCTCATAGAGTATCACTACTATTTTTAGTCATCTGTTTAATCTTGTAAAAGACTGTATAAATAGGCAACTCAAAATTTAGCAGTGAACACTTCCATTATATTTAAAAAAGCAAACCAGCCAATCCTATGATCCTGAAAATATTACAATTTCTCCAAAGCATTAGTATCCTAGTATTTTCTGTCAATTCTCATTAAACAATGATAGACAAGGCAGTAAAATCAAGAGTTCAGTAATGACTTAAAAAAAGTTATAAGCTCCCATGAGCATGGGATTAAAGTGTGCATCAAACATGAATGTATTTGTTCAGGATGCGTATCAGGCTCCTACCACACATAGCTCAAAGTACTTCAAAAGAATCTCTATCTACAGAAATACATTTGAGCATGAAACCCATCTGAAAATATCCCGAAGGAATTGCGTATTGTCAATAAACAAAACTAATCTTGCAGGCACAGATAGAACCCAAAACACAACTGGGAGAGGGAGGTGTTTGTTTAATGAGAGAAAAGATTCACAGCTTTTGTTTACATCCCATTCAAAGCTCAAGCACAAAGTTATAAAGAATAAGTAGTGGTAACTGTACTTGGACAATAAGCAACAAAAAAGCAACATATTACTGTTTTTAAGTCAGCATACTCATACTTGTCTTACCTTTGCTCTCTATCAGAAATGTCACTGTTTATTAGTGCTGTAGTGACTTGTTGCAGCATTTCTAAGACTTCATCGCATCCTGTCAGAATTTGTGTAGCAAGAGACAAAATGCTGGTCTTCAGCTCCTAGGTACAAAAAGGGTTACAGGATACTTAAATTCTTAGAGAATACAAAAAAAAAGAACAACAGAACAAAATGATGGATTTCCAAATTAAAATAATGATAATGTGACCTGGCAGGCCTGCAGCAGTAGATTCATCCAAGACTTAAATTTGATTAATGCTAAGCCCCAAAGTGCTGGGAGAAACTAGGTGCATATTTTACAGGATGCACATCCAGTTTCTAGAGGGAAGGAATCCCCAAATCCAGCACAGGAGAGAGAGCTGTCAGCCAGCCAAGGTACAGCATTGGTGACAGAATGTCCTAGCAGGTATGAGGATCACTGTAGAGAGAGAAACTGAACAATGAAAACATGGGTGAATAGCGAGACAAGAAAAGTACTACAATATTTAGCATTTACTCAATGAGCCTGAACAAATAACTTTCAACTGCAACAGATTACAAGCACACAAAGTCTCAATGAGTAGCAGACAAAACCAGCTTAACAAACAAACAATACCAGAAATTCAGAAGTCAATACCATTATAGAAGAATTGTTACTGTTACAAAAACCACTATGAGAATACAGCCTGCACACTAGGACAGATCTGGCTTCTATGAGTTCATTCAAGACTATTCCAGCAGTAATATGAAATGACACCATTTTAATTACCCTTATACCAACAAAACAACAACTGTCTGCAAACCTTATCCTCTAACACTTTCTTTGCCACAAATATTATTCACAGTATTTCAGACAACAGATGTAGGTGGTTCTACATAAGCTTTATAAGTTAAAATTGCAAAATAGCAGAAGCCAGGTTAGGCAAACGGGAAAACCCTTTCCAATTTAAATCTGAAAAATATTTTTTCAAGGATCACTTAAGTGATTTGGAGAAGAGACAGTGGGAGAGTAATGTGTCCAGAAAGGATTCCTGGCACATGATTTTTCTTACTAGCACGTATTAATATATGTTTTAAACCTCATTATATGTATATTTAGGAAAGGAAGTGTCTGCTCTCACTGATGATATAGAACCCAAAGTGCAATACTGAACACAGAACAACTGCAGACTTTAACTGGAGAACAAGAAAAAACTGTCTACAGTAATTTAACTCTACCAAGAGGAAAAGAACCAACAAAACAGCATAAGTAGAATGCACTGCAGAAAGCAGAGGTGTCACAGGAACACTGACTGTAGAGAGCCATACTAGAATAAAACTTGGTGTTTACCTGTACCTTCAATGTCTCTCCCTGCAAGGAGCTGTCACTGTCATCATTTTCATCAGGTTTAATCAAAATAGTGTTACTGAGGAGGTGGTTCTGTACAGCCATCAGATACCGCAAACACGAAGATGCAGCCTTTAACATAAATAAGCACACTTTACATTATCTAAACCCTTTTAGTCAAGCTTGATTCAGGCAATCCTTGTACTTTGAAATGTAAAAAAAGAAAGAAATTGAGGGAGGGGACAAGCAAAAGCAAAAAATAATTTCCCATAAACAGAATTTTTTTTTGCTCATTTGACACAAGCTTGTTAATACATACTTAAGAGAAGAAACTAGTTGAAAACACTAAATTTTGTGAAATAATTTGCAAAACATATAAAGAAGCAGCACCATTTCATTCAAGTATGTAACATTATACTCATATTCAAGTACTGTAACATTAACTAATTCTTAAAAGATAATGCTGCCACAGAGCTAAATCTAATTCACATTCCTGAAGGTGCTGGTTCCATGCCACTACTCCTTTCCCAACCTTTCACAGCACAGGCCCTGACTTCCAGTGCCCTCCCCAGTGCTCGCGTGCACCTCACCTGCCTTTGCCATCAGCCAGGTCAGGGGGGTGGCCCTGCTACAAACACCTATGCATATTTCTACCACTAAATCATGTCAAATTTCACTAATTTCTGTCTCTAAATCATAAACCTTTAATCCTTTCTGCTTGTATGAAGTTTATATTCTATAAATAAAGCTACCAGAGCAACTGGAAAATATATCCACATATAAACCTGTTTTATCATTACTGTACGATTTACTTTGCTCTAAGAAATGGTTTCTTCCTTCTCTGCACAGAATAAACTTTTCCTGTATTTGTTAAGACACATGACTATAAAAGTTTCACCTCTATATACTCAGTGAAGATGATGGATTTAAGGAGGAGAAGCAGCCAAAGGCAAATACACTTTTATTAAGGTACATTTTACTTACAGGCACAGTTGAAAGAAGCCTTTGAAAATCATCTTTAGATACAGTTTGGCACTTGGTGATTAAGACACAAGATTCTCGGACAACAATCTTGAGAATGTAGTGCAACAGCTCATCATTTAGTCTTCAAAAAATGCAAAAAAGATGTCAAATGTTAATAGTCTAATTATGGTGTATTTTGTATAGCTCACCTCAGAAGTCCCTGCAAGCTGTATCCCAAACTATGGGAACCCAAAACAAGTATCTGTTCTACTTCAGAGATTCAGACACAAAGAAAACCAAGTCTGAAAAGCCTGACAACAACCAAGGCAACAGATCACCAGTGACTTCCTGGGCTGTGCCAATATAAGTTTATGACATCTAATGACTCCTAAAAAAATACTCAACTTGAACAGGTACTTGAGATTGACAGTTTTACTGCTGAGAAGTCACCTAAACAGTGACACAGAGAACAATGTCACAATTTGGTATTTATGAATGATATCCACATTTACCATACAGATGGTAAGTAGCAGGGAATTCGAAACTAAGCCTGGGTACAGAAGTCTCCAAAGTTTCCCCTAAAATATCAAACCTCTCTCCCCCTTGCCCTAATGACATTCCACCCACTATGGACACAGAGATAGCATTTCAGATCACACTGCCAGTGAGATAACAAGCAATTTCAGCAGAATTGTATGCAAGTTTACCTAAAGCAAATAACAAAAACATATGTAAGTGGGGAGGAGGACAGCGTATTGTTGTGTTTTACCTATAATGATCATCATCTTCACTTCCAAATCTATTGTTCTGAAGTTGTTCAGCTAAATTGGTCAGGATAACGTCACGAAGTTGAGACAGACCACTATTTCTCTCTCCTAAAATGGAATGCAAAAACTTTTGCAAAACAGCATTTTACAGAATTAATTTATTTTTATTTCCTCAGATATCTTGCTTAATACATGCTACTTCTCAGAAATTACTATATTTACAGTGTAACCTGATTCCCTGTTGATATTACAGGCTGTTAAAACTTACTCTGGACACAGCTCTGTTTTAAATTCCAAAGACCTTGACGCACAAACACGTTCCTATGAAGTAACAAATTACTGTGAATCAGCTGCTTCTAAGTCCAGGCTCCCATTTCAGGGGGAATGCAAGTAGATTATTACTCTTTCACCACGGGCTAAAATTACTTCTGGTTACTGTGTAATTGCCATGGGTTACCCTAACTACTAACTAGGTGTTCTAAAATACAACCTGGCCAAGAAACATTATTAATACTGACAGAACTTTAATCCTTTTTCATTTCTAACAGCTGCCTGCTTCAGACAAATTTTCTTTTTCTACACCTTACATACGTTTGACCATGCAGCTGTTCAGAAGGCAGCTTCAGAATTTGAAGCATTCTGTAATTTCCTAGAATAGGAAAGGTTTAAAGCAGACTAGAGCACAATATTCTGTTCTCCCTCCAGAGGTTCAGAAGTATTTTCACTTTTTGTTTTCAGTTAGAAAAAAGACATACTCTCACACGTCAATAAGATATTCTCACCTTCAGTTAAGACCAATTTCAATAAATTATTGATTTCTGCTTCTCCAGGATACAGGATATTTAAACCAGAGCTAAAGAAAAAATTAAACCATGTATTACTAAAGGTATTTAGAAGTGAACAAAATAATTTCAATGGACACATGAAAAATGGTGTCACAATCTCAGCTTAGTGTATGATGTAACATTTAGAATGACTATCTAGTAGCTTCTTCCAACTTTGAAAGGAATCCTCCGTATACATAACATCTGTATTGGTCATAAAATATACAGATGCTTTCTCCAGAAATCTCCTGTAATCAAGTATATTTTACTCTTTAGGCGCCAAAGCTTCTTTAAGAGCTTCCCTCTAAGAAACTCCACACTAATCACTCCTATATGTGACGGAACTCTCATTTTTTCAAGAAACAGACAGATGTCAGAAAAAAAAAATTGATGAGGGCTTAGAGAACAACTCCAGTGATGGGGTAATAGCCGTTGCTTTTCTGTGACAATAACAATGGAAAATGCAAGAGACAGTAATCAAGTAGCCACTACTGTTACAGTTTATACTTATTAAAGACTGGCTCCTTATAGAAGTCTTAGCTTAAGCTACGCAGAAGATTCTAGAACCAGCATTTCGGAAACAACACAGCTACACATAAATACTCCTTGTGGAGATATTTTTCCTCTCTAACTTGTGATGAACTTTGTCCTTTCTACATGAATTACCACATCAAGATAGAAGATCACAATAACTTAAAAGGAATACTTCGTGACTGTCTGAAGTGTTGAAACTATTATTTCAGACGACTTTTTTTTTTCTTTTTTCCCTTTTCTTTTTAAATAACACTCTCAGAAAAGAAAACTGGTGGTGTTTTTCAGCTTCCCACTGAGAGCAGAGATTATTGCAGCTTCCCTCCCTCTGGCTTATGCTAACCAACTTGTGATACAAACATCAGGAAAAGTTATCAGACACTGCAAGCTGAGTTTGAGTTTTTCATTGGTATCAGAGTCTCACAATGAGAAAACAGGAGGAAGGAGATATTACCTAATCCCCACCTCTGAATTTTTTTTCCAGAAGTCATGGGAGGATATAGAATTAAACACGGGAAAAGTGCAGCAGCTGTCCATACAGTTGACAGGATACACTGTTCCCTGTCAAAAACTGACCTGAAAATGCTACATAATCATACTAAAGATATGCTATTCTTCTTCACTAACTTAAAGCTGCATAAAGCCACTGAGATTTGGAATGTCGTGATTCACAGACAAAAAATGCAGGTTGATCTTCAGAAGATTTTGTTCTTTTGGAGCACTTCCCACTTGAAAGCAGATTATATTTGTACTTAGGATGTTTGAGACAGCGTTCCTTGTCCTTGAGATTTACATTATCTCGTTTTCGTGATACACAATCACACTCTTTGCTTCCCTGTACTTAGTCATTCTGCTATTTTGACAAGCCAGAGAAAGGAAATTACACAGCATCAGGTTCAAGAGATGCAGTAGCTAATATGATGTGGAGCTCAGCAACTATCCTGTTTAAGTGTTCAATGACCTCTTGTACCAGCCCAGAGACACAATGCCCACCCTTCTACCAAAACAGATTCCCGTTTTCTAAACATAAAGCCGACTTTCTCCAGACTAACTACCCTGCCAGTGTTTTCCCCCATGTCTTCCATCTTATAGCATTCTTCAAGTATTGTTCATTCTGCTTTCCCTTACATTCCGTTTAAGAAAATTTCGATAGTCAGTATTGACAACATTAACTTTGCCTATTCCAGAACACCAATAAACTATATAAGCTAAGTATGAAGTCACACTAGCCATCACTGAAATGCAGAAAACTTTGCTTGAATTTAGCAGCTATATTGTAATGAACATTAAAAAACGCTTAAGTAAGCCAATAAAAAGCAGCAAATGAAATATGGAAAGAAATTACTATTATTTCACTGTTATCTTGACAAACACATTGCATTTCCTTTCTTGCACAGATACAAACTGTAATAATTTTATCATACTATGTCAACCTAAATTTTATCATATTAATTTAAAATTAAACTGCTGAATACAATGTCAATGTTCACCTGTAACAACATTTTCAAACAATCTACGATCTAAGTTAAGTTTAATTTGACATTCACCTAATAGCCAGGCAAACCTCCTTCTGAATTTCAGAGCAAATCTGATCCCTTGGTGCCATCAGTAACTGCCAAAGTAATAGGCCAGACCTTCTAACAATATCTCTGTTTCTTTCGGTTTGTGGGCTGAAGAAAAATTTAAAAACCACCTAAAAAAAAAAAACACAACAGTATTAAAAATGTAAACATTGTTCACTTTAACTCATTTTCTGTAGTCAGCTTCTCTAAGTATTTGTCTAGGTCACTAAAAATCTGAGAGTCGGAAACTGACTTTGGACTTCCAAAATTTGGGCTAGCACTTTAGCAAAGAGA
Source organism: Tringa solitaria (assembly GCA_026413425.1). Lineage (NCBI taxonomy): Eukaryota > Metazoa > Chordata > Aves > Charadriiformes > Scolopacidae > Tringa > Tringa solitaria. The sequence continues at coordinate 29,435,197 of JAOXJM010000005.1, forward strand.
GAAGGCCTTCTCTTTTTCCACCCCCTTGGGAGGAAAAATAAGAAAAGAAAAAAAAAGGAAGAAATAAGCAAGTAAACTCTCTGGATGTTATTTTGATCTATAAAGGTGGCAATGACATTTAAACTAGGACTCTTAAACGGCTGTATAAAATACAACAAAGCCACTGCTTTGTCAAATGCAACAAAGAAAAAAATTAAAAACTAATAAAATCAAGTGGTTGCCTGCATTCTAAAACAACTTCCCCCCCACCCCCACCTCCAGTATTTATTGTGAAGAAGTACATTTAAGATGTCCTCATACCTGAAAGACAACAAGGATGCAGCGAATTATACAAGTATCTCCATTCACCATAGCTTTCTCCATAATGTCACAAATACTGCTGAGATGATGGGCTTCAATTGGATGTTGTTTGCCCAAAAAATTTGTTATGGGAAGATTGTTGCTGGCTGCAAGCAGGTTGAGTTGGTGGATACACATGGCACCAACATGGTGCAGTAACTGGTTAATAACCTCATTCGTGGTTGTTGCATCCCCTAGAAGATGAAAAGTGGTTCAAATGCTGTCTACGAACACAAACTAGAGCACTAGCATTTGCTTCTAAAATGCAATCTATCATCATCATCATCTCCTCCTCTAACTTCAGGACACCTGTCCACATGATAAACAAAAAAAAATTACCCTCATCACTTTTTTAATGGGTTAAAGGTAGCAAGAATCTGCAAACTTTCAAATACTTCTTGTTTTTTTTCCTTTCTCAAAACAAAGATAAACTGTGACCAATATTTATAAACAACCTTCCAAGAATGAACGCAACTTTTAATAGAAAGTTTCAGACAGTGTTTTCTGCATATTTATGCTATGATAATTGTATATTTCACTTTCATTTTGTATAAAATGCTGACTTGTATGTTCACCTCACCTTTGGGCTCTGTAATGACATGACTCACTCCCAGTCTCTGACAGACACAATGGAATGCCTGGTTCCCGGGATTACACCACTGATCAATATAATCATTAGAGCACGTCCATATCATGTTATTCATAGTATCATAACAGGCACCTAAGGAAAATATTTCACACATCAGATTTTAGAATGCTTGTTAGAAAACCAAAATAAAGTATTTTTACAGTAGATATAAATCCAAGTTATTTGCTTTAAAAGTTCTCTGTCACATCACAGCAATTTAGTAACACTGCATTGGAATGAAAAACACTTGAAGGAGATTTCTTAATAAAGGAATGAAGCAAATGCACATCCCTTTCGATGTTTCAAGTAAACGTGTAACAGGAACAGTTTCAGGCAAATACTCCAGTGCTCGTTATTTCTAAGTATAAGTACATCATATATGTTGTACCTCCACAAACTTATCACATGCTGCCACAGTATCTAAACTAAAAATAGTTGAGTCTGGCATCAGATACTAGTAACTTCTAGAAAAAGTAGGAGGGGAAAAAGGTTTCAGATTTATTTTACTACAGCTATCAACAATTAAGCACCTTTGAACTTGTTTGAAAGGCCTTGTGGTAAAAACAGCTTTAAAAAAATTAATAGCTTTAATAAAATTGATGGTTTGCACAGTGCAAGTGTTAAAAAAACCTTTAACTTGAAAGACTTATCTCCTGAAAAAGCTTACAGCTACAAACACAAGCAGGTCCAACACAGTAAAAGGAAAGGGATGAGCGGATTATAGACACAACTGTTCTAGGATAGAGGCATTTACCATATATTAAAAGTTCAAAAATAACCCATTTGCCTCCATGTTTCAAATGACTTGCACGAGCAAGATACTGGAAATTCCTTCAGGGAATTCTGAACTTTCAAAAATGTGAAATTTACAGAATTTCACCACAGACACAAAACCCCAACTGCAGAGTTGCTTACCGCAACTGCAACTTAAAGTTCAGATAGGTTATTGAAAAATCTAAGGGTTGGATAGGTCCAGTTCTGAAATATTCCCAGAAAAGACGTGGACTTCTTACCAAGTCCTGGAACTAGAGCACCACGTCCAAGTGAACTTCCTGCAGCATCAATGAGATCCGCTCGGCTTGTGAACTGCCCATCCGAAATATTGAACACCAAGCTTGAAGCAAGAACTACATAGAAAAAAGTCTCCAATAAATTTCTGAGAAGTTTATTGTATTTCAGAAAACCAGGGACGTAAAATCTGTCACAAATGTATATGACTTACTTTTTAAAGATGACAAAGCACTTGTTCCTCCAAAGAGCGAGCGTGTGGCAGAACTGCCTGATCCACCTGGGGGTGGGACCAACATCACCAAGTAGGTTCCACATGTGTATATTGGAGTCTTTCTTAATACTTTCAGCGGCAGCCCACAGCTAGTGTTTGCAGCTGAAATGTTAAACAGAAAAATACAACACAAACATGCATTTCTTCACAACATTAAAAACTCAGGCAGCACACAAGGCATTTTTTTATTTAGGACTTCAAAGAAAACAATATGGAAATTCATTTAAGCTGCATTTTGCAGCATTTAGAAGTTGCTTTAAGAAGTTGTATATAAAGATGGCCACACAATTGCACACATTCAACATCAATTCTCAGAAGGATACGGTTTCATACGTTATTTAAGTAAAGAGAACAGCTTAAAAACTAAAGACAGTGCTGTGGTTTGGGTTGGGCTGGCCACTAAAACAAATGACAGATGCTCGCTCTAGTTTCCAAACCAGGCAAATTAGGAGCCTAAATTTAAGTATCAACAAAACTGTTTTAAGAATTTATGGTGATAAACATATTGAAAGCAGAATCTTAGAGCCAAACAATCTTTTAACATAAAGAGATCATTTGAGATTCACTACGCATTTACTATTTTAAGTTCTCCTGCTCCCCATGAAACGTATACAGTCATAATGATCTAGCTCCTGCCGCAGCTGAACAACACTTTGCTGAGCACTGACTAAAGAATTGACCAAGAATAACCATGTCGTCTTCTTCTGTAGCGCTCTAGTTGTTAACTGGCAAAATACAGCCTTTAAAATAGCTCTTCAAGATAACTCTTTGCCAATTTCCTGCAAGCATATTTATCTCCTGTATAATTTATTTTTATGGAAATATCTTTAATTGTTTAAAATTTAAGAAAGAAACTCATGTACATATGAAGGAAGAAGAGAAGTAATTCAGGAAACTGAATGAAATCTTAAGACAAATCTTACAAAGCTCCACATCATCCTGAAAGCCATCAATGCTGTCCATTCACAGATCCCCAACTTGGATAGTTTCAGCACGCCCATAGAAGAATGCCCAAATACTGTTCAAATTACCTCAATAAAAGCAGAATTATCTCCAATTTATAATATTCAACTTCATTGTGAAACAATAGTTTCATTTTCTAAACTGCAGTCCATTTTTACATAGCAGAAGCCCAGCTGAACTATTAGCAGATAAATGCAATTATCAGTTTGATCAAGTGTGGCATAAAGCAGCGCTATAATTGAATACACAGGGGGGAAAATGGGTGCTACAAGTATTATTCCTGGTTTTCATTCTTCAACTTTTCTCATGATCAATGCCTAATTCAGCAAAGGAACTCTTAATTCAAACATTAAGCAAAAGCTGCATATATTTTTTTGGGGGAAAAAAAAGCAGCACTTTTTTTTCACATGTCTTAAGAGGTTAGCAATTACTAAATCCACAAGAACACATGTTAAGAAACAAAACATGAAAAATTAATGAGAATCAGTAAAACTTCTTCTGACCTGCTTGGTCCTCTTTCAGTGTATTGGAGATTGTAGAGCCAGTGAGAGCAGCCAGTGTTGCTGACGGGGAGGCTCTATACCTCGACAGCCTACTCAGAAGCATCTCGTTTATACTCTTTGCAGATTCACCCTCTTTTCTCATTAATATAATTCGTTCCTGTAGGGGATTTGCTATACATACACCATTTTCAACCTATTAAAATGGAGGAAAAAAAAAAAGTACTTTTAGATATTGAAATCCGTAGGAGACAGATTACCTTAATTGACACTAAAACTGAACAATACAATACACCAAATAGGATACAAACATAAACCCTGCTGGCAGAATTTCTCACAAAAAACAGTGTTATAAAAGCTAGGCAGATCAGTATTTATTTTGCGTGTGACTCTGTGGTTCAATATAATATCTTCTATTTTGTCTGTCCTCAAAGACAGAGCTGCTTGTCATAATCTTTTTATGGAACCGTACTTAATATTTAACCTCTCAGTATTCTTAATGATGTTTCACTAGCAAGTTTTGTAAAAAGAGACCTTTAAATCATTTGCCAGCAAAAAGGGGATGCAATGATTTTTCTTAGACTGTAATCTTCAGGGAATATGTTATTAAAGAATGCACCTCTTAACAAAGAGAAGATCTGATTGACAGCATTAGGCATTTTCCATAAGTTGTACTGCTATAGCCTACCACTTCCAGCTCCATCGTCCCACTAAGCCCAGCTGCTGAGCAGACCCACAGCCATTGCACCCAAAGCTAAATCCTCGTCCAATTTCAATTATCAATACCAGAGGTCTATGGATTGCTGTAAGCTCTCCTATATAAATGAATAAAATTTCAGACTGAGGTGCTTTATTGTTAAATTAAAATATACACATGCATATACAAATGCAAGCATCTCTCTCTATATATACTCATATATCAGCCATTGAGAGAAAAGGAAGTTCAAACTACTGAGACATTTCTCTAGACTTAATGTTTTGAAATGCATTTGTTTTTACACTAAAAGCAACAACTGTCATTCAACATAAAAAGCATTTTAGGGTATAAAATGCAGTGTAGACAAAACAATTGCATTTGTAGCTTGTGGGACCTGACTGGCTTTTAACACAATAAAGCAGATCCACAATAAACAATGCTTTAAATCCTAATACACTGAATTACTGTCCCAGCATAAAGCTTAATTGCTAATTATAATAAAATATGTTTTACATTACAAGACAATTCATACTGCTGGAGTATGATAGTCATACATACTCTGAAGATCGAGCTGAACAATACACCTTCTGTTAGAAGTTAATTTATAAATACATTACAAACAGCTATTCAGATCACACACATCAATACTCAAACCTAATATATTGATTTGATGCTGATATTTAATTAAGCAGTAGTCATGCTATCAACTCCAGTTATAGAAAACACATAATTTGCTTACTATAAGTTCAAAAATATCCATAAAAACAGAGTGGCCTTTTGGTGTTTTTTCATTGAGGCTGGCAGGAGACCAAATCCAGTAGAAATATGTACCATCTGAAGAAAGATGCACGGTAGTCATAGTACTGCCAACCGGGAAGTGATTTACCGGCATTGGGATTATCTGACATACCTACGAGAAAGAGAGCATCTTAACATTTCTTATTTTTAAATCTGTTCTTATGAGTATTAAGAGTGTACTTAAAAATAAATAAATAAATCAAGATCAAGTGCAGTTAGCCCATAAGAGGCTTATTATTGAAGATAATAGTACTACTACATTTATTTGTTATGAAGAGGTATTCTATAGTGCTTGCCAAATGGGCCTACTGCATATAAAACAGTGTATATATATCTAAAAATTTAACATATCTAAAAATAAAAGGATCTTCTCCTTTCTAATGATTGAGAGCATACCCACAGTACCCTAAGGAAAATACACACGCTAAAGAGCTATGTACTTTCTGCAACTTCTCTGAAACATTACTTGAGACTTCGGAAGAAAAGGAGAATCCAAACAGTCTCAGTTTCAGGAAACACACTGGACAAAAATGCACATATCCAACCATAAAACCACGAGAGGAAAAAACCCAAAGTAATCAAACTATCAATTTTTATAAAGGATGACAGTTGTTTATCTACAGAACACAATCAGAAACAATACATGAATTTTGTTACAGTAGAAGAATAATAAGCTGTTCAGGAAAATTATGTTTTCAGTTTAAGTCAAAGTACATTTTGCTATTGTTTGATTGTTTTATAATGTGACTTTACTATAGTCTACTTCTTACAATACTTCATAATACAGTACAAGTATGTATATGCATATATACACATATAAACACATAGATACACATGCAAGGCAGTTTCACAAAGTAAGAAGAAACTTCAAGGACAAAACTAATTAAAGCTAGAAATGATTGAGATTAATTAAGAATGTAATGCAATGAACATTGTAGCTGTTCCTTTTACCTGAAGGGTATGCTGATCTACAACCTGGAAAAGGGAGTGAGGCTTATTATCAAAAGAAACGGGCCGATGGAGAAGTTTGCTGTTGCCAAAAGCAACCCACCCAGCCTCCAGCTCCTCATTACGGCAGTACACAAAGCCTCTGGAAAAAAAAAAAAAGTATATTAAAAGTCTTTAAAACTCTGTGAGAACAACTCACAACCGCATTCTTGAACTTTGTCTGAACTAAAATTCAAGTCAGTGTAAGGCAGCAATTTCCATTGTAAAATGCTTTAAGCATAACAAGCCTCATGACTTCCAAGCAATAAGGTACAGTGAGTCACATCTGCACTCATCATTTATATAATGAATGACATAATTAGAAAACAAATACATACAAATCCAGCAATTGTACAACTATAAGTACAAGGTCATGAAACTAGTCTATAGTGTATTTCTCTATGAGTAAGCCAACTTCCTATACATTAAATAAAATAAAATCTAAAATACTAGTTATTCTGCTAATAGGCCTTTGCAGAAGGTCTGATTCGATGGCTTCCAGAGGTCCCTTTCAACCTAAATTATTCTACAGTTCTAGAGAAAACATATTCAAGAAGAACTTCAGATAAGAATACAAAAACCTTAAAATGGTATTTAATGAAAATGCATCGTATGCTCTAGTCATTACATCTAATATCTGAGAGGTTTAACAAAACAGTAACTTCTTGGTTGTTTTTTTTTAAAAACAGACCTGTGGAGTAGCAAATATTCAACTGTCACTTACCGCAAAGTACCATGTAATCCAGATCCTAATTTGCTTATTCCTCTGCCCACTGAATTTGTTGTGTAAAGATAGAGCCCATCTGCTGCAAGACAGCGCCCCAAGTCTGCATCTGAATCAGGAAGAAAGAATAGAGCAGAGACCTCCTCTGTCACACACAAAACTGGAAATTCTCCATGGTCATTACACTTCCCGTGGTTGCTACCACAGCAACTGAAAACCAACAGATGCTCATGACAGGTCATTACTGACAGGTCAGAACCATTTTTTTCATATTGAATTTATTATTCAGTGTTCTAAGAGCTACTATAACACAGTCATTCCTTTTTATGTTAGTTTCCTTACATTTCTTTCAAGGTTTATGGAGATGTCCAGATTACACCTCACTCACATGAATACTAGGGCTATTTAAATATCCTGCCACTGCCAAATAAACTCAACAAGAATTAGGTGCTCGTCACTCAGCTTCTCTTTTGAGATAATAAATGACATCAGCACTGTTTTTTCATGATTCAAATGTACATCATCCATTTCTGAATAATTTCTTTTTCCTATGTTATGTTCTCATTTCAGTGTTAAAGACCTGTGCTTGGGTATTATGGCCCAAGCTTCTGTGAAAAAAAACCCAAACAGTAAGTTTGAAGGGGCTTTTTCTGTACACTATTCAAAACTATAAATACAGCAGGAACTAGACTAGCATACCCAACCATGCTTAGGAACTATTCAACCAAACTCATTTCAAGTGGAAAACTTCTTCACTCAAATATAAACCACCTTGAGTATCTGCTATTAAATGCCTTCAGAATGACGCAAAGAAGCAGAAGACCATTCTCTTCTGGTTTTGCAACAGGTAATGCTGTTCAGAACTCAGAACTGGCAGCAAGATAAAATAAAAGTAAGGCTCATGACTATGCAAGCCTTTCTGCTCAGGACCGCTGGCATAACATCTGTTCACAAGGAAGGAATAATTTAATACTGAACCCTGATCTAATTTCGGGTACAACTCTGTGCTTCTCCTAAAGCACGTAACTAGACCCTTCCACCTCTGAACACTTAAATTAAGACTAAATGTATTCCAGACATAGTTTTGTCACTCACAAAATAGTCATTAACAATCATGATGGGACACAAAGGGCAAAGCCTTGTAACAGGGATGTCAATAAACCAGTCCAGTCAACCTATTTAAGTTCACAGAATCTGAACAGTCAGCCAGGGAAAGGAAAAAAAGTCACTCTCATAGCAAGAAAACCTCTTTGAAATATAGATATTGTCAATAAGTTTGCAGATAGCCTAAAGTGACAACTCAGATTTGTAAATCCCTATGGCTTGCATTAAACTTAATGAGATGTCATCCAAAAAAAAAAAAACAACAACCCATCATAAACACACCAGACTTAAGATTTAGCCTTTTAATTTTAATATAAAAGAGGATAATTTCTTCTGATGCCAAATCAGCTTTAAAAAAAAAACAAAACAAATTATTTATATCTAGCTATATTAATTTAATGAGAATAGGTATAACAAACCAAACAATGAAAACAATTTAGTACTCCTGTAAATTAGGTCCAGGTTTTGAAAACTTTAGTTTTGAATGTACGGACTAAGACAACAAAGTACCCAGACAGTTCTGCCCTCCCCCTCTCATTATAGATCAGGCTTTGAGACGCTCCCACGATGCCCAGTTCTCTCTACAGATGGTCCTTCTAAACCCATCAGCTTTTGGTTATTTGATATGTACTGTACTTGCTTTTACATTACTTCCAACAGAAAAGGAGAAATCCTTTCCAACTCTAAAGCTTTGCATTAATTTTTAAACAATTACCACTGCTAAAAAGCATCTTGTCCTCCCCTGTTAATACTGACAGTCATGAAATAATTCACCTTTATTTTCACTGCTGGAACTACTGTTGGCATCAGGTGCAGGTAACATGTCTTCAAAGCCCCAAGACACTATATGCTTTCCTCCAAGCAAACAAGAGGGTGATCCAGGTCCTCCCTCCAAAAGCAGCAACCTTTAAGTAGAAAAATAATGTAAGATGCATAGAGAACAGTGACAGCAAAAACTAGCTAAATCAAAAGTAAAGGTGAAGATATATTTTAAGTAATTATTCTCTGTCAGAGTTCATAAGCCACTTAAAAGCTTAATAAATCAATATTTAACTAAAAAAACCAAAAACTTAACACCCCAAACCAATTAGTAGATCCTTTTAGATTTGACTTTCTAATGTCTTCCTTCTGAAATTGACTAAACTTCGATCTTTCCTAGATCTTTCAATAACTCTAAAGCCTTTTAATCACATTTAAAGACATACATCTGTGAATGCACTCACACATTTTCAGAGCTGATGTAAAAGTGCTACAAATAGAAAAGTCACTACAAACCTGTATAATACATCAGCCACAGGCAAGGATCCTAGATCCGTCTGTTTCTGTAATAGATGCACTGTATGAACAAAGGTTTTCAGCGACCCTCTAAAAGGATAAGAAAAACATGAATTAAAGATGTCTATTGAAACAAGACTGAATACAGACAGACAACAGCATCTATGTAGAATATAATATCCAGTACCACGAAGAGGGAATATCCAAGATATGCCATCAAGCTTCTTTTCTATTTTGCATTCCTTTTCTGGATGATTTTCATTCTTTTGTGGAGGAAGTGAAAAGAGGAAGAGAGGGTAATATAAAGGAAGAATGCCAGCAAACTGTCCATCTAAATCACACTATCTTTTTGGAAGAGGATGAAGCCCCATGCAGGTAGGGAGATCAGCAGCCACGGCTGATGCAGAAACCAGGCTGAGTCCTAAACAATGTGTACAGTAAAGGCAATCCAGGCACATGATAAAATACCTCAATCTTGCATCTAATACAGACAGCTACTTTCAATATTTCTTCTAGCTGATTAATCGTATTTAGATCATCAAATACAATCTGCGGGTCTTTCTGGGGCTGAGCCAAAGTATTAGTAAGAGCTGCTGCAGACATAGCTAGAGATGGCTTTCTGGACTAAAACAGAAAAGATCACAGTAATTAATTTATTATCAAGAGTCTCATTACTTTTGCTTCCAAATACAAATTTGGAAGCCTTTCCCCTTCTAAAGTGATGCATTTAAATGTATATAAGGACTAGATACTTCTGAAGACAAAATTAAACCTAAGTTGTTTCTAATCGTGCCTAAAAGTGTGTTACTTTAAAATGCTATTGTGATATTACAAACTCCATCTGTTTGTAAACTCTAATTATAATTCTTGTTCATTCATAAGTTGAATACTTTTTTGGAGAACCTATTAAGTCTGTACGTGAATATTGTGGAAGATGTTTGGTTTTTGTAGAAGTAAAGAAATATAAAAGTCTAAAAATATATTTTTCAGTTTCTGTTTTAAGGTCAGGGTATTAGGAAGAAGTAAATTTCTGAAAGATGCGTTAGCTTTCTTTCCAGGCCTAACTACATAGGAGAATCTTGGCTGCGTCTCAGACATGATAATAGCCAATTATGAATTGATTTCTTCAACAGCACAATTGATCAATCGAAGAGATCCTTTCCATGCACTCTGCTGAATGCAGCCTTTTGCTTTCTGTCACACAGGGTCAGTCTCAGCTCCTTAACCGTCTAAATGCACCTCCTTCTCCAAACCCCAAACCCTGTTTTTTTCCCCACTGTCATTTTCAGCTCTCACCGATAAACCTCACCTTGGTGAAAATTGACACTGAATACTTCAAAGCACCTCAATTAATAATTTAAAGCAATATTCACCCTGTTGTTTTATTCTTAGCAATATAAAGCACCCAAGATTGCAACTAGGAATCTCAGTAATAGTCTAATTTTGAAAGCTTTTTCTTCATAATGGTACCCAACACATGACTTACACATTTAAAGGAAAAATGCAAAGCTTTCATAGGTGAAGAAAGCATGTCAGGATATCACAGCTCCGTAAGCAATGCAAGACAGATTTGCAAAGAAAATATATGATCAATCTTCATTTCAAAAGCTGTATTTGAAATTTAGCTCTTTTACAAATTCAGCTGCAAAAGAACATCCCATACTTCCTGAAAATTGACATCTGGGGAAAAATAAATGAGATCGTGTTTATCAAATCCAATTTATCTGAGTTATGTTCAAGTACATTGCCTTTTACATAAGGCAGTTGGCAGTGCAGAAGAGTTTGCCACATACAGTAGATTTCTCATTGACTTCATTAGAACAAGTACACTAGAAATTAAGTGGTGTTCATTTCAATAAACCTTTTTCTAAACCAAATCATGACATCTTCTGAGAACTTCAACATTTTCTATCACAGTTAAACTCGACAGACAAGACTGCAATCTGAGAAACATTAAAGCCAAGATTTTCAGAAGGCAACCAGTGACTTTAGATCCACATTTACAGGGCTTTGCAGAAGCTAAGTTTTGTATGCTCCTCCCGCTCTCCTCAAGCCCCATCCCCCAAAAAGTAAGCTTTTATTGAAAGCTATAATGGTCATTTCATCCTCAGGTACCTGATGCTGTGCTAAACCCATGCAAGGCACGGGATAGTTCCTCCTACAGTGGTTGAACTCTTCACCAGCAATGAAGTGAAAAAAAATGCCTCCACATGTTTCACAGCCAACACTGAAATCTGAAATGAAATGCCCTGAAACTTGGCAGTAATGCCTTCTACAGCCAAATGAAAATGCATAAGCTACAGGATTAAAGGGGCAGTACAAAGGGAAAAGTGAGACAACTTTCCTCTGTGATAAAACTATTTGGAACCATTCCTAGAACAGACCACTGCAGCAGAAGCAGCAACATTGCACAAGAGGCATTTCTAACCCAGATGCTTCGGCTTTTACGTACGCTAAACACATGCAAAAACTAAATGCTTAGCTGATCAGTTCCGCCCTTTCCAGACCAATATTTAAATATTAGAAAGAAAAAGACTACAGTAAACCAAAAATTAGTAGTAACAACAGGGTCACATAATTTTTGATTCTTATGTTTAAATATAAACACTTACTACCAGCATCAACCACAACATGTCATTTTAGTACAGTTTCCTTACCTTGCACAAGCCAAGGCAACTAGGGCGGCAGCAGCATTTTCTTTTTGCTTATATGGAATCTGTTGGCCTGAAGCAGAAGTGTCTTCCAGCCAGGAGCACAGCAAAGACTCTATCCCATTGAGACAGTCAGCTGGTTCTTTAGTCAAACTCAAAGGCTGGCAGTCTCGAAGGCAATTCAATAGCACCTCAGCGGTTATGTTACAGAGAGAAGGGTCTGTTCTACTTTGAGACTGAATGAGGGGAAAGACCAATAGAAGCCCCATCCGTGAAGTAAACGGTGCCTGTTCAGGCTGCTGTAACAAGCCTTGACGCTTGAGCAAGGCCAGTGCTTCTTCATCGCCCGAGCTCTCCCGGTCGTGCTGCTCCTCCAAGGCAAGCTGGCGCTGGGCATTCCAGAGTCCCCGCAGAGCATTGAGTCGGTACTCCAGCAGCCGAGCGTAAGCGTTGCTCTGGTTCCCACACACAGATCGTAAGCGCTCAGCCAGCTCCGTCGGATTCTTGGTCTCAAATGATAATATCTGAAAGGAGGGAAAAAGTTGGTATTTATATAGGTTTTCCTTTTAAGGGGGGAAAAAAAAAAGGCAACATATACCTGTAGTATGATTTCTAGATCACCTGTCCTCTACGACACATCGTGGAATTACTTTTTTAATTTCTAAGCATGGATAAAGTTACATCGGAGGCCAAAGAGCACACCAGCAGAATGGAGTCAGTTACCCTTGAGTCAGCATTGTCACCAAAGCCTGGGCTTGGGGGTTGCTG
>JAOXJM010000005.1:29447990-29458845 GCA_026413425.1 Tringa solitaria
AATAGTGTCTTTGAAAAAAAAGACTCGCCGCCCCTGGCGCTTTTTTTTTTTTTTTTTTTTTGTAATCGAGGCAATTTTGCTGAGAACTTCAAAAGGACTGACGGGGTGGAGGGTCCCAGGGGCTGAGTTTAGAGCCCTTCTATGGAAATTAAAACATCAACAATATTTTGTATGAAGATTGTATATGTTCCAGTTTAGAGCTTCTCAAATAAACAAACCTGTTCTCTAAAATGAACCAGGAGTTTTGTAATATGCTCTCCCTCCCCTGTTTTTCCCTCCTTGATTTTATCATATTGCACTTCGCTAAACCTTTCTCAAAATATTTCCAGTTGCTGCCACAATTTAAAAACCTTGAAGTCACATCATCATTTCAGACAGAAGAAAGAGTCCTTTTTGGCACTTCTAAGTAAAATTGGAGACAAAGCTGGAACAACACAAAATAAGTCGACCATGACAGAGAGAAACATTTATGGGTTAGTACCAGCCCAGTACTTGAAAGAACTCGGAATTAAGTAACTTACAGACAACTTTTCTCCCTACAGCATACAACAACAGTTGAGATCAGCGAAGTCACTTAAGCTATGGCAACCAAGGAAATCAATGAGCCGGACATTTTCTGATACTTTGGATCCAGTTTCCAAAGGGCTTCTGCCTGCACGTCACACTGCCCCATCTCACTCACCCCCAAGCACACTCTCTTTGGCCCATCGTTATTCTGTAAAGCTGTCGTTCCCTCAATTAAAAAAAAAGGCGGGGGGAAGGAAGAGGGGAATGTGAGAGATTAAGGGATGTAATGGGTAATTTCAGACAGGGTTGTGGTTTTTTTTATTTTTAATTGTAGGCAGTAGTCATACAGAATATGAAATAGATGTTTATGTTTAATTGTAGAATTTGGAACAGCTTGATAAAACGCTTCAGGACAAATCACATCTGCCACTTCTACAAACACCATTACTAAAGTCAATGAAACAGCTTTCAGTAGAACACTTATCATTAGAGTCATGAAAAGTTTGCTTTAAAGTAATTCACATAATAATTACCCTTGAATAGATGTTAGTATTGAGCTCCCTAAAACTCAAGAATCTCTTTTAATTAATTTCTTCAAAGAGATTAAGAATATTAATCCCTAAACCATATATTATACATTTAAAATAACTACCTCATATTAATTTGTGTGTTCTATTGTCTCCAAAAGACGTTTAATTGTTTTCTATTATAGATGTAATCTATAACTTTCTAAACTGGTTTGCTTTTGACTTTCTTGAACTAAACTAAATCAACCTCATCTGGAGGTCTGGCATCTGTACTTCCAGGAAAATAACGGGATATTATGAGAAAAGTATAAGGTCATCTACAGGAGCCTTCAGAAAATTTTGTTAGGCTGTTTTCCTCAAAAGACATTTTACTGACTAGAGGCAAATACTCAGAGCTATCTCCAAAAAGGAGTTTCAAGACCAAATTTTCACAGTGACTGGCTGTGACAACCAACTTGGGAGCTTTCAGGGTTCAGATATGCTCTTGAGATCTTGCCGCACTGGTTCTCACTGGTTAGCAAAACACACCTCCTTCTAACCCAACGCTAATGACAGCTTCACTTGGTCCACGTTATATACATATATATATATATATATATATATACTGCTTCCCTTTGGAGAGACAAAAGACTTCACAAAGGAATCACAGCCCTTGCCAAACTTTCCTCAGCACATTGACTACAGTTTTCTCATATCTTCAGGCAAAGCTTGTTATCTTGAAGCTATCTGAACTCAAAGCAGATTAAATAAAATGCAAGAAAAAAACCTCACTACATTTATTCACAAATTCTGAAATAGACAATACAACTACGAGTGTTTATAAAAGACACAGGTGAAGAACGGAAATAGAAAATCTCTGCTAAAATGACTTGTACTGAGACTGAATCAGAAAGGTCTTCCCCATCCTCTATCCAACTGATTCGCTGCAAGCCTCCCTGGCACATGGCTGTCAGAGCCTGCCATTCTGAACACCTCTTGCCCGAGGCTGCATCTGCAAAAGAGGGTTTCTTCAGGCTATAAAAGCTGGTGTACTCTGCCAAATCTCCCTTTCTAAATCCCCCAGCATAATTTAATCCTCCCCCAAATTAGTTTATTCTCTTCCTATCCATGAGATCTAACCATTCTCTTTGTTAAAATACGCACAAATTCATTTCCCTGCAAACGCACGTGTCCATTACTCAAGCTGTCCTCCCCAATACTTCATTGGACAAAACTACCCCTCATTTCAGCAAGAGTAAGAATCCCTTTCCCCCTGCCTCCTTCATGTCTCAACATTTACACTTGAGTTTGAGCTCTGATTTAGGACTGATTTCCAGCATCCTTTTAAGTGATATTTGGGCACCTCGCCTCAGTATTTACCTAAACAACACTTGGGGAGATCTCAGAACCAGACAACCAAAAGGGAGCACATGACAAGCAGCCACCTGAACCAGTAAATAATCAATGACTTCACAGCACCAATCATTTCTGACTGCCAATGCTCAAACAGAATCCAAGAGGATGAAAAGGATGGAACAATCTCATTGCTTTGCCACAAAACTAGTTACCCAAGTATCTCCCGACATCTCAAAAGACAACCTCTAACAGAAATAGCAGCTTGACAGTAACACAATCAAGTTAAAAACACTAACAAGCATATGCTTAAAGGAAGAATACTAAACACAAACAGAACTTACAGATTATATTCAGAATTAGCAAAAGATAACTAGACAGGCTACAAAAAGAATGCTGATTAATATACTATGAAAACAAGAACATGAAAAAGATGCTCAGTAGCAGTTAACATAGTCATTTCATAAAGACAAATGTAAAGGGAGTTGAGGAAAATTTAAAGTCTCTCTACGTACAGTTAGTCTTAAAATAGTCCATTTTCTGCTTTTAGATAAGACATATTAACATTTTTCTTGGGAATAATCAATAATATTAACAAAACTCGCTCCTTTATAATACAAATGTATGGTTTTAAAGAATAACTTCTAATGAACAACAACAAAAAAATGCAGCGTCAGTGCAAAAAGTGTAATACTAATGTAACCAAGTAATCCTATTGTAAATTATAATGTGACCAAGATGCTAGAATTAGCAGAAGAAATAAAACCACATTGCTTTTTAAGAAGATCTTTTTCTACATCTGATTTTGAAGTAGGGTAAACATCACTGACACTTTTTGCAAATGAGAAATCTATTCTTCAGTCACTCAAATTACAGCTCCTATACCGTGACTCTGATCATTACCCATTTTCCAACTTCGTCTCCTCCTAGTTAGCAAAGACTACCTTTCAAAAGTTTTGATTTTTAAAGTCTCACACATAACAGCCTGACGTTACATTTAATTAAAAACTTTGTTATTAAAAAGTCTGTCACTATTTTAATTTTGCAGTAGCTTTTCCTTAAATATTATTTCCTTGTTTAATATTTTAAACAAATTTTAATAAATACTGTAATTAGAAAATGGTTGATCTGTAGTTCCATCACTCTAATTGGTCATTGACATCTTCTTCAACATTGAGAGGCAAGAAAGGTACCTAATTTTAGATTATCAACTATGGGCAGGATGTCATCTTTCCTGCTGCAGTCACTGGCATTCACTATTATTAGGGTAAAGTGTTTTTCCACTGATAGTAAATACCGGACATACTGCAATTAAGACACACTAATCTACATGGAGTTGTAGGCTGAGGTTTTGCGACCACATTAAGTAAATTTAGAATTGAGCTGCCACTAAAAAGCAGCTTTCTCCTCTGGCTAAGATTTTTGCCCCCTTGTCCTCTTCAGGCAGCAGGGCCTGGGTTTTGACGTCGTTTTTTTCTTTTGTGTGTGTCAGATGGGTTTTGTTTGATGCTTTTTGTTTTGTCTTTGGGTGGTTTTTTTTTAAGCTAGATTTTTGGTTTTGGCTTAGACCTGGTGTGGAACAGCAGGTAGAACGGAAAGAAGTAGAATGGAAAAGAAAGAAGCAAATGCATGGCCAATGACAGACACGAACAAGGACTTTTTGCCATAACTCTTCCAGTGTTCTAGGCTGAACAACACTCTAAGGCTGAACACACTTGTTTCACTGATCAGATTCAATTCTTCTACACAGGGAACTGATGAGCAACAAAGCTGTTCAAAGGTGTATTTTTTCCTAAAGTTACATATTGCAAGTGAAAGCTTTTAAATCTCCAAAATACCATTTAATTCTTTCTCCACATAATTAAATTGGCTAAACTTCACGCATAAAGAGAACAACTTCTTGAAGATGGTGGTACATTTACCAATATCAATTAGATGCGTAATACCCCCCCTGAGTATTATTAAGTATTATTCCCATCTCACAGGAGGAACAGACTACACAGAAAACTAGAAACAACCTCAAAATCGTCAGATATCTTTACCAGCAGCATGAAAAAAATTTAACTAGGTTATTTTCAACACCACATTACAGCTATAAGATCATTCCTCTTGTACCACAGAGCTAACGTATAGGGAACACCACTTGTTTACTTGGTTCTTTTGTCTCTAGAAATAAAATTATGTAAAAAAAGACTAAATTACAATATTTATAGATTATTCTATAAGAGAAATACCAGAGTTGACAGCTTTAAGGTACACTGAAAATTGAGACACACATCAAAATTTAAACTATTCCCATAAACAACATTGTATACATTCTCCTAGTCCTCCACCTTCTGTTGCTCTGCTGGGTAATAGCATTTCTGCTTATGGCAATTTCTGAAGACACACAGTAGGAAGCTGTCTTAGTGCAAACACTGCCTTGATTTCTTTTAAAACATTTTTCTAAACCCTCTATAAGGCTTTTTGTTTGATACACCCATGTGCTTGTAAAACATATAAATATGTGCAAACATTTTCATCCTGATGTTTTAGATATTGAAATTTTATCGGTTCTTAGGAGTTGTTGCATACTTTATATTATGCTTTTATTGTGGCAGTTGAAAACTACAAGTTTCAAGATTGTTCTGATTTTTTTTCTGCTCCAGGAAATTTTAACCATATCACCTTGTTCAAAGCCTCTACTGATTCATAATCTTGCATGTAACAGCACAGCTTTTTAACAACTCAGCTAAAAGCACGAACTATTTTCCCTTGTGAAAGCATTAGAAACCTAACTACTTGCTCAGAAATAACGACTAAGAAACCTGTATCTTTTACTGCATACACAGTATTGTATTAATTTTTTTTTTGTAACTGTACAAATTTACCAAATAACCTTGATACCCGAGATGAATTAGAGCACAGGCAAGCTGTAAACATATACCAAAAGAATGCTATAAAAGAAACTGCTATTTCTGTGTTTGTTCATTAATTTATTAAAATATTTCTCTGGTTCTTATTTAATGAAAATGTCTGTGAAAGGTAAAGAACAATCTTTGTTATTTAAACATCTGAGAATGCAGATCACTGAACTAATCAGCTGCAACTGGTAATAAGAACTACATTTGGGAAACATGTTTGTAAAATCATCTTTCAGAAGAAGTTTTCTAGTATTTCTCTACTAAGATAACTAAAATATGACTTTAAAAATAAAAAGCCAAGAAGCACAGTAGTCCTTATTATGGAAGTTTAATAAATTCAACAGGTCATTTTATGACTGCTGATGATAACAGCAACAGCTCTGCTGGAGCTTAAATCACATAATATTGGTGGTTTACGCAGATTAGATAATGAAAGCGATATCAAAAGGAAAGCAAACAAGATTTCAGAAACCTCTCAGAAGGCGAGAGACTTACAGTAATGCCTGAAACAATGCCACCAACTCCTGTGCAAAAGTAACAGCCAAGGCTCCCATTTATACAGTTATCTTCCTACACAGAATTAACTTCAAGAATTGTCTTCACCTGGTGTTGCTCTGAAAGCTATAAACACTCTCCAAGACTGGAGTATTTGAAGTGAAAAGGGATGCCAAAGGCAGGACTAGGAGTGTTACAAGCCCGACACACAGGCCTGAGTCAGCAGTCCCCAAGCTAGAGGTCGTAACCCCAAGAAGGGTCACCCACTTAGTAAAAAGTCAATTGTTTATGCTGGCATTAGGGATTTTTATCTTGACAGAGGTGAAGCTTGTAGATGGAAGTAAGGTCACACCAGAAAGATTTGGGAAGCACTGACCTAGATAATTACAGAGAACTACTCTCTCCTTCAGCAGTCAGGGAAAAGTAACAAAACATTTCTGCTAGTCTGTGAGGAAAGTGGGTGAAAGCTTCAAGTTTAGCAGATACCTTCAAGTTTAAATCCTTTTGATGGAAAACACAAGTTAGTCACGGGATCAGCACATCCTGTTACAACAGCACTGAACTTCAGATGTTCAACTTCTCCCTAGAGGGCTAGCCCAGACCATACTGGGGAAGAGGAAACAGTGGTATCTCCTCTGTCCTACGGTAAAAGAGCTTGACAAGAGTCAAAACACGAGGACAGATACATACATGATTCAGACAGCTATCGAGGCAAGAGCTACGCTTTTAGCTTCGTGTTAAAAATGTATTAAAGAAAAAAAATAAATCAGTACTCAGAACTTTTCCAGGCTATACAGAAGAGTAGCAAGAACAGCTCCAAATGACTATCATCTCTGTTAGACTGTTATGTAAAACATAGAGTGCTTATGAGTTAAGCGGAGTGACACATAAGGTTGCTCTACTTTATGCTGTGACTACGTATCAAAGATTTGTCTTTCTTCGCACTTACTTCCTCGCAGAAAAAAAATAACTGAGCCTATCACTAGTCAGCTGAAAAATTGCCGATGCTGCAAATTTAAAACTAATGAAAATACCAGATGGAAATTTGAAGATCAGAAAGAAGGCCTCCTCAAATGGAAGGATTACAACAGGAACGCGCATCAACAAAACTGCCTAGAAGCAAATGAATGCTTCTTTGCCATCAGGTGGCTACGTTGAAGTGCATGTGAACAACCACTGCTCAGTCCTGGCCTTCTTACTACATTAACAAGGGTTAACACATCAATTTATATTGCTGGCACGCTTGTGAATCTCAGCATGTTGACACTGGTATACTGGGAGATTAAAACTACACGGTTTAAGGGACCTCCACCTTCAGACATACCTCTTGCCCCGCTCCCAGGGGTTACTGTCTCTGGGAAAAGGTGTTTGATAGGAAGGATTCTGGAAGTGCTGCAGTTTTCACCGTGGCACATTAAGGAGCAGCTCATCTTCCATTAAACTGTCCCTCCTCAGCAGGCATTGACATCCAGGGCAGAGTCCAGACAAAATGTCATAGCAACATCTTCAGTTCTTAGTCACATAAGGTTGTCTCCAAGAAGCAGAAGACTTTGCACTTTGAAAGTTATTTCTCTGTCTGAAAGGCTTTAAAGTAAGAGTGCAAAGGCTTGCATAGTTGCTAACAAATCTAGGTCTCTTGACCGGAAGACTTTACTGGGAAACGCATAGCAGGAGCAGCTTTTATACGCATGTCGTTACAAAATTCTATCAAATAAAAAAACAAAAGCATTTCCTTTCTTTTTGTATTTTTTATTCTTTGTAAACACACTGATTGACAGTCTAAGAAGTTGGCATACCTCATTTACATCACATAAAAAATAAAACAAACCCTCCCCCCACTCTTTAAACCCAAAGGTACTCCTAGAACAAGTTATCTTCACATAAAAGTGAATGTTAACACTTTTGTAACCCACCATTAAGGAAAAAGAAAATAGAATTATATATTTATCTATGTGTGTGTGTATATATTAAAAAATAAGTAAAAGTTGTATTGGAGTCAAAACAACAAAATAATAAATTTTCCTAAAGTCTTTCTTGGCATAATACCAGTAATCCAATATTTTTTCCTCTATTTCTCTTTTTATAAATAGATGAAACCTTTGAATAGAAGGACAAAAATATCCAAATACATTGACATTATTCACCAATAAGTTCTTTAAATGGATATTTAAAGAGAACAAACCAGAGTAATACCTACCCCCTTAAAAAAAAAATATCCGTTTAAGTATACTTCATTTTTTAATGAAGCATGGCATATCAGAAATTCAGCCAGGGTTCTGACTACCACTGATGAAGCACAAGAAGGGTATTAAAGAAGTTTACTAATCAAAGCAGCAGCTGTAGCATCTCCTACCATGTCCAATAACAGATCCCAAGAGACTTCTATTTGAATCATTTTCAAATGTATTTATTACATTGCAAGTAGGAGTAGAAACAGTGCAAATGAGCTATTCAGTGTATTAGTAGATTGGATGGCCACATTTCAATAAGATGCATGCACCTATTTCTACAAAATGGCTCCTCAAAACCATTCCAGTTTACCAAGGAAGCCCTTTATTTAAAAAGGCAACATTTAAAAAAAGACAGAAAAGAGTTGTGAGCTAAATAATTTACATTTACACCAATTGTAATTTCACTTTTTTTTTTTAACCCTCCCCTCTCAATACCAAAAAATATAAAACATTTTACAAACAAGATCTGAAAAATAAGTCGCTTGGTCATCAATTCTTTCAGTGGAAGGAAATAAAATGTTGCAATATTCTGCAACTTAAAGACTATAAATCAAAATAAGCACCATAGCAAAAAGTCTTATTCATTAATTTACTTTAGTGTTTCACAGTGCAAACATGCACAACAGAAAAAAAGAAACCTCTGGAAGACGAAAAATTATGTGAATTAGTGGTACTGGATTGCTGAAACACTCATTATAATAAGTATCATAAAGGACAAGACACAGTAACACTAATTCCACACCTCTCTCTGCCAAACAATTATAGTTTCATAGACTTCCCTACCACTAACAAAAAATAATCCAGAGATACAAAGTGTTTGTCAAGTGAAGCTATGTGTCAAGTTTCATCCTGGAACATATTTCTGGTCTAGCTTGCAAGATTTTAAAAATAAAGGTTTGGGCTCTTTTTTTTTTAAAGGATATCCTCCTTTACTTTGATATAACATGAATAATGCTGCGGAAGCATGTATTTTTCTAACATAGTTATTAGGCTCAATGCTGCTTCTAGAACTATGTAATGGAATTGAAATCTTTTCTTGAATGCAACCTGCATTCAATGCCACAGTGGACTCCGATCACAAGGGAGAATCATTCCACGTTTATACACATGGAGATAAGTCATCCACCTTAAAAAAAATCTCTCTTTTCCTGTTCATGTGATATTTGCCAACATCCATTTCATGGGAGCAGATAATATTGCCATCCCAATCCCCAGTGCCGTATCACATAAAAAAGAAAATGCATGTTCAGCAAAAAAATAAATAAATAAAATTCCTTCCTTCGGTAAAGCTGTAGGAAGTTTTCATAAACACCATAAAGACTTCACATCACAAGGAGAAAAATGATGTTGTCAGAACTGCAAGCCTGGCTCACGGGTTCTTCTTAGCAACACTCCAGTCAGCAGCCAAAGCCTCACTAAAGGGTTTTGCGGCCTAAATGCCTGTGACCTAACATAGCACAGAGATAAAGCTCCTGCTGAACCATCCCCACTCAGCTCCTCTGACAAAGACCCTGTGTCATTGCAAGCCACATTGCTGGAGAAGAGGGCGGGGTGAAAGAAGAGAAGGGAGGCACACAGGAAAGGGAAAAAAAAAAAAAAAAGGAAAAAAAAAGCAGTCTACTAAATAGATGCAACCTACAATCCATGACATTCAGTCCTTCACCGTCTCCTCATAAAACAGCTGTACCATCTGCCTGCAGTCAAAACCACCAGCAGTTTTGAAAAGGTAAAAAGCTGGAATGAAAAGCTCATCTGCCCCCCTGGCTCTTTAATAATGATCACTGTCAACAGCCTAAATACAACACCCGGACACCCCAGAACCCTAAGCATCTTACTGTAAAGCTGATTAATTGCAAACCATCTAGAAGTAACAGCAAGAATATGCAAAACCATAAATAAAAATAAACGAACCAAAGGCCACCTTGAAATACACAAGCGTGGCTTGGATTTCCTAACCCTACAGGTCCAAAACAAGGAGGTAGCATCAATACTTCATCCTCCATCTTCACTAGCGCCTCACCAACCCCCTGCCCAGCTCCACTTTCACCATTATTTGAAATAAATTAGATTGACTTAAAACAAGTAGACTGCCTCAATACCACCTGGTTCCATACCCCCAAATCTTTTCACCCTGCATCCGCATCCACCATTCTGCATCCCGGCCCTCCCATCCTCCTCTAGTCATTCTCCCTGCGTCCCCCCCCACCATACCACCATCCTCCTCCTCGCCTCAGGCCCCCACTGCCACTGTCCCTCCTCCCCCGAGGGCATCCCCTCGCCCCTACCCTCGTCCCTCCCCTCAGCCCGGGGGGCCGCGGGCCCAGCTCACCTCCAGCTCGGTGTCGCCGGGCTCAGCCACCCCGATGATCTCGCTGGGCAGCTCGGCCAGGTCGGTGACCCGGATCAGCCCGTCGTGCAGGAAGATGGTCTCCTCCTTCACCGACAGCCACTGGGCCGAGTCGGTGGCCGCCGCCGCCGAGGCGCCCGCCGGGGACCCCATGGCGCGGAGGGCGGGGGGGCTCCGCAGGGCTGAGGCGAGGCGGGTCCCGTTACCCCCCCATGGCGGGGGCAGGGCGGGGGCAGGGGGGTCCCCAGCGGCCTGGGTGGCGGACAGCCGGAGCGCGGTGGGGAGCAGCGAGGAGCGGCGCGTTGCCACCGCGGCGCCAGGGGAGCGGGGACTTGCGGGAGCCGCCGTGCCCGCCCGCAGCCGCCACGTCCCGCTCCCTCCTCACACACACAGGTGACAGCGCGACGCCATGTTGGGGGCTGAGGCGGGCCCGGCATGCACCGCGCGAGGAACAATACACCCTCTCCCCCTCCCTCCCAGCCCCGCGGGGCCCCGCCCCCCGCCGCGCCCCTC
>JAOXJM010000005.1:29459417-29504769 GCA_026413425.1 Tringa solitaria
CGATCCCCTCAGCGCCTCACCCCTTCGGGCAATGGCCGCTCCCCTCCCCTTCGCACCCCGCACGGAGGGGCGATCCCGTCAGCGCCTTACCCCCTCAGGCAATGGCCGCTCCCCTCAGCACCTCGACCCGCACCCAGGAGCGATCCCCTCAGCGCCTCGTCCCCTCACGCAATGGCCGCTCCCTGCAGCCCCTCACCTCCCTTCACCCAAAGGCCCCTCTCCTCAGCCCCTCACCCGAGAGCTGCTCCCTCAGCCCAGGGTGAGGGTTCGCCAGGGGAACGACCAGGGTGAGCCCATTCCCCTCAGGTTTTGCTCTTCAGCCTCACCTACTTGGCCAGTCAGGGCCCCTCTGAAGCCACCCTTTTCCCTTAAGGACTGATCCCTCTCAGTGCCTCACGTTCCCCACAGGGTAGTTTCCCCCCTCCTCGCACCTCTGGACACCCCTTTTTTGTCTGCCCCTCCATCTCCTTCCAGAACAACCTCCCTTTCTCCCTTCCCCTCCCCGTCAGCCCCTCCATCACCCCCTCGAAGGAATCCTGTCACCTCCCAGGGAGCCTTTTCCCAAAGGACTCACGAACAAGCAGGTATGTCACTTAAGATCCATACCTCCAGATTTATCTATGTAATGAGGATGCCAGAGGGTGTGAAGCAAACGGTTCACGATGTCACATGTGGAGGAAAAAAAAAAAAGGGGATCCAAAGAAAAATTGACCCTCCTTCTTTGTCTCTCTCTTTTGGACAGCATCGTGCAGCCTTCCCCATTTCCCTAATTTCACACTCAGTTGCCTCAGCCCTACACCCGAGCCTGTGCAGAGAGGCACAAAGTGTCAAGGCCTCTGTACCTGACTGTTCAGCAGAGTACGTGCTTGTGAGACAAGTCATGTTAATGAGGAAGACATGAATGATAAATGTTAAATATTTTTATTGTATAATTACTGCGGGGATTCCCTTTGCAAGTGGCTGCTTTTCATGAAACAGTGACTGTGCACAACAGAATGGAGATGAAGTGCTGCAGATTTATTTACCTGTTTGATCAGATTAAATTATTTAATGTATTAGTGCATTATAACAAATGTGCTGTGGTAGTGGAGGAAAAGCGTATTCAGAGCTGGAGGAAAATGAGATCTATTGCCAATGCTGTATGTCCTATTAAACCTGGTTGGGAAGAAGCATTTTTTTTTCCATGTAATGGACCACCACTCAATTTACGACCCACACAAAGCATCTTCATATCACTGATTGAGCAGCATGATCGTTCACACAATTGAGTAGTTTGTCTTAGAGGCCAGTTCAGACAACATAGGGTTCAGGTATGAAGCAGTTTACAGATCTGTGTGATAGCTCAGTAGACTATTTGGTAGGATATCACTGCCATTCATGTATTGGAGAGCAGAAGAGTCTCCAGGCTTGGTTTTATTATAGAAATAGATATTATTTACCTCTGTGCTCTGTGTAATTTTTGAACAGGGAGAGTATGCAGAGTTGGTATCAAAGGTTTTTGTAAGGGTGAGATCGTTCATGGGCATCTGTTATTTTTGGTCAAGACATGACACAGAGAACAAGGACTGCAGATGGACATATCCACAGATATGAAATCCACCCTAATCCTCCCATGGGAGCCCTGCGAGTGCTCAGAGGAGAGAGAATGCTGAGATTTGAAGATTTTATGGCAGGTGGGATGTGGCAGCTGAGTTCTGGCAGTTGAGATAAGCTGTGCTCACAAGGTCTCCTTGGAGGAACGGGAAGGCTGCTGAGGTTAGATTAGTCACAATATTTCATTGCAAGCTAGTGACTGGTGTTATTGTTTTGTTACCAGAGAAGGAGTTTTACATTGTTTTCATTCATTCACATGAGACAGGCATAGAGGAAAGAGAAACGCAAAGTGTGTATACATTCTAGTGGGAGTAACACTGACAAAAATTGTCTTTTGTTTTTGTAACACTATCATGGTACTAGTCGAATATCTTTCACAAAATCAATACAAATATCAGAACGGGGAGCAAAATGAGATGTTCACTTCACAAGCATCGTTCATACCAGGAAGGCTTGTCAACAGAAAGGATTTGCAGTGTTTTGTAGATGTGGCCGAGTTTTGGATGTATCTGTTGTTCTCCAAAGGACTGTTTCATAGTCTGGGTAACCCCCAGGCTGAAAATTCTTTGTCTCCAGCTCTCACGTGCTCTTTCCAGGGCCTTCTGGACTGCTTTATCCCAAAGGAATATGGTTGTCACAGTAGCTCCCAGATGGAGAGTCAGGGTTTGATATAGCTGTCGATTCAATCCACTAATTGCTTTGAAATACAAACCAAGGCCTTGTCTTCGAATGAGGAGCTGACTCAGAGTGAGAAGAGAGGTATGTGTAACTCTGGATGCATTTGTACCAGGATAAGTGCAGAAAGAGGTGCTAAATTATATACTGGCCAGAGGCTGTGCTTTGTCATTTGACTGGGGGTCAGCGAACAATTTCTCACAGCAAGAATCCTGATACATGTGTTTTTTTCTGCGGTGAGTAACCTGAGCTGCCCCAGAGTGAAAAGCAGGGCACTTAACTGTGGAGATTGTGCAGACATTTTAGAAATCCCTTTTAGAAATCCTGTGAAGACATCCCAGGCTGAACAGAGAGGATGTTTCCCATTTTATAGTTATTTATTTGCTTATTTGGAGTTCTTCTGCATTGTATTGATTTGTCAATTCAAAGTTAAAAAACAGTTATTGACTTAATCTAATGCCATAGAACTGAGAAATCTGTCCTGTCCTGCCTCAGTGCAGGCAAATAAAATAATCACTCGTAAATATAAGATTTACTAAATTAATTTAGGTGCCTGCCATTCAGGACTGAACAGTATGTTGCACAGTCTGTAAGCTTATATAGCATGGAATGCTGACAGAGCTTCTACAGGAAATTTTCAGTATTAGGGCCTTGAACCTGTAACGAATTCAGCAAATGCAGTTTGTCTGGATCTGCTGCAGAAGATGTTGTATAATATAATGAAAAAAAAAAATATTATTTTTGTTCTGCACGTCACCAGAAAATGCCAGCCACTGTGTCTTCAGTGTAGCATTCAGAGGTGTACTGCAATAACTACAAAGAAGTCTTGTACTACATTTATGGGAGATGGCGCAGCTTAAAAAACAGATTAGAATAACTCTGTGACAAAAATCATCAAGCGGAAGGAATAAAATCCTTAGCTTGCAAATAGGGTTGTACAGAAAAACCAGTCTTTTGCTTTAATTATTTTTGAGCAGATGGGTCAGCTGTCTACAGCTGGGTGTCTGCTGCTGGGGCTGTGGTGGCGTCTGCCTCTGGTGGCCAGATTCTGGAATGAGCTTCCTTCTATGCTGGTCCCTGGTCCTGCAGCCGGATGTGCCCCCGTGCTTCTCTGTGCATCGCGGGACATTTAGCAGAAGATGCTAATGGTGTGTGGGCAAAAATTAAGTCCTTGTGAGCTGAAAGTGGAAATTCACTGTTCATGCTTCGAGTTGACCATTTGTCTATTACATAACAGAATTTAAAGGAACATTGTCTCGCCCTCCAGTTTGATTTTATATTAACAGCTATAACATATGGTGGAAATTCTTTTAATCCCGAGGCTTTGCTGTACATCTTTCTGTTTATTTAGAAATGGCAGTTTCAGTTTTAATGACCATTGTGGCACCAAGAAATGTGTGAAACAGAAGAAATAGTTGCTATTTTTATGTGGTCTGCAATAACCAGATTTCCATACTTCCATTCCTCTACCTAGTACATGTTATTTAGAGAGCCTGAATGCCATCATTAATAAGGCCACTATGCAAGGAATATTGGCATTTCTTGGCACACTAACTGTGATTAAAAAATACAGTTTCTTCATTTTTTCTCCAAGTAAAACTTAGAAAAGACTGAAGTGGAAAAAAACCAGTATTTGACAGAGCAGAAAGAACAAACTAGGCAGTGAAATAAAATAATTTCAAACTTCAGAAATGTATTTTAATTGCAAAGGAAAAATTTTCATATTTTTCTCATTTTGATGGCTTAGCAATAATCTCTGAAGAAGGCTCTGACTGATAGCAAGGTAGGCTTGAGGAATGAAGAACAAGTGTAAAGAGTTTTTTATTAAAATGAATAAGGACAATTTTATTATAGGAAACAAGAGTATGAATCACCTACCTTGCAAACATAGCTTTTGTTAAATTGGACATGAAACGAATGTAAATTATAGAATCATAATAAAAATGCTGGAATGTTTTCTTAGGGTCAATCTAACCCAGTGTTGTGACTCAAGCTGTAACTACACTACTTGTGCCACATACTTGTCCCATCTAGAGTGATGGAGACTCCACCTGCAATTTCTTCCATTGTTGTATTGTCATTACAGTTAGGGAGTTTCCTAATGCTTAATTGAACTTGTGTTACTGTAGTTTCAGCCTTTTCATTTTTTTTTCAGCTTTTGTAGGCACAGAGAACAGTGTATTTCCTTCCTCTTATGTGCAGTCTTTCTCATGTGTGAAGGCTGTGAGCACAGTTCCTCTCCATTGTCTCTGCATTAAATAATCCCCGTCCTTTCAAGCTTTCTCTGTAGGCCACGTACTCTGGAAGTCTGATCATTCTTCTACTCTTTGGGATTTCCTCCAGCTTGTCTGCATCTCTCCCGAGTTTCTGGTACTTCAGATGAAGCCTTACCAGTGTGGAATGGTGTGGGACGCATTCCTATGTCTTCTATACAATACTCCAGTTTCTCAGTACCATCCTCGCTTTCTCTGCAGCTGCATGATATTGTCGACTCATACTGGGCTTGTAAATGAAATAACAACTTACACTTAAATTCTGTTTGCAGTATTTCACATGCAGAAACAAAGAAAGCTGGCATTTAGCATTACTCTCTGTAATCTCGTGTCTCATTTTCTTATTCAAGAATTTAGCGCAAGTAGCCTTTTACGGAGGGAAGTATCTAAATGCTGCTCATCAATGAGGAAAAGTGGTTGTGAGCTGAACAGATCCCTTAGTGGTTGTCCTGAATTTCTGAATCTCTAATGTCTCAGAAGACTCATTATTAATATCCAAAAATAGGTAGGTTTTAAACACAGCTATTCGGTACTGTTTTAAAATTCAACCTCCCTGAAAACTGGTGCAGTAAGGAGGAAAAAAATAAATGAAAAAAAGTCTGCTACACCATTCTGCTCAATATTGTAAAAATATAAATCTAACAAGGTAGATTTATATAATTCAGACAAATTATTACAAAGTCCACTTTATGAAGTGTTTCTCAGGGTTTCTAATGTTAAATTGACAAAATCTGTAACAGCTTGGTTGAGATCTGAGGATTTTAAAAATAGTTCTTGAGATTGAGTTACAAAACCATTAGCTTTTTGGATCAATGTATGCAGCAAGATCGGCAGTGTTTTCTTCCTCTTGTAAAAGAGAGGGCTGCTTGGCAATGCTATGGTAATGCTCAAAGTGCTAAAGCCCAGAGATAGGACCGATACTTAGACACAAGATTTCATCAGAACTATCTCTATCTTCATATTTTCCCCATATTTTATGTAAGTTTTTATTTAAAACTTTTGGAAAAAAAAATCTCACAAGCTGGTTTTCTGTTAGACCAGCAAGAAATATTTTGAGTTTCTACATTTGTATTTTAATAATTTTCTGTAATTTCCCAAGTAAATAGTTCGACAGTGCTGCAAAACTTCATGTTTGGGAGCTATTCATTGATAACAAGAAAGAATTCCAGTTACTGATGCAGAACATAGTCTTTTTTTTTTTTTTTCTTCTAGGAGCATCGCCTTATTAGTCAAAGATGTCCTTTGTTCCAAGGCAGACTTCTAAAATGTTCATTTTTTTTGCTATTTTGTGTTAAAAGGTATCGGGTTTCATTTTAGTAAAATCAGCGTAAGTCCCACTTCCTGTATCATAGTTTTAAATCTCTGATAGTTAAAAAAAGAGAACAGATCAGTTAAACATGTTAAAGCCCTCTCATCTTTAAATTAAATACATTTTCTTCCTTTACATTAAATAGTATGAACACAAACTGGTTTTACTTCACGCTTGGATTTTAAGGGGAATTACAATGTAAAGTCTCAGTACATCATAGAGAAAATGAAATGCATTAACCCCTGGCTCACGCTGCTGTCCCAGTGCAGGGCCCCTGTTCAGGAACAGGCAAACAGGGTGTTAAGTCCCTGTCCACGGCTCCCACAGGAGATGGGTGCGGTGATCTGCAGGGTTTGTGTCTGATTCATTAGACTCCCTGAAATCTTCATTCAGCGCTGATTGAAGCATGTTGTCAAACCTGCCATCAGACTTCCCGGGGGAGGACAAGGATGTTCACAGCACCACAGCCTGATGGAAACGTGAAGCATGGGGATAGCAGCTGCAGCTGCATCACGAGGCGGGGAAGCATCATACCTGCTACTCGCAGGTGCCGAGGAGGGGAAGAGCTCCCTGTGGCCCGGTCACCAAGACCCTGCCATGGGAAATGTGCTCCTGGTTAGCTAGCCAGCTGGCTAACTACCTGGCTAACTTCATGGTGTGGGTGGGAAGGTTAGGTTCATCTTACTTGGTATTGAAGAAGAGCTGTAATGGACAAGATCTGTATTTTACAAAACTTATAACCCTGGGAGAAATGCATTCTCTGTCCCCATCAGGATGGCCCTACACAGAGATTGTTTTAAAGCTGACTGAAAACGGGGCAGTTTTATGGAATATTTAACAAAACTGTTTAATCTCAATCACGACTAAAAGCTGAAATTTTGACATTTGAACCATGACATTTCAGGGGAAAAAGTACATTTCAGGACAATTAATTTATTTCAGTTTTCTATTTATTCCAAATTTACTTTATATTATGTAAGATTTTTATTTAATCCATATGTTATGATACTTTATTTTTATTTTATATTTCTTCATAATTTTCATACTGAATAAAATTAATATTGAAATGAAAACTCAAAATATCTGTTTTAACATTATAATTTACTTTTTTTCAAAATAAAGTTTTGTTAAATATGACTCATGCACAGGATGAGTTGATTCCAATTACTGGCAAATTGTCTGCCAGCTGTACATTTTCTTAAAAATCTCCCATATCATTAAAGCTTCCTTAGGGACAGTCTGTATAGTGTTGCAGAAAAACGTTGTTGTGACATCTACAGGAGCTTATTATTTATTTATAATTTATTTATCCTTATTTATATAATTACTGGCAATGGAGGAGATTTTTTTAATTATAGTGCATACGTTCTAGTATCTTTTAATGTCTTTTTTACATTCCAGTCATCCCATGAGAACCACAAATAAAAATTCCTGGGAGAAGCTTCCCAGTACAGCAGCTTTCTACACTCTCACCTTGGGATGGAGGGTCTGCACTGGCACAAGGCCACGAATATGGGGAGGATTCTATCTACTTGTGAAGGTATCTACCCAGTCTGAATTTATCTAATTGTGACAGGCACTAAGACACTAGATAGTTCTTTCTTTTTTTTTTTTTCCTCTTTTTTTTTTTTCCCTTTTGCCTCACTGAACCAAACCCAACTGGTAATTGGAAGTAAATGAAAAGCCAGAAGAAGGGATAGGGAGGTCCATGTGCTCATATCCTTTGTATGCTTAAGGAAAGATATATTTCCCGTGACCTGTAGAGGTCAGGTCATCAAACAAAGGGATTAACTACTATGGGTATTCTGTAACTTACATTTCTTACACAAATATCCAATCATATCTGTTTGTCTCATGTCTAAATATTTGCATCAGGCTTCAGCTTTTTTCTACTACAGTAATAATCAGCCTACCCTGACCAGATTTCAAACTATTCCAATTCAGGAGCCACTCTTTGCAAATAAGGATGCTTTTCCTCTGTGACAAAGCAGAATTAATAAAAAAATGGAAATTAGTGCATCTTGGCTTTTTCATTTCTTGTTGATGGAAGTCTTGATTTGTTACAGGAAACACTTTAGGAGTAAAATAAATTAGAAGTTTTCATGGCTTTTTAGAGTACTGGAAAGTCAAACTAGGAAAACTTATAAATATGAGGCTAGTTTAATTTCATTCATATATCTCAGTCTGAATCCATCATATGGTAAGGTTAGGAATATTTTGACATTGAGTTTAAAATACATACAATAAATACAGCAAAATGAAATCTATGAATAGGTAAGTGGGTGGAAAGCAGGGATTACTATGACTGGCAAGAATTTCTCTATACTACTTCCTCTTTTTTATTATCTATAATTCTATAGCAGCTATAAGCTTCATTCAAAAACAAACTCTTACTGTGATGTTTTACAGACACAGAATAGAACTGCTTAAAAGCTAAATATGAATCACCACCTGGATGGCTGCATTTGGAACTGATCGCTGCATTTCAGGAAGCCTGTGGATGGGCTGGGGAAAGTCTTGATGAGAGCAATTAGACATCTTGAAAACACAACGTATGAGGAAAGCTTGAAAGGATTTGGTATGTTCAGTGTAGAGAAGGCAGAGAGGAGACTTGGTAATGAATGTGTGAAGGGCTGAAGCAGAGAGAGAAGGAAGCTGCTGTTGGCAGGAAAAAAAGTCATGAGTTTAAACAGCACCTGGGGAGATAGAGGGCAGACATCAGGAAACATTCCAATTCTATGGCGTGTGCAGCAGGAGACTGGATTGCTCTCTGAGGCAGTGGATCCTGGTAATAGAGGGCTTTGGCAATGCACTAGGTGAGGATCTGTTGGGCCTGATGGGGATTTAGCTGATTTCATGATGCAGGTTTAGATGGTTTTCATAATCCATTTGCTATTTTCTAGATTCTGTTCAAAGTCATTTCCATACCAATAGCAGGGAGAAAGCAGAAGGACCTGTAGGAAGGAAAAAGACCACCAAAAAAAAGCAGCTTTGGGAATGTCATGTAATAGCCTGTCCACAGGGAGAAGTAACAATGGAGGGAATGATAGAGGCATTACTCAAAGATGGCAAGAAGCAGAATTTTGCCAGCTTGCTTCCATCAGCCATATTTTGCAGGTGTCATGCAGAGTGAAAGACCTGAGGCAGCTGTTTACTACAAAAGGCTAGAGCTGGGTCTTTATATAAGTTTTAGAAAAAGCTATGCCAATCCTGACAAAAAACCCTATTTGGTTGCCTATGCCGAGTTAGCAATATGGGGAATAAAACCCACAACTCATTACATATTATTCATCCAAAAATGATTTGCCTTTCATAAGCACATCTCTAAGTAAGGATAACTTCGAGAGGGTGTTATAAAAGAGGTAACAGTGACTAGAGAGTCTGAAACAACAGGACACCGAAGAAAAGAGTCAAAGCAGGATTTTAAATGAGAATTTTAGATGAGGTGGCTTTTGAACTTTTATTATCTTTGTCTTTTACTTGAAATTCACAAATCAGTTTCAAGATCCTGTGAAGTCTTAATTAGCAGGTTTTCACAGGCATTGCAGCACTAACTACCCTTCTTCCTACAAAAAGGAAGCCAGGTCAGTGAATCCCTGGCCTGAGAAAATGCTATAGTCTGTACTGATTTTCTCTTCAGTGGTGACAGGAATTCAAAACAAACTTAAAACTGAAAGCCGCTAATTGAGAACTGAAACCATGCAGCGCAAATTGGAATGCCTTTTCCTCTGGGAAGAACAATTTTGCTCTCTGTGTGGTGTTGTTTTGCAACTATAAGTGCTCACATCTCCCAAGGTGCTCTTCCTGTAGTGCCTGCCTCCCCTTCCTTTCTTTCTTGAAGCATTTCTCCTGTTCTTTCCAGTATCTCTTTCCTATAATTTCCAGCCACTGAATCAACTTTTAAAGGAAGAGTAAGAACTATTATACAATAAAGTCACAGCGAGTGAACAACTTAGTGGGATATAAATACGATGGAGAGAAATAAAAAAGGATATAGGTGTCTACTGTGGTTTTGTTAGTGAAGGGATGTTGCTGATTTCTGTGAGAAGTGCAATCTTCCTATGCTCACCATGACTCACCTGTTTTTCCCTCTGTTCCTTACAGCCAGATGGCATAAGCCAGTAAAGGCCAAATAATTCATCATTCCACAGACTTGTGATGGACTGGCCCTCATACGAAGCCAGGATGGTCGGAAATCTTTTCATGCTGCTACAGGTAGGACAGTTTCTTTATTTGTAATATTGTAGAGTTGAGTTTATGAAAACCGGAGTGGAAAGTCATGTGCTAATAAAATCCTGGTCTCAACAGGTAAAAATCAGTCTTTTCTGGAATTGTTTTGTAAACCCTTGCCTTTATGCTTAACAGCATGGCACTGTCTCTTTAAAAAGAACAACATCACAAGTAGCCTACAGATAAACCATGAAGAGCAATTAATTGCCCTTCAATTAAAATAACTCCATGAACAATCAATCAACGGAAGAACTGTCAGCAGCGCTGTCAGTCATCCCAAGCCAACCGACTATTCGAAGGACTGTACCAGCATCACCGTCTTCATTAGATTATGAGTGCACAAATAGACAGCAGCAGCCCAGCCTTTCCCATGCAATACAGTGACAATATTACACTTATTGTGCTCGTTCCTCCATTCTCCCAGACTGTTGTCATATGGCTGTTGATCGTGCATGACAAACACATAAAAAAAGCCATTTCTTAGGCTTGATTATCCAGTCTCCCCAGGCTTGGTGTGGTGGCCGATTGAATGACATGAAAAGTTGCAGCTTGAGGTGACAGGATAGGAAGAATGATAGAAATTCTAATGAGTATTCTTATAACTCCCCAGGAGACAGCTGCACTGACTGGCTCATGCTGGGACACCCTTCTCAGGTACTTGTGATATCAGCTGTTCTTTCAAGTAAGCCCAAGCCGCATAATTTGTGCTGTTATTTGTATTATTTTCATTTTTTTGATTTAAGCTGTTAGCCATTTTGGAGATTAATGGGTTGCCTGTGTTAGAGGAGAGTTACATGATGATGTTAGACATTGTCTTGATGAAATCCTGTTTATTTACAAAGTATGAAAAATTCTTCTTCCTAGAGTGTTGGATTAAGTAAACCACAGATTTTTTTTCACAATTTTTTGACCAAAGCCTGTCTTTTGATGAAAAAAAAAAGTTCTCTTGCATCAGCAGTCTCAAAATGCAGTTTTCCTTTTTTTCCCCTCTGTGTCCCTAGTATATGCTTGTTTGGTTTTTTTCTCTCACACAAACACAAAGCTCCAGATTTCAAATGCCCTTTTTGCACTTTCTGTGTCAGTCCAGAGGGAAGCCATGCGGATAATGTGCAATGTACAGAAGCTATGCCATGTGTCTGTCATTTGGGTAATAGTTGCTGTTGTTTCAGTTCTCTGAATCTAGAGGGGCATTTGTTTATTTTTTGTGCTTATTTTAAGGAACAGTTATAGTTACTCACCAATTTCTATGAAATTCCGTGAAGCATATCTTCATTTCAGCTTAGCAGGACATTGGCACCAGTAATTTGAATGCTGATTTTACCTAAGCGTCTCTAGTGAAACTCTTTTTATGGCCTTCATATGTCCTTGTTTTGAAAAATAACCTTCCTCTTTTGTATAGCAAGGACATAAGATTGCTGCCTAGGACTGTTTTTGTACATTTTATCTTTGTGTTTTATTTCCTCATGTGAAAATGGGCATTTTGAACAATAGGATACCATGTACAGCACATGTTGATATCTGAAAGCCTTAATTTTAAAAACAATTACATCCTAAATGCATCTGTCAAGCGAGTGGGAAACCTCTATATCAAGTAGGACTGACAAAATAGATGAAGATGTAATTGCTTCTGGTTTAGTCTCCTATTTTCTACATAAGGTTTAAAGCCTTCCCTAGTGTTACTTGGGGTGATTCTCTGCATCCCACTGACTTGCTCCAATGGACTGAATAAATAATTTTGCCTTTGTGTACCATTTCTTGGTGTTATAATGGCAGATATTATCTCTGCTGGGTGTCACAAGGCCAATGTGCTCAAGGTATATAAAGTATGAGAAGTTCTTTATTATGATCATTAAAAAAAATCTGCAGGCAAAGTGCTTGGAACTGCTAATTGGACAAAATGAGGCAACACCGAATGTCACCAGAGACACTACATCTTTTAGCTGTACTGTCCTGTAGAAATATAATGGACTAAGTATTGCAAAAAATGATATTACAACTGATAAATAGGACTATGAAAACATTTATTCCTCATGCCACCTGTGCCAGGCTTCAACACAACACAGTGTTTGTACTTTTTAGTATTAAATGCTGATATAATATCAGTCGGGGAAGATTAGAATAATACATCAGGTCTCCTCAGTGTCATCCAAGCATACACTTTTTATTTGTTATGTACTTTAAAGCATTGTCCTAAATTGTATGTCTGCAGAAGTTTAAAATCCTTCTTGAGAGCCGATATGAGAAAGTATTACTGCTGTTCTGCAGGTATGTGAACACTGACCTCACTGAAATTAAGTTACTAGCTCAGGATCACACAGAAAATCAATAGAGCTGAGAAAAAAAATTGAATTTCTTTAATCTCAAGTAATATTTTGACTACCATGCTTCCTCTCTCCTTATCATTATTACTACTAATAAGTATTTATGTCTGGTCTAGTGTGAACTATGGTTAGGTTATACAAGTTGCTGGCTGTGTGTACAGTCTATCATGTAAAGTCATTTCCAGAAAGATAAACATTGAGATAATGGGCAAAAAAAAACAGGATAAAATGAACCCAAAAGGGCGGTCAGCTGACAAAAATGTTTTTTTGACTCTTCATGTGCAAGAGGGTCAAAACTGGTCAATCTAAAAAAAAAAAAAAAGGGTAAATAAACTGTGAAAAAGCAACTAAACAAGCAAGAAATTTCATGGTTGCTTATGTGCAAGCATTGAAATTCCACATATAAGCATCACAGACCAACCCTCTTGCATGACTCAGTGCAAATGTTGACTACAGCCAGTGGGACTGGCTCGCTTTGCTCAATTAGTGGCTTCCTGACCAATGAGAAAAAAAAATAGTGAGCTATTATGAATAATATCCTTATAAAAATACGGATATAATTGTTCTAATTGCTTAAATAATGAGTTGTCAAGTGCTTGGTGCAGAATGCAGTGTGGGAGAACTGGAGAAATCAAATTAACAGGTAAATAGTTCCCCTTTTCCTGCGTCCTCACGTTCTAGCTCAAGTCACTGGGAACTTTAGATGCTGTCTCCAAAGCAGAACAGAAGCTCTAAATGCTGTACCCATATGTTTGTGTAATTTATGTGACCTGCCACCTCAAAACAATGACCGAAGAAAGTGTAGTGGAGTTCATATGACACTCTGATGTAGTTCTAGATCTCTCAGACTAAGCTGTCCACATGTCCCTCTTTTAACAGAGTCATAGCTGATAAAATCGTAAGAACCAGTGATGTTTGTAGGTCGGTGAGCTGCTTAACCCCCTAACCAGCACAGGGAAACGGGGTCACCCCTTATCCTAATGGGACTGTAGGAGACCTCAGTGACACAGCCTTCACAGTGAGCCAAGGACAGGGACCAACTCTGCTGTCCAGTTTCAAACTGAGCAGGGTAATTGCTCACCTGGAGTTTTAAGCACTGGTTAGAAACCAGTTTTGATCTTAAAAGCCAGTTGATTTTAGTAAGGAGACACCAAGAAGCCCTCCTCACTGAAAGACAAGAAAAAAAATATACTGAAAGAATATACAAGTATCTGTAACAAATTCTGTTAGTTTAATCCATTTAAATGGGTTTTCTAATATTTGAATCATTTAAAATGAGGTGGAAATCAGCATTTGGAAAAGAGTGGAAGGAGTTTCCTAGTATTTGCTAGAGGAAGGCTGCCTAGGCCAGCTCTTCCCTGTGAATGGCTTCTCAGCTGATGTTGCCTCTGTTTTCTATAAGGCAGAGCTTCTTCCAAGCATTGAAGACAAATAAATTGTCCCCAAATTCTATTTATTGAGCTTGTGGAGAGATCCAGAACAGCTTTTTGCAGAAGTGGGGCTGGATATACCAGTAGCAACTGTTCTGTGAATGACAAGGAGAGGAAGGATAGGGATCAGGTGGGAACATGCTGATGGAAAAAGGTTGAGCTGCCCTTGCGTGACAAGGCACATCCTAGAGGTACCCTATAGCACAGGTGAACTGAGTAGCTGATCACTGGACATCTGGGCATTTGGCATATTTTCCTCAACACGTGGCCAAAATGATGTGTGCGATAGCCTTGTAAAAGCACTTTCACATTCTGGCCATGGTGTCTTCTCTTAATTAAAGTCAAAACCAAGTGTGTGACACCAGAAATGCCACAGATAACATTCTCCACAAAACTGGCACTGGAAAACACCTTGTCTTGCAAATAAGCCACAGTTTCTCCTAAGGCTCCTAGTCCCTGAAGCAAAGCTTGTGTCTGCCTCCCCGAGACTGCTGGCCAACACAGCAGCTGGGACACGGCCTCTCTGGGCTGGACTGAAACCACCAGGTCATTCACAGGGGCAGCTCATAGGTAAAAATAGGTGCCTGGATATAATAAGGCATTGCATCTTATTACCAATTCCCTGAGAAAGCCAACAGCCCTCTGTCTTTCCTCTCAAAAGGATGCTTTATTATAATTACATATCACTTTATTAGGCAGCTGAAGCAAAGAGCACATTTGATGCTAATGAAGTGCTGCTGTGGTTGAGTCTGTCACTATTTTTGGACCCGCACATCTCCAGCACTTTTGATTGGGCGACTGAGGCTTTGGATGTCTCTAGCTTCTTCTGTGGGGGATGCTGGGTGGAAAGCAATGACTCAGCGAGCCAGGACTGCAGAACTGTTTACATGCTCAGAATGAGAAAAGCTGCGGGACAGCGAGAACGCACACAAAAGCTCTTTATGTGGTGGAAGTATTTTTCAGGTAGTGGACAGTATTATCTAGACTGAACAATCCTTCTGAATATTCGCTTTGTTTCTGTGTTGATCATCTCTACAGTCCTCGGTGTCCCTCTTTTCCACCCCTGACTCTAGAGCATTTCAGAAAAAAGCCAGTTTTCACACAACTCAAGGAAAATATTTCAGAGGTTAAGAGAGAGAGAAATCACAGCTGTCCACCGTCTTTCCCTATGAAAGACGGGGGTTTTGCCATCTCCATTTTCTGCAGCAAAGCCTGAGGAGCTGCTCGACACTGCGAAGGCATGATTTGGTGTTAAAATTTGACTTAACAACTAGCGCCCCCAGAAGCAGGCCTGCTCCCACGCCCTCCCTTTGTGCCCACACCAACACTCAGCTGGTCCCACAGTGACTCAGTTGAGGGATCTAAACCAGCACAGAAATGCTCATTCCTCCCCCTACCTTGCAGGGCTGTGTTATTGGTCACCACTGAGCCAGACAAGTGACAGGACTGGGGCGAGGGTGGCAAAGCCAGCACGTGAGGCCATTTCTCTGAACCAGGACCTATTAAGACAACTTAATTATATTACCAAATCACTTCCTGACAGCACACTGGGAGATAAAACCTCCCCATCCAGTAAACAAGACTAATGGCTTAAGTATCATTTCATGTCTTCTGATACACAAATGAGGAATGCGTCAGGGTAATCAATAATTGTAGAAAATACCATTGTATCTAAATGCCTCATTATTCTTAGACTGAGCCACAGGGCTATTTTGTTACTACAGCTTCCCCATTCCCAGAGGGGAAGGGAATGACTGAAGCTCTGGTACCCCTGAAGTGTTCTCTTCGGTGGCAACTGCGTGACCAAATCTTGTTTTACAGACTCTGTGATACCACATGCTGCTACAAACTATTTTGATCAAGAGGTCTACTTGCTGTTTTTGGACTTTGCCCATTTAAGCATTCCCACATACAATCTTTACTTTAACCCAACTTTCTAAGTATATTGTGTTAAGATCTTTCTTTGGTAGTATCAGGAAACTTATCTTAGTACTAGCAGTGAGATGCGTGCCACACTTTTGTATCTTTTTTAGAGTTGATTTATGTAAACAGGCCAGTCCCACCACTGCAGTAAAATCTCACTTCAGCTTAAGAAACTTCTGACCATACCCGTCATCCACCAAACCACATACAACAGAAGCTGTAAGTCATCACAGCCATAGTTCCGATGACAAGGAAATATAAAAGAACATCTTCCTGGAGCACCACAGGGTGGAACACAGCACAGAGCAACATGTTCTGCGTTTGGACAAAGCTTGCTCACCGGCTCCCTCTGCTGAACCACACTAATATTTAATATGTTAATCATCAAGAGGAAGATGGTGGAAGAGTAACCAGTGCTATCTACCTCCGTACTCCGTTAACACCAGCCAGCATCAGCTATAAAGGTGGCCACAGCCCCTTGATGCAAGAATCCACCCAGTCAGGTATTCTGAGGTTTTTTTTTTCACTGCCCCTGGAGCACCTGAAACCCAATTCCTCCTTCCCAGTGAATGTGGCTATTATGTGCCATGTGGGCTTCCACCTCAGTGCGGGCTTAATTACTCCCTTTTCCACCCCCTTCTCATGATGCTTGTATGAATTTGCTGAAAATCTTTACTCCCCATCAGGCTTGACCCCATTGGCTACTTCCAGCTAAGAATTAATGGGAAGACAGATGGTGCAGTTATATAAGCCTCGTTTCCTGCCCAAGTCTGGCTAAGAAAGAGCTCAAGCGTGCCAGATTCCTTAATACATACATCCTCAGCTTTTGTAAGAGCAGAGCTATCGCTTCCCAGGCATCCTCTTCCAGATATCTGGTAACTGACCTCAACAGAGAAAAGAAAACAGACAGGACTAACTTTCTCAACTCGCTTTCTGCCAGTTTCTGATAGGAAAAAATGTCAAGACTCCGGAAGTCTCCCAAGATAGAAGCTGTTTCCATGAAAGGCAAGTGTTTTTCTGCTTTTTAACTCATTTCTGGGCCTACAGAATTTTCTAAGAATCATGCTTTTGCTTTTTGATCTAAGCAGGTATTGTTCCTGACTAAAAGCATGACATCCTACATGGAAAAATAGAGAACAGGAAAAAAAAATAGGGGATTTGGGAAGGGACATGCATTCCAAATTTTGTTATAATTCCAGGGATTAGAAGTAACTCAGCAAACCTTTAAACTCTGGAGTATTCCCAGTGATTCCACTTCAAAATGCAAGGCATTGCTCCTGAAACGCCTCTAAAAAGTTGCTATATTTGCTGAGGTTTATGTGGCGATTGATGGATCAAAGCTGTTCATCAGAAAAACCACCTCAACAAAGCTGTACCCAAGCTTTAAAATGCTAATGAGTTACCTGGCCATGGTTTGTTGCCAAGACCTGGTTCTTTATAAGATACCTGAGACCTTGGTTTCAGCACAGTTAAGGGTGCAGAGATACATCAGCAGAGACACTGGGCTGCATTTTATTCTGCAATGTGCCCTGATGGGGATTAAATCCAGTATTTGTATCTGCTATTCCCCAAAGATAATATATTGTTTTGCTTTTTTCCCCCTCCCCCCCAACTCATTCACAGTTAGGAAACCCAAAACAAAAACCCCTAATTCCCCAAACCTTACACACTCAAAATTCTAGTCATCTACATACAGCCCTTCAGGATTTCACACCACAGTTTTCCTATGCATTAAAAAACATGCATTGCAAGATTTGTGCAACATATCCTACTGTGGATTGCAATAAAGACACCAGAAATCCTTGCTTTTTTTCCTTTCAAATTTAATGTGGTGCTTTCAGAACACTTAGAACACCAATTTGTGAGGATAGACTCCATTTGAGAGACAGAACGTAGAACGCAGGTACCCACGGAGCTGAGGCACCTTCTTGATTTGTGCGAGGATCTGCGAATCCACTGCCTTCTGGTCCGTCTTGCGTTGCTGCGTTATCTCGTATTTCTAGAAAGTATAAAAGGATAATGTTAAAAATCCTGCAGAGTGACTTCATACTCTTCTACGGCGATTAGAAAATTCAGGGCAACCGCTGAGTTCTGGCATTTTCAGGAAATCTTTTCTCCATTTGTTATAAATATGGGAAAGGTGGTAGGAGACCGGAGGTGGCAGAGAGAACTGAAAGCCACTGCCTGGCTTATGTTGCAGGTATGAGAGCCAGCAGCAGGCTGTTGGCAGCATCAAAACAGTGAAGGTGTTTCTCAGTCAAAAAAGACATTTAACTGGAATAATCACTGCTTCTGTTCTGCTAAGATAGAAGCAGGAAAGAACCCCCAAATTTAAAAGGAGTTTCTCTCAATGCTGCTGTATTAATTCATTTTAATGGCATTACCTCATTTTATTGAGGACCACTTAAAATTCAATTGTCCATTTCTTTCATAGTATTTCCCCCTTTCCAGCCTGGCTTTAATTAACAAGGACATTCAGAAAGAGTGAGCACTCATGTTCCTTACTTCTTTTTCAGTGTCGAAGATCTCGCCTTCCTGGTGCTTGGGCTTACGCAGCCTCTTCTTCTTAAAGTATGCATCAGTGAGATGCTTGGGGATTTTCACTCCAGAGATATCAACCTTTGTAGATGTAGCGATAACAAATTTCTGATGGGCCCTACGCAGAGGGACACGATTGATAGCCAAAGGTCCTAAAGACAGAAGAAAGAACAAGGTTAGCTTTCTTGGCAACAACCACTGCTTTTAAGTTGAATTTTTATAGTGTATGAGATTATTAAGTTTCTTCAGAGGTGCCTACAGTTCAAATCTGAACAGTCAACAAAGCCCTTCTCCACAGCATCTAGAAAAGCCCCAAAAATGCTTCCTGCTCTCTTCCAGGTATTAAAGCTTAATTACCTCCCATCGACCTGCCTGGAAAGCCACAGAGGATTCTACTTAACATACATGAACACATGACGCACCAAACCATCTGCATGCAGATTTGACCCCGTAGACGAATGTGAACTTAAAAAAACTCAAAA
Organism: Tringa solitaria; assembly: GCA_026413425.1. Lineage (NCBI taxonomy): Eukaryota > Metazoa > Chordata > Aves > Charadriiformes > Scolopacidae > Tringa > Tringa solitaria. Next base: position 29,478,192 of record JAOXJM010000005.1, read on the forward strand.
CAACCCAACCCCAAACCCATGAAACCCTTGAAACCAACAACAAAAAAAAAAATCATCACATTCCTGTAGCAATTTGTTACCTGTAACAAGCAGGAGGCCAGTAGCAAGCTGCTTCAAGAAGACGACGCGCTGAAAAGAGATGAAACGTGAAATTAGTCCTCGGGTCCTGGCATCCTGAAATACTGCAACCAAACTGGGACTCAAGTCACACACTCAGCCTGTGTGACTGGGACAAGCATCAATAAAGGATCTGGGCATGGACACAACTGTGCAACTCCACAAGAGCCGAAGCCACCAACACTGCTCAGAGACCGCTTTGCCAGTTACCGCATCTCCAACAGATCAAGACTCTCCACGTGCTTCATCACTCGAGGCTGAGCAAAGCCAATCAGTACTTTTTTTAATCTCTGCGTGTTGTACAGGATGGTGAAACAACCATCTCATCACCCAAATTCTCTGTACAAGTTAAAGGCAAGAACTAGATAAACCCCAGGAGGGTTCCACAGCAGCACATGGTCAGAGCCATCCCTGAGTTGCATTTTTTTCTACTTCTGGTCAAGATTTCCTCTCCTGAACCACAGTCTTTTGAGTAACGTGGCACTGAAGTCAAGAAAATAAAGGATGTCAGTAAACATCGTTAAGACAAAGAACACGGCTTAATGTAACAATCAAGCATTACCTTGATAGTTAGATTAAGAATGATAATGTAATTCTTCCTTTGCAATAGGTAGTCTAAAACAAAATTTTGGCCTCATTGCACGAGTCACAGGGTCTGCCATTCTGCAGTGCAAAGTTGGCTTGACATGAATCTACACTTCACTGCAGGAAGACTCCCTTAATTTTGTCTAAGCAACTGGACTAGCCTGTTTTACTTCTGTAGAAGAACAGGAGTTTAAAGACTGTTTCCCCTAAAGGGAGGACGAGAGAAAGCACCTGGACAGAATTCACGGATTCGCATCTCGTGGCTGAGCTGTGTCCTGTGACATCAGCTGGAAAATTCAAGATACCTCTGCTCAGTCAAAATGCTGCAAAGCCGCTGTGAGAGTCGAAAGGAAGAAGTCCCCCCATTACCTTGCCCCTGTGGCGACCGGTCAGAAGGATGAGAACAGTTCCGGGAGTGATAGAGGCCCGCAGCCGCCTCTTGTGCTGGCAAAAGGGCTTCTTGCCGTGACTCAAAAGCTTGCGAGGAACATCTTCAGTGGGATAGTATCTGGGCTAGAAAAAGAGAAGCGAAACACTGTACCACCGTGTGTTCCAGGGGACAGAAAGCTGTCGCTGCAGTTTAGACTCCTCCTTTCGTAGGAGAATATCTGCAGAATTCAGGATTCTTCAAAATGCAGGAGCTAAGGCTAGCAAGTGCCCAAGCCTACGCTGTAAACCCTTACTCCTGACATTAAAAACACCTTTCTCTCCACCTGAGATCAGGCATTGCTGCCCAACAGTCTCCAGGCCAAGACTTGGATGCCCTGGGGCACAGAGCTAAGCTCCCTCCAGATCAGAGCAGTTTGGGGTGTCACTAAAGAGAAACGGGAGTTCAGCCCTTTGTAACGGGCTGTGTTGGCACCAGGGAGGTTACAGGTACTGGGATGCATTTATTGGGTTTTCTCCTTTGTATAAAGAGACTAAGCCAGAGATGTGGAAAAGTAATTGTGAGCTTTGGAAGTGTGGAGCAACCGACTTCTCTTTCTTACCATTTTGCGGATTTTAACAACGCGGCTGCCTCCATTCTTGTCTCCACCAACTGGCTTGGTGATGGTCGCGCGTGGCTTCTCCTTCTTCTTCTTTTCTATCTGTAGGCAAAGAAAAGGGAAAACGTAGGAAACATTAAACCAAAGCCATTGTGAAAAACGGGATTATTTGAACAGAGCACTTATTTGTCCTACCTTTGTTTCCGGAGCAGTGTACTTGCGTTTGTACAGTGCTTTTCTGGCATACATAGCTGACCGGGAATATCTCCCAATTCCTCGGGCCAGGACGGGGTTACGGCTGGCATGATGCCTCTTCGCCTTCTTTTTCTTTTCACCTACTTGCCCCTGGCTTGGCTTCTGCTCAGCCGGCTTCTTCTCAGCTGGCTTCTTCTTGGCCGGCTTTTTCTCACTGGCCGCCTTTTTCTCACCGGCCGCCTTCTCGCCCGCCATCTGTGGATCCAAATAAAATCGGAATTATGACTTATTACAAGGTGTTGCAGAGGAGGTGTTTAAATTGCAAAAACAAAGTAGTAGAAGAATCAGAACTCGAGCCTTTTACACCGTTCTAACCATTGCCAGCCACCTCTTGCAGCCCTGACTGACCAAGATGCTGCACAGCCAAACGCCATCCAGCGCCCTGCCGGCCCATCCATCCCACACACAAACCGCTCCTCCACACCAGTCAGAACAGCTACAGTTTACTGGGACCACCCGAGCCCTCCCTCAGGAGGGCGCCCCACAAAACGCAAACGGCACGTCGAGGCCACCGCCGTGGCTGCCCGGGGCTCGGGACTCCTCCCCGGCCTCGCAGGAGCTGCTGGGCCCCGCCATTCCGCGGGGGTACACCGACCCGCCCGGGATACCGCTCAGCTCTCCAGGGAGGCCTCCAGTTCCGGGCCCCGCCGAGTTCGGCTCCCCCTTCTTAGCTAGGCCCCAAGCGGGCCCCGACCCGGCCTCCGTAGCCAGCGACAGCCAAGCCTGGCTGGAGGCGGCTTCACCTCCCGTTCCACCCCTACCCCATTATCGGCCCCCGGGCTCCATCGACGTCTCCCCAGGGCGCCGGGCCGCGCCCGTGAGCCCAGCGCAGCCCCTCGGGGGCAGATGGCAGCAGATACCGCCCGCCAGGCCCCAGCCCTGTCCGCCACCGCTCCGCCATTCTTACCTTCCGGGGAGGGAAAGGGACCTACATCCGGGTACGAGCGGCCTAAAGAGAGCGCGGCGTCTGACGTCACCGCGCCGGCCGCGGAGCACGCTGGGACTTGTAGTCGTGCGCCCGGCGCAGCCCGGGGCAGTCCCGGGTCACCGGGGGCGGGGGACGGGGGCACCGGACACTCGCGATCCGCCCTGGAGGGGACTCCGGGCAGCGGGGGTCGCGGTCCGAGGTTGGGGTACGGACGAGGTAAGGGTCCACGCCCATCGCCGCCCCGACCGGCTTGGGAGTACGAGGCTCGGCTACTCCCGTGGACAGTACCACCGGGACCTGCTCGAGCGGACCGAGCCCCCGGGGGCCATCCACTCCCGCACTCCCTTCTGAGGCGGGGGCGGGGCGGCGTCGCCGACCGATGACGTAGAACGCGGGTGACGCAGGGCGGGCCGCGCCGCGCTCTGTGCGCCTCCGGGGCCTGAGGCGGCCGTTGTTCACGTTCCCCTCGGGGCGCCCGTAGGCCGCGGCCCTCGCCGGGGGGGCTCCCCCTCCATGTGAGAAGCGGCCGTCGAGGGGGGCGGCCGGGCGCACCGTGACCCGCCGGCTCCACGGGAGAAAATGACATCGCGGAGGTGAGGCGGGAGCGAGCGGCGCCGAGCCCGGCGGGGGAGGGAAGGGGACGGGCGGGCAGGGGGGCCGCCTCCCCCCGGGGGGGCGCAGGGCCCGGGTTCTCCTCAGCGCCCGCTCCTGGGGGGCCGCTGGGCCGCGCCGCCGCCCCGTGGGTGGCCTGGCCGTGCAGGGCCTCCCGCGCCCCATGGCTGCTCCCGGCCCCTCTCCCCGCCCGTTCCTGAGGCGGGATGTCCCCGCTCCCGCCGTCGTGGGGCTACGGGTCGAGTCGGGGCCTGGCTCGCTCCGTTTCTCGCTTTCCCCGGCGGGGCCCGGCGCGGCGGGGGCGCCCTCCCTGGCGTGTGTGGGGCGAGGGGGCCGTCTGGCTGAGGGGGCCGCCGACCCCCCATGCAGGGGCCTGAACTGCCGGAGGAACATCGGCTTCGTGGTGGGGTGTTCAAGCGGGTCTCCCCGCACCCGCGGGTGCGGTGGAACCGGAGCTGAGAGATGGGTTTTACCGGTGTGGCAGCCCGCTCGGTTCTCGGGCCGGTATCCGAGGCCGGGGAGGGCCGTGTTGCCATCGGGAGCCCAGCTCTAGCGACCTTACTGAAACTAAAACCCGAGCCAACTCTAAAAGGAGCGTTAGTAAGCCGGCCTGAGGTGGGCTCTCACGTTATTAGCAGCATTTGGTCTTAATTTCAAAACCTTATGGTACTGCAAAATCGGGATGATAAAGAGTTGAATCTGTTTCTTTGTTGTAGCTTCTCGCTCTTCTTAATGTGTCCTGGTGTTTGTCTAGTGTTAACAGTCCCTTTTCGACTATGAGGTTAAGGTTAATGTTAGACTTAAAATGAATTACTGTCATAAAAAGGAAAAAGATGTTTCTATTCTCGTCTAACATACCTTTTCTGAAATTTAATACATCTCTTTGAGTAATACCTATTAAAATATAACTTCTTCAGCGTTGGGTTGTCCTCTTTCTTCAGCTGCTTAAGATGGTGAAGCCAGATGGGCTGGTTTTCAGTCCGTTTGTGATTGAATTTGGATTCGGGGTCTTCTGAAGCACGTGGAGGATCTGTAGCGTATGTCGGGTTTTCTGAACGTCCCTACTCATGCATCAGAACAAGTGTACAATTTACCTTTCCCAAACACTTGCAGAATTCCTCGTTGACAGGAGTAATCCTCTTATTCTGCTCAGAAGTTTAAATTGTAACTTGTGAAGTAGACTGAAAAAAGATGAGAAATACAAACCGATGAGCCTATAAATAGAGGTAATTAAACTACCAGTCACCGCCTCCCTGACTGCTCTGGTTATGACAGCTGAGACTCAGAACTGATTGAATCTCTCCTGCTCTTGAAAAGCTGATTAGAAAAGCCCAATCATGGCATGGAAAAACGTATTGATTTTTTCCTTTCCTCTCTCCAATTTGGTAAGAGAGAAACAGGCTGGCAGTGTATGACACCGACTCTGCTGATCTTTTCTGGACTATGCCACCAAAAAAAACCAAACCAGAGATAATTGTAGCAAGGCTGTATTTTCTACTACGTATTAGTTTTAAACAAAAGGTTCCTGCTTAGCTGATACTCCCTTAGTTTTTTAATTGAGACCCCTGCTATTTCACTGGTTACTTTTCAGCCAACATTTTCATCTTGCTGTGACATTAGTAAGGGACTTGGAATGGTACTCTGCTGAACCCCCCAAATCTGAATTGCTGGAAGGAGTATTCCACACATAGTGAGGACAGCTAGTTTAATTAGAGTGTGGGTTTATGTGTGCGTGTGTTACTTTCTTGACTGTATTTATTGGCTGTGATGTCCTTTGCTTGGGATAGCCTCTGCACCTGCTCGGAATAGAGGTTGAAGAAGGAAAGTAGAAAAAAAAAAGGTCTAAAATGCATTCCATCCCTATAAAAGGAAGCGTAAGAGAAAGCCCTCTATAGGGTTTATGTTACTGGTCTGAGGTCCCCTTTGCTCTCTCCTCCGGTTTTGGAAGGGATGCAGCCACCGCGGTTCAAAAGCGCACATGTGATGGCAGCACTTCAAATGATGCGATCCTGATCACCGGTCCGGAACCATTTAACAGAGATCACTAACACCCCCATTTTTCTATTTGGGGTGGCTGACAAATGCATCTTCCTACTCAAAGCCAAAAATACAGAGATGAGAGAGCAGGAGTACAAGTTAACCATTAGAAAAAAAAGTTACATAAAGTGCAATAAACTCCCATCGGTTTCCCAGATGCAGGTTTTCTTTTGCTACGCTTACTTACTTTTTGCCATCTTCAGTAGGAGTGCATGCATATGTGGGGGTGAAATCTTTATTTCTAGACCATCTACCATCTTTTTAATCTGTCTTTTGAGCACAAAGTATTTGAAGTCCCTACTGTTCATTAAATTATTATGTTTCTGTAATTTTACATCTTTTTAACAACTAGTATGCAGTTACTTCCAGATGCATTAGGGTTTAGGGTAAGATACAGAAGATATTATATTAATTAAAGTTTATGGAATGTCACCATATAAAAATTCTGCAGGGCTGATTCCAATAATTTCTGCCTTGTGTGTTTATACAGTTTTTGGATATAGACTCAAAAACTTGCAAAGATGTCTCTTGAATCCAGTGCGTATTTAAAAAGCTTATAAACTGTTCAAAATGTTGCTGCGCTTTTTTTTCCTGTTTTCTCCTAATAGAAATAAAATTGTGGAGGTGGAAGTGTGGTAAATATCTTCCCAGATTCTGCAGCCTGACCTGTCATATTCTGAAATATTTAATGTTCCATTCACCTCAGGTACCAATGCTTGTGCAGTTTATTTTGTGAAACTCATCAAAACAGAACTTTTAATGACCTTTGAGTGGTCATTAGATAAACGTAGCATTGTTTATTAATTCATTCCCATTTGCTGTAAGAAATTGGAAGTATTTTTTAATGTATTTTTTTTTCATGACCCATGATGCATAACTTTAATTTACTTCTGAAATGGATTTGGTAAATAAGTAATCCTAACTTCCATTTGAATGACTTGCTAGAGGTTTGGATATTCTAGAGTCTCTGAAACTCCAGAATGATTCTGTGAGAATCTGTGCCTGAAGAGAATGGGCTGGATAAGGCCTTGGTAGGAATATTGTCAATTTTTCAGGATAGAAGGAATTGCTGAAACAATTAAAATAATAACCCTAAATTTAGACATGCACTCACATATTTTGCTGGTTTAGCAATTTAGCATGAAATGCTGACTCTGTCAGGAATGAACAGAAGTGCTATTCAATTTAATTATTTCTTTTTTTTTTAGATATAGCACTCATCTGTAATGAGATTGGTTGCGGAGTCTTTTGCCTGAATGTTTTGCTTTACTCTGGAGAAATTAAGAACCTCATGTACAAGGAGGAGTAGCCTGTGTTCTTTCTGCAGATATGGATGTGCATTTTCACTTGTGCCCTGCGTAGTGTCTGATTTATGGGAATTCTGAAAAATAAAAGAGATCATTTAATTGCCAAATACAAATCTGACAAAGCCACTTAAACGGTTCTTAGTTGCTGTGTCCCCATCTCTGTCCCTGGGCTTTGTGGTGGTTTGTGTTTGGTGTGAAGTTTGTCTTCTAAAATTGTGCCTCGTTAAAAACTCCTTTTATGCAGAACACACAGATGCAGTTTAGGGCTTCAAGAGCTCAATAAAACCCTTCAGTGAGAGATAAGAGAAAATGCAGATGTGTTAACGGCTAAGAATAAGTCTCTCAAAAGTTGATGCCATAGGTGGGGACACCGAGCTTCTTTGATATAGCCCATATACAGCTCTCCTTTGGCAGGGCACTATATTAGTCATTCCGAAGGCTGTTTGTGGGTGGTGAAGATCAATACGAGATTCCTCAGTGTTTGTATTTAAGCGGGATATATCCGGACCGGAGAAATTACCAGGGTAGTTGGAGGACAGAGCGGTGCTCTCGTGTCTGGCAGCGGTCAGCACCACCACCTCTTGAGGAAGGTGGAAGAAGACTGGGCAACAGAATAGCTTGTCCACGAGTTCCTTCCTGACCCCTATCAGCTGGTGGTCAGCCTGTGCCTGAAAGCATGAGGTTTCGTTAAATTTTTAACCTTTAAAATGTTGTCAGGTGTCACTTTGGATGTTTTGTTTTATTTTTAAGTGTTTTTCCTGATTGTCTTCTGGTTTCTTTGTGTGTCGTGTCTTCCTGGAGGAAGGAAAATGACTTGTGGTCTCTGTTCACATTGTATGTCTGTGATATCATTTTAATCCAAGCAGTCAGTACGTTTGGGTATAGCTCTTTCACTTGCAAAGCATCTCTTACCAATACATAAAATTGCAATGCGATATGAAACAAAAAAATTTATACTTTCTGCTGAGATAGAAATTCTTATTCATTTAGGACCAAAATTCAGTACCTCCTGGTTTTGAAGCTGTTGGATTGTTTTGTTTAGTTTTGTCATGCAAGTTAACTCTGAAAACCAAAAGATCTTCTAGTTAATTATTAACACTCTTTATTTTTAACCTCTTATAGATGGTTTCATCCAAATATTACTGGGGTGGAGGCAGAGAACCTACTGTTAACGAGAGGAGTGGATGGCAGTTTTTTGGCACGGCCCAGCAAAAGTAACCCAGGAGACTTCACACTCTCTGTTAGGTAAGTTTAAATGTTTTTTGTCTTTCTCCCCAAACTGATCTTCATCTGGTGCTGTTGTGTGGGGAAAGAGTTGTAAATGAGCTGCTTCTAAGAGATGGAAGAAAGCACAGATCACTTTTTAGTCTGTTGTTCGCTTTTCTCCTATTCTTTTTCTCCTGTTTTCCCGTATGAGCTTCTTAAATACTTTTATCCAACTTGGGGAAACTATAGGTTGGAGAGTAGTGAATTCTGATTCTGCAGAGATACAGAAAAGCCAAGAGGAAGCGAAAGTTTCATTATAGCATTACTTTGTGCCCTTTAAAACTCTGTTTGATAACCATTTGAAAGTTGCAGAGATGATCTGAATTACCGATCAAGCCCATGCGAGGAAATGCTATCCAGACTCTCTTCTTACAGGAAAAGTCAGCAAGTTTTTAAGGGCAACTGTGGTGCTATTTCAGCTTCCAAAATAGGCCTTTTGTACCACTTATCCCCTGACACTGTGTGTAGTGGTGGGGATGGGGAAAAGGACGGCAAGAGGAAGTAGATAAAGGAAAAAGGAAAAGTGGGGTTGGTGATAAGATTAATGCTGCTTGGATACCTTTGAGAAAATGGCCTTGTTGAACAGAAGGGGACTCTTTGGTGGAGCTGTTCTTCATTAATGCTAGAGACTGTGGGAGCAAATAGCTTACAGCAGGCATTACTGAAGAGGAGATCTTAGCAATTAGTGTGAAATTCTAGGGAAAGAAGCAAAGAAGCTCTGATGGGTGTTTTGACATCGCTCAATTTTTTTTACCCCTCCACCCTTTGTGCTTGTCTGTGCCATTCCTGGGGTTTGAGGGACTTCTGTTGGAGATTGTGAGGCCACAGAGTTTAACGCTGGCTTTAAGGATCCCTTTGTTACAGAATTAAGGTTGCTTTTTTACCCTGTTCTTCCTGACTGTTGAACAGCCACTTCTTGCAAGCCACTGAAATGTGACTGAAGCACACTTCAGAGGTGCACTGTCCTAGCTATTCTGCAGTATTTCAGTTGTAAAGTGATGCAAATGTAAGTATGGATTTCTCCAGCAGAATGCTAAATAAAAAAGTGATTGATTGGAAATCAGCTGATTTGTGTGGGGTTTTTTCCTGTGTTTTAAATACTAGACGAACTGGAGCTGTCACCCACATCAAGATCCAGAACACAGGAGACTACTACGACCTCTATGGAGGAGAGAAGTTTGCCACGTTGGCTGAGTTAGTCCAGTATTATATGGAACATCATGGACAGCTCAAGGAAAAGAACGGAGATGTTATAGAGTTGAAATACCCACTGAACTGTGCTGATCCTACATCTGAAAGGTCAGAAATAGTGGTGAAAACCTCTGTGTCCATGCACTTCTTAATAAATGCATGTGTTTGTCCTTACTAATGCTGCCATTTGATGGAAGGGTGGCCACTCTTTTGTACTAAAGGTGGTCCCTCTGATTTCAGTGAGGTAATTTGCAAAGTAGACTAATAAACGTGATGAAAGGTAAAATAATCTAAGCCCCAGAACCTATTTTCTTCATCATTCTTTCTGGTGTGATACAATACTGAGAAAGAGGGCATAGTTCCTTTTATTTTTACTGGGAGAATGTTGTATTATGTAAGTTCTCCTAAAGCTTCCTGAAGCTGTTATTACTGCAAGGAATTCCCAGGTATGTTTCTGGGCATAACATTATACAATTTTTCCAGTAGTGGGCATGTGTGTAAGAAAGCGAATGACATGCAAGTCCTCAAATTGCTCAAACTCATGTTTTTAGGAGCATGGCTAATAAGGAGAATCTGAGACTTTGGACTTGATATATACTGAGGAAGCGTGTGTATGTCAGAAATAAACTAGTATCTACTGGCTGTAGAGGTTTATTTTCATAAGTGAAAAAACAAAGAAAAATATTAAAACCAGTTCTCTCACTCCTCAGAATGGCTTGCATTTAACAGGAGTGGGGAAGATTACTGCCTTTTTGACCATATTTCTTGAAGAAGTGAGATTGGTGTGATTATCCTGTCTAGTTCCTAATGTGATGGGAGGGTAAAGTCTCAAAGATGCAAAGTTCCCACTGGTTTATTGGGAAAGTGCATCTTCAAGAAGGAATTAAAAAAAGAATAAATGCCTTGACTGAGGAAAGGGTTGCAGCGTAAGCTTGTGTTTATTGGACACCAGGGAATCCATTTGGGCTGTTGTAAAGGATCCAAATCAAAGCTTAATTTGAGGCTTGCGTGAAATGCAAATATCCATGCTTGTGGAAGTGCTTGCTTTGAAGTGTTTCTGTAATCACTCGTGTGTATGTCACAAGCCCACTTGAAGGCTTATTTTGTTTTTTATTTTTATAGTCTGTGAGACTTTCTCTGGATCTGGACAGTGTTGTTCAGTGTACACAAGTGTTTTACTTGATTATAAATATTTAGAACAAGCGGGTTCAGCCATGGCCGGAATGACCAGTAGGGTACCTCTCTGTATCTTACTTTATTTAAAGGTGGTTTCATGGGCATCTCTCTGGAAGAGAAGCTGAAAAACTATTAACAGAAAAAGGAAAACATGGAAGCTTTCTTGTGCGTGAGAGTCAAAGCCACCCTGGGGACTTTGTTCTTTCTGTCCGGACAGGAGATGATAAAGGAGAGAGTAATGATGGGAAATCTAAAGTGACACATGTCATGATTCACTGCCAGGTATGATGAAGCACGAGCTTCTTTAACAGGGCTACTTCCATGGGCAGTGGGTTTATTCTGACAGAAGGGCCCTCTTACACTTCAGAGAGCTGAATACGTTTCCCCTTTCCCTGTGGTACTCTATATGCTATATATCATCTGTTTGATTGAATTGACTAATTTGATTGCATCAAAATTCTATTAGTGTGTTGTTGGGGTTTTTTTGATTGCTTGCCTGACTAAATCATGTCATACTATACTATGCTGTCAAGTACCTTCTAATAGATTTGCTTTTGATGGCATCAGAAGGTTGCCTCAAATCCTCTGCTGATGGAGCCTTTCATGTTCATGAATCTTCTTAAGCGAGTTGCAGTCTCCTAGATAAATTACATAAAAATAGAGTAATTGGACAAATAGAGATCCATCCGAGTGTATCTGTTTCTCCTGCCATTTTATAAAACTGCACCTGATAAACGATCAACATTCTGTGAAAATGTTGATTATTGAATCCAAGGAACAGCTTTAAATCTAAAGCTTGAATTTACTATGAGATAGTTCTTCACTGAAGTACTATTAAATTGTAGTTTTCTGATATTTTCATATATGTCCATGGGTTGCTATTTAAAAAAAAAATAAAAATCTGTTATCCTAAAAGACAGCGCAAGATTTTAATTGTTTAAAAACAACCAAAATGCAATAACAGAAAGAGTTTGGAGACAGAATTGACCTACCAAGACTGTAAAACCTAAACTACCAGATTATTATTTTTTTCAGAAAACCTCTTTGATTTGCAGTTAACTACTAGTAGCATTTATGACATTGAGGAAAATAACTTAGCCTTGCTTCCTTAAAGTAGGGATGGTGGCAGTCAATACCAGCCTTTCAGGACCCAATGATATTCTTTTGGGAGCTTGAATTGATTTCCAAGGCTATCTCCTGGATTCTAATCCTGCAGCCTGATTGAGCTGGCTGAATCTCAGTTCAGAAGGAGTCAGCTCTCCTGAAAAGGCAGATAAAATTATTTTCAATTAGATGACCAAAAGGGTGATGTCCTACATAGTGTGTGTGTTTCTTTTTATTATGGTTCTACCATCCCTTAACAGAAGGATTTTACTGGATTCTTCTATGTATGGTTTCAAAGGTAATTTTTTATGTGTTGCATAGCCTAAAGATTAGACTTCATTTCAAATGCCTTTATTTTAATGAGTGTCTGTCTTTCAAGGATCTAAAATACGATGTTGGTGGAGGGGAGAAATTTGACTCTCTGACAGATCTAGTGGAACATTACAAGAAGAACCCTATGGTAGAAACTTTGGGCACAGTATTGCAACTCAAGCAGGTGAGTGAATGAAGAAGATGCAACTAAGCAACTAACCTTAAGCATGTATTTTTGAAGTGCACGCTTTTCCATGCGTTCTGTGAGACTTTTTTTTCCTTTCCTTATGCAAAATTGTAGAATTAAACTTAATGAAACTGGCTGAAGTCAATCATTTAAATGGGAACAATTTTTTATATGCCTGTGAAGGATGGACTTGTGTCTCTGATGCAGTGCAGAACTTTTTTTTGTTTCATCATGGTCTGTAGGGATTGTAGGACTAATCCAGAAATGAGACTTTATGTACTGAATAACAACCATGAGACCTTATCTAAAAGCAGTTGCTCCCTGCCCCCTTCCTTTCTACCCTCACTGCCCTTCATTGTTTGAATTGTAAAGTTTCGAAGTCCAAATAGATGCCTGGATCCTAGAATTGCCTCTTAGTGTAGGGAATTTGTGTTTTAACTGTCTTCTCACAGTTGTTATTTGTTATACCTTTGTTTAATATTTGTATCTTTCTTAGCCTCTGAATACTACCCGTATTAATGCTGCAGAGATCGAAAGCAGAGTGCGAGAGCTAAGCAAGCTAGCAGAGACTACAGATAAAGTCAAGCAGGGCTTCTGGGAAGAATTTGAGGTACTTCATTACATTCCAAGTCTTATGGTATTAAATCTTTACGCTACTAAAAAGTTAGGTTTGCTACTGCCTTCCTGACATTTTCTCATCTGCCCCTCCATCACTTCAGATCCTTGTTCTTGCTCCCGTCTCCTGTGTCAGGTACAGCATGGGTTAAAATTTTACCAATTCCACTTTTGTGTCTGCTAGTAAAATGATTGAAATATTTGCCTTTTTTCCTGATTCTGAGAGCTAATGATTCATTCAGTACCGAGCCCAGTCCCTCCTGAATATCCTCCCCATCACGAGGCAGCCTTATGTACAACTGTATCTGGCCCACCAGGACAATTAATCAGATTAATTCCTGTGTTCCTTTTTTTCACGTGGACAGGAAGGGGTCTGTAGGTTGGATTAACCTTTCTGGAGACAAAGGACTAATTCCTAGCCTATGTTAGGTACTTTTGGTGACCTGAGTGCTAGTACAGTAGCGGTATCTGATGCAGTTGGAGTGTGTCAGATGTATTGTGCATATGAAGGGGATTGCACCGTGCTTTCTGTTGTGTGTGTCAGTGCAGAGGATGTTTTGGTTTGGATACCATTGCTTTAAGGAAACTTCAGTGGGATTTCTCAGTCAATAAGTGCTCTTGCCCTTGAGTTTGTGGCTTTTTGATAGCTGTTTTAGGAGATCTTAAAACTATCGTGAAGTAGTGGCATAGCAAGCTCTGAGATGATGCAACATTGATTATCTGTACTCCTTGGACTCCTGGAGATTTATTTTTGTTCTGTTTGGGTGTTTTGTTTCTTCCTGCAGCCAAAATTCCATTTCCCTCCCAGAAAGCAGCATTGCCTTTCCTGCTGTCATATCTGCGCACCTCTTGTGTGTGTGTAACAGAACTGTGCTGGCCCAGCTCTCCCCTTCTTTGAAGCATGAATGATTTGAGGGAGCTACTTATGTGTTTGAAAAAAAAATACAGCCAAAACTCTTTAATTTTTCAAGCAGGGCAAATGAAGTATAAGTGTTAACTAACACATTCCAAACTCCTTGAGTCTAGCCTGGGCCCTAACCCTTCTCTGACAACTGGAGTCACAGCTGCGTGCACGTGATGGTCATAGCCAAAAACTTTGAAAGGTCTTAGATATAATGGACTGGTTTATACCATACACACACATACACACACACACACACACACAACTACGGTGGAGTTTGGACTTCCACCAGCAGATGGCAACAGGAAGCTGGAAAGTCCTGATCTTTGACAGAGCCTGATTCTGTCTGTGTAATGCTATTTTGAGAAAATTCTTGAATACCCATGGATTTTCAAAGCAACCATTCTTGAAGAAAGTTTTTTTTTTTTGATCAGAAATATTAATTAGCTGAATGTAGCGTCCAGTCTGTTTTGAGGTTATTGTCAGGAGGAGAAAAATAAATCCATTAAAAGCAAAAGACGCTTATCAAAGAGGTAACATGTTTCACCAACAAATGTGGATGGAATATGTGGAGGTGAGGTCATGACAGTGGGGAAATCATAATATGAGGATTATGCTTTCTCCTCTCTCTTCCCCTTTGCCCGATGCGGGGAGGGCAGTTTGATCTAGGGCTGTGGAATGGTCAGAATCCCACCTGGAGAGGGCAGCAAGCCAGCAGAGGCTGCTCTGGCCATTGCTGAAGACCTGGGACTATATTTTACCCCGTCACTAGAGCAGTGGATCTCCTGGGGAGCAGTTCTCATCTATTGCTTGTGATCCTCGCCGGGAGGTGAACTGGCCTCGACCTTTGAGTTGCTTCTCTTGCAGAGTTCAACACTTGAACTTCGATATGGGGCCTAAAGGGTCAGGAAGATTAGCCACACCTGCTGTAATGGTTGAAACTCGCATGTGGGAATTAACTGCTTTTTTACGAAGACTGATTAGTGCTGTGCTTTATCATATCATGATACAGTCGTGTATATCGTGCCTGTGGTTTGGCCTGAACATGCATTTGCAAGTTAGCCAAGCTGAGAGTGTCTCTTGGCTTCCCTGTAGGCTCTAAGCATACCTTACTGTTGTTCAGAGGGCATAAAAAGGAAAAAAAACTGCCCTGTTGGCTTGCCCTTCTTGTAACTGGTTCTGGCTTACTAGAAGGTATGTGAATTAGTGGTTGGGATTTTTTTTTTTTCTTGAAGTGTGGTGCATTTAGGAGTGGATTGTTGATTTGTCAAAATATGACTGAACTATTACTTGATGCCAATGACTTCTTTTCTGACCTCTGGTCTCTGTTGAATAAATTTGTCTTGTAGTGGGTTTATCAGTTGGTGCTTTATGCACCAAAGTGTTTTCCTCTCTTGTGACTTTCCTAAAGAAGGGTATTTGCGAGCAAGCTAGAAGTCTTACAGAAGTAAATGTAAGAAATGAAAATATTTTACCTGTGAGACTTTCCACTTCTCTTTCCCCTTCACTGCTGTTGGTGAGGTCAGCACTATCCTTGTTTTTTTCCCCCCACTGTTTTTGGAAATGAAGCAATCTAATAGCAGTTTTAGTGTGGTGCTTTTTCATTCACCTCAGGTAAGATGTAGCTGTCAGCCTTGGTGGCAGGAGGTAAGGGAGGAAACTCCAGGTTGTCCGTGGATCTCTGCCTGTGCTGTTTATGATTTGGCAGGCCAGATGGTAGTTATAAATTACTTGTCTTCAGGCATATTTAAGAATGTACCTCTTGTCCCGTGAGCCACTAGACAGAATTCTTGACAGTCCTTGTAATGTTTTTGCTTCTGAAAAATGGCTGTTTGTTGAGCTTAATGCTTGGATGTTGCAGTGAAATTGAGGAGTGTGTTTCAGATTTATTGTTGAATTGTGTACATCTCTTAATGGGCTTGTTAGAAGTCGTTGCTGCTCATGGATCTTTCCTCAGGGATGCTCAAAGCAATAATAATTAACTGTATGAAGTGAAGATTTGTTTGAAGCTGTGGTTTCCACACACTTAATTATTTCCTTTTTTTTTTTTTTTTGTGTAGCCTGCTAGCAAAGTTAAACTTTCTGTTCTTTTGCTGGAGGCAGAGAACTGAAGGGCCTCCAGGTGTCCAGTATCCTCGGTATCCAATACAGCTTGGGTAGAGAAGCACTGGATCACAAGTGTCTTACTCCTTTGCAGGCTGGCAATGGTTTGGATGCATTAGTTACTAATCTTTATGGGTACTAAAGCCAGTTCAGTGGAAATTTTTTAACTCCTTAGCTGCCTCATTCAGCAAAAAGAAGTGCGATAGTATTCCTTCCTAACTTTTATGTTTGGTGAGAAAGACCTAGTGATAAATATGTTTATTTGCTCTTGCTCTGTAGATTGCTGCTTGTGTTGTTTGGTTTATTTGCCGTGCCTTTTAACATGGCCAGATTTCCACAGACAAAATTTTCTTGTGGTCCTTTGTCACCAGTTACATTTTCCTTGCACAGTGTTTCACAGCTAAAAGCTGTGATCAACTTGATCAACTTAAGTTGTTGATCAACTTAAAGGGATCAACTTGCCTCTGCTTGCTCAGAACAGGTTCATAAGCACTTCCTGGTTATAGTTTGTGGTTTAAAGAAGCTTTGAATTCATAGGTGTTTATAATTATTGGATGGAAAATAGCTTGCCTTGTCACTCACTCTCCCGTGTTTCTTCTACACCTTGGAAGCAATGCTGTCCTAAGTCTGAATGGGGAAATCCAGTACCTCCCTCTCTATCTCTGACTATCTGGCATTTATAATCCATTATCATCATTTTTGTGAGAAAGGATCGCTATAATGATGGTGAAAGAGTACATGCTTTATTTGTGCTGTTTTCATTTAAACTTTATTTGTGCTGTTTTCATTTAGACTTTACAGCAGCAAGAATGCAAACTTCTCTATAGTCGTAAAGAAGGTCAGCGTCAGGAAAACAAAAACAAAAATAGATACAAAAACATTTTACCCTGTAAGTATTGATTTCTTTCATTACAAAGTAAGCCTGCTTCTTTTCTATGCTTTATTTTCTTAGCTCATAAATACAGGGTCAAATAAGTGCCACTGAGCTTTTTCTTTTCTTTAGTGATAATTTCCCCTCTCATGTTGTCACTATTAGTCCGTGCAATTTCCAATTTCTGTTCAAACACTTGCACTTTGTAGATACCATTATTTCGATTCCCAAATACTGTTTCTTATCTTCAGCTTTCATTTAAAAGCGTCACATCCCTAAATGGTTATTTAGCAAACCGGAATGCTTAAATTTAAGAGGATTAATTTGTGATATGAAACTGCATGATGCAAATCCAGTGGCTGTTTGCCTTGACTTTAGTGCTTGACTGTCCATGTACTCATGAGTTTCTGGGGGGCATGAGCACTTCTTTTGATCAGGCTTGTTATGAATTGGCCACTTGTTTTAAGAAATGGGAAAAGAAGAAAGGTTGAGTGTTCTAGCTGCTAATTTACTGATAACTTAATAGCTTTTGGTAGCAATAAAAATGTACCTGTCTGTGGGATGTTTAAAAATAGCTGTGTGTTCAGAACTGTAGGATGCAAGCACTTAACAGGCATATATGTTCTTCCAGTTGATCATACCAGAGTTGTTCTACATGATGGTGATCCAAATGAACCTGTTTCAGACTATATCAATGCTAATATTATTATGGTAAGTAAACTCCTATCCAAAGGAGTCTTGTTGGAATGTCTGCTCTAACATACTCACCTAAATCCAGGTTAGTCTTGTTACCGTTTGTCACCAGTTGTTAAATTGTTTTTTTCTCCAGCCTGAGTTTGAAACAAAGTGCAACAACTCAAAGCCAAAAAAAAGCTACATTGCTACTCAAGGGTGCCTACAGAATACCGTGAATGATTTTTGGAGGATGGTATTCCAGGAGAATTCTCGAGTTATTGTTATGACAACAAAAGAAGTTGAAAGAGGAAAGGTAAAAACAGACTCTGAAACTGGCCTTAGGAAAGGTCATGACATTTGAATGCAAGTAAGGACTAACCTGACTTGGGTATGTTGATTTATTTGCTGAAATCTGTTGTGCCTTTGGAGACCAGGAAGGTGGTGAGCGTCCTTTTATATTGATGCCTGTGGGAGTTGACGGTACAATCCTATCATAGACCTCCCTTTTTTAAGGGTTGACTGATTAATTTGTAGCTACTGAATGTGAATCTGTGTATTTTAAAATTACTCAGGGAATGAGGCACTGGAATGTGAGATGTAGCCAAACAGGCATTCTACTTGCTTGAAGGGATAAACTGCCTGTTCCTGTAACAGAACTATTGCCATTTATTTTAGCTTTCCAAGCTTCTATAGGCTTTACTAGAAAAGCAGAATCATGGGACTTCATTACTATAAGAATGAATTTAGATGATATTGCTTCTTGCCTGAAAACTACAGGGTAATGTGAAAATTACTGCCCCAGACTCACCTCATTCAAGTCACATTTACTAGACTCTACTAGAATGCTGTTCTCTTTTCTGGCTTTACTTTCTGTGCTTGAATTTGATAACATTCTATCCTGAGCTAGTGATTATATCTGAAACTGTACCCGGTTAGGAATCGCTCAACCAGGTGTGATTTAGTGCTTTTATTCTTAAAGGCAGGTCCTTTGCCCTGTTCTGCATGAGCACAGCTGCCCGTTCAGCCTCAGGAATCCGCGAGCCCCTTGTGAACTGCTCTGGCAGTATTTAATGCTCTGAAAGAGGAATTTTTCCTGCAGTGGTGCATCCCAAGAACCTGTGTTTTACCTTTTAAGTGCAGAGATCTTGTCTTATGTGCTGTCTTCTGGCAAATCTGAGGCTATAACTCTGTTTCTGTGTTTAAATGACATATAGCAGGAAAGAATAGGAAATAATTGAATACTGATATTCTGGCAACAGTCGCATTCTGCTTCCTGTGCATAATGTAATTTTATCTTTGGAATGTGTTGCTTCTGACCTTTCTTCTGTTTAGTACACAGTTTCTGTTCTTTTTTTTTTTTACGTTTCTCTGCTTTTTCCACGTACCACTGTCCACTTTTTCCAACAATTTGGTGATCGGTTTCTGGGTAGAAAGTTGTTAGCTTGTTAGACGAGTGTCACTTTTGAAAAAAAAATTGAATTTAAAGTATTGCTAATGTTTTTCTCTGGATGACTGATAATTGCAGGGGTTCCTCACCACTGCTACAAAAAAGACGCTATATGTATATGAACTGAAAACAAATAGCAGTAGATTTTATGGGCTTCTCTTCCTATTCTAGGTATCAAAGCTGCCATTGGTGGTGTTTGCAGAAACCAATAGACTCTGTCTTGTGGATTTTTTTAGGCTTTGTAAACTTCTGCCCATTCATCACCTTTCTTAAAGGGCATGATTTATGTTTCCCTCCTGAGAACACACTGAAGGAGGGAGGTGCTACTCCTTTCCAGTGACCTTCCTCTTGGATCTTTCTCTTGGAAGAAGAGAAAGAAATGACAGGGTTGCTTTGGAAGAGTTTACTTGCATACATTTATTTATTATTTTTTTTGATAACCTATGAAATGGCCTGTGCTCCTCTGCAGTTTTTCCACGATTCTTCCCAAATTTTGCTAAGCCTGTTTTTTTGTGCTCTGGCTGTATAAAACATTTTAATGTCTGATTATTTAATCAGTGCTGCATGCATTGATTTATTTTTTAATTTTTTTTATGCCTATTTCACTTTTTTGATAATTGCAAACAACAGTCCTGATATAGAAGAAAAACTTTTTATCTCAGGCCAAGATGTGTTCAGCTGTGCAGGACGAGACAAATCTCTGCAGCAGACATGACTTCAAGACCATGTTGCCTAAGGAAGTGAGGAACATCTCAGCTCCGCGCAGAGTTCTGGATATGCTTTAGAATGCAGTGTAGAAGCAGCAAATACTTACAAATTAAAATTGTGGTATTTTGGAAGCAGTCCATTGAGCTGATAATACATACATCTCCTCTAGCAGACTAAAGCTTGTTTTAACGTTGTGTGTTACTGTTGAGACTCGCTCTACCAACTGCTCTTGTGTCCAGAGTTCCATATTGGTACGGCGAGTTATGTTGGTGTAGCTTGTACCTTTTGGGAGGTGTCAGGGAAAGAAGAGGAAAAGTAACAGAAAAGCATCTTGTTGCCTAAGTAAGCTGGGAAGCATGTGTTCAATCATCTCTTACTCTATCTTGTGTTGGCAGAAGGAATTTTCTTCTTGCCATGTTTTCTCATAAATATGCAGTAGTAACTGCAAAGGGGAAATGTTTCACCATAGTACTCGGTGTTGGGTCTGCATTTGCTGTTGCTGGAAGCTGCATATATATACCCTTGATAATTTTTCATTTGATACTGTGCAGACTTGTATTACATTCACAAGCTAACAGGAGTTGCTCTTTCCTGAGCTTTTAGAGGAACCAAATGAAAGTAGTAATAGGTGAAACCCACTTTTCAGTGGATGGAATATATCCCTGGCCAAAGAAAATCTCCAGAGAGAAGCAGCACACCAAATGCTCTAAATTTCAAAACCCACAGACACAGGAGGCTTTGCTCCCCTGCCACAGGGAGCAATTCTGTGTTGCTTTGGTGATTGAATTAAAGAGCTATGTTAGCCCTTTCTGCTCCAAGTGATGAAAAAGCAACCATCCAAGTTTCATTTCTGCTAAAAACGGCTTATGCCTTTGACTTGTATTTATTTTACATGCTGTTGAGTTTTGATTGTAGAATAGCTTGTAAGGCTGCAGTATTCCACTGGAAATTCTCAGTATTTCAAAACCCGTAGTTGGGTTGGAGATAGAGAAGCAACAATAGTTTAGTCTCTGTGTTTTGAAACTATTGAGACAAAGCAGGTACTAAGATGATCATGAAAGCTGCTAGAAGGAGAGATCTTCTGTACCTGTTTGTCTGAAATCATCTGCTGTTTGTCATGGGGAAGAGAAACTTTCCCCTAAAATGTACTTTACCTCTTTACCTTGTCAGCCAGCTGTCCAGTTGGCAGAGGTAATTGTCCTCTGTAATCTCTGTATCCTCTGTTCAGAAATGAAAAATTCAGAAATGTGTTTGTAAACCAGTTTATGAACCAGCCTCCTTCTTACTGATTACTGGTTTTTTGTAATCTTGCAGAGTAAGTGCGTCAAGTACTGGCCTGATGAATATTCCCTAAAGGAGTACGGTGTTATGCGCGTTAGGAATGTGAAGGAGAGTGCAGCACACGATTACACACTAAGAGAACTTAAACTTTCTAAAGTTGGGCAAGTAAGTATGTTAGTAACTCTGTCCTTTTCATTTAGGTTGCAGATCACGAAAAAAAAATTGCAAAAATAGACTGCTGCTTTGGAATCAATAAAAGCACTAAGAGATTAATATATTGAGCCCTGTCTCTTTCTTTGAAGCTCCAGGTTTAGTTCCATACATCTTTCTCTTTGTCCTTGGGATAATTGAAGATTCTTATACCTAAGCACTTTTTGGCAGAAGATGCATTGCTGCAGGGCTTTGAGGAAATTTGGAAGGAGGGACGATACTTTTAAGTAATCACACTTAAGTCTAACCTGGCATTTGCTCCCTTTCATGGAGATGGTTGTGTACGGGTCCAAGTACATTGAAAGTACATTTAAGGGAAACAATAAAAAAGATGAGGATGGAAATGGTGAACTGGTGTTGAAATACCACTTCCTTGTTAAGGGACAATTTGGATCAAGGTGCAAAAAGACTGTGTAAGAAGCAAATTAGCAGGATGTGTTAGATTGGTATGTCCACGGGATGGAACTGAGTAGGAAGAAGTGCTGCTGGGTATGAAGGATGAGTATGGCAGATGAAGGTCCCTTGCTGTTGGTCACCCTCAGACAGAGCTTTGCCGTGGCTTCTAAAGGTGAAGATGGAAACGTTGTTGGCAACAACTGCATGAGAAAGAGGGAGCTGAGGAAGAAGGTGGTGTGATTTAACTTGTCAGGCCAGGAAGAACTCTGGCTTGTTCCCTCTTTTGAGGGTTATGGTGCTGTAGATACTGAGAAGCAGGTTGGATGTGCCACCTTCTAATCTGACTCAAATTTGGCACATAAATGCTTTTAGCTGGGTTTTGATCTAAGGATGTTTTTTTCACATGATGGCATCTTCCTTCCAGGGGAACACAGAGAGAACAGTCTGGCAATATCACTTCAGAACTTGGCCTGATCACGGAGTCCCGAGTGACCCTGGTGGTGTTCTTGACTTTCTAGAGGAGGTGCACCATAAGCAGGAGAGCATTTCTGATGCGGGACCAGTTGTGGTCCACTGCAGGTATGGTGGTGCTCTGCACCTCTCCTACTACTTGCTCTCTAGGCCTGTGGAGTTTATTAGTCATTAGTGCTTTTATGACTTCTGTCTCTTCCATGTCATGTTGATTAAGTCTCTAGATACTTTTGGCTGTGTGGCTTGGTTTGACTCTGGCCATAATTTGGCAGTCTAATGTTCGACTCTTACCTGGACTAGTGTTTTGGTGTCTGCTCAGAAAGACCAAAACAATTAACTTTTTTTTCCCTTCTCTTTTTACAGTGCTGGGATTGGGCGAACAGGAACCTTCATTGTGATTGATATTCTTATTGACATAATCCGAGAAAAAGGTAGGTTCCCCCCCCTTTTATTTTCCTGTGGGACGTCGACAGATACATCACAGTGAAACAACAGGAGCGTTCGTAGAATAGAGGGATGCTAGTGATGATACAAAGCAGACATGTGTGTTTGGCATAGAAGGGACTTGCTTATTCTTCTTAACTTAGCTGGAATCTAAGGGCTGAAATGCTGCTTTCAGCTGAGGATTAGCCAGGAGTCTGATTAGATTTTTCTTATTATTTTTATAATTTATTTTTCTTTTAAAATAATTCATGAGTGTGTGGCTGTCAATGTACTCATGCACACTGAATTTGAGTAACTTGTTTTTGGAGAACAGTGCTGTATTCATGTATAAACTGCCATAAACACTAACCCGACATGTACGTTGAGCTGTGTTGCGTTTAAAGTTTTCTTGGAACAGTATGAAATGATGCAGTTTTCTCCCCCGGGACAGCTTTCCACATTATCCTCAGTTCTACAGATCTGTGTATTAGTTGTCAAGGTCAAATCCTCTTGTGTGAAATGTTAGCACTCTTGCTTGTTGCAAGATCATCATAGAAGACGAGACCAATCTCTCCTCCAAAGACAAAGTTTATTTTACTGTTCTTAACGTTCTGATGATTCCTCCTAGGTGTGGACTGTGATATTGATGTTCCAAAGACCATTCAGATGGTGAGATCGCAACGGTCAGGAATGGTTCAGACAGAAGCACAGTACAGATTTATTTACATGGCAGTACAGCACTACATTGAAACGCTACAGCGCAGAATTGAAGAGGAGCAGGTATATTTGTCCTAAATATAAAATGTTACATAGGAACGTGTTACCATTTGAACAGGGAGCAGAGGTGCTTGTTTGCTGCTGCCTGTTACTTTTGGAGGCATGACTGCTGACTGTATAACCAATGCCTTGTGATAAGGCTGGGTCTGTAACCTCTTAACCCTGTTCAGAGAAGTTAGCCTGTATTTCAATTCATTAAGCTTAAGAATGACTTAAACTATGAGGTGGAATTAGAAATCTAAAATAAAAACAGTGTGTTTGGCCACTGGTAGCCTGAGAGACTTCCCTGTGTGATTGCAACTAGTGCTGGTTTACTTTCCATGAAAATGCTTGCATGTATGGGATCCTATCCTCCCAGTCCCTGCCCCCCAGATCTCAAATTCTGACTGAAAGATTAAAGAATGAGTGTGGTGATCAGTGCAGTGCAGTGTCTGACAAAAAGCAATTAAAGCAGTGATTTGGTGTGGTAAGATGAGAAAAGTTTTGGAACATGTGGTGACAACCAGAAGACCTTCACCTCACTCTTCCTGTTTAAGTACTTTATGGCACTCAAATTCTACAGTCTTTTACAGAAGTTACTTCATTTTGTAATAAAAAAATGATACTCTATTTGCTGTTACTTTTGTTCTCTGCTCTAACGTGTGGTCATCTGGGATTTTTATCTTTTTGGTTTGGAATTTCAGTATCTTTCCTTCTGCAGCTGGCTTGCTGCTTGGAAGAAGATGCCCCCCCTAAGAGATGGGGCAGATGTGTGGAGCTGCACGGTTAGCAGAGTGCCAGGTGTAATCTCTGTTCAGAGACAGAGCGTGCCAACTGGGGCTTGGCACTCATGTCTGGCTTCTGGCTGCTTTGGAATGTGGCAGAGCTTATTTTATGTTTGCCTACATGATGTAGATGCTCTGTTCAGCAGAGAGCAGAGAGGCTTTATTCCTCTCCCCAGGACAGCTGTTGTGTGCTCTGATGGTGATTAGACACAAAGTGAAGAACAAGAAATCCCTCAGGTGGACTTTTTTTTTTTTCCCTGGCTTTGTTGTCTCACTTCACCTTAGAGCTGCATCATATCTCTGCATGTGTAATTATGCAAGCCTTGTATCCTCAGCATTTTGAATATGGCCTCTTTTTGCTGCTGCCATTTACAAAGTAGATCTGTAACTCTCTCTTGATCGTTGTAATGGGATTTGAATAGTATTTTGATATTGAGTGGAGCAGTGTGGTCTCATAGTGATGAGGCTCAGTTGTGTTTCACTCTCTGTTCTGTTACTAGCTCAGAAGGCACGGGTATAAAAGTTTAAGAAACTGGAAATAAAACATTGCTTTACTTCAGGAGGTCTTGACCTATAAGTAGGGTTGGTGGCAGCTACAGGAATAAAACAATATAGAACTTCTCAGACAAAAGCAAAGCTTTGTGGTGACTATAGGAACTAATGTCCTGAAAAAAACATGGTGAATTGGGATCCAAAACGTGTTTTGATAGAGCAGAAAAACAAATTGGCTGAGTAGTAGAATACTGTGCAAAATGCTTGAATTTCACCCCAATAAGTTTGGGAATAAAACGCTACGTTTTGAGAAACTTTAACTTCTGGAACGTTCTTCTCTACGCTTGCTTTAATTACAGTTGCAAAGGTGAAAGTTGGGGAAAAAACCAGGTGAAGTCAATTAGAGCACCTTTGTAGGAAACAACATGAGGTCACGCTCCCTGTCTGCTTTCCAGGCTGGATGAACACAAGCTTTCTTTTCTGTTAAGAAATTAGGTAGTCACATTAGCTGGCCCATTAGTTCTCATGCAGGACTCGAAACCAGCTGGTCTGAAGAAGTGGATACATGAATATCTGCATCCGTTCATGTAGATGGGCCTCCTTTTTGTTTCTATTCAGGAAAAAATTTCCCTGCTCTGCTGGCGTTCCCTCTTGCATTGCAATGCTAAGAGCCTCCATTTTTCATAGAGTTAAGTGTTGTGTTAAATATCATCTGTCTTCTTACAAGTGTAGAAGAAAAGCAAAGTTAATTTGTTTTAGTTGTTGTTTGTTTGTTTTTTCTCCCCTGTGAAAATGTCTATATTCTCTTACACCTAGGAAACAAGTAGTTCTTACCACATTTCTGTTGTTCTGTATTAGAAAGGATAATTACAGTGAATTAAGCGGAAGGGAAAGAAGCCAGATATCTACTTTTGTTTTATCTGTTTCAGTCAGCCTAAGTAATAGAACTGACTGAATCTTTTAAAAATGCTTTTACTGTACAGTACATCTGTCACTTGAACTGCCATTCATCGCGTAGTTTGGCGGGGGAGGTGGAAATCAAGCCCTAGTTTTGGGCTTCAAAATTATTATCTGAAGGTGAGGGGTCTGTAGCCATAACACTGTAGAATGCAGCAGAGTTTGAACCTTTGTGTTTTGTTTAAATCTTACTATTTAGCGTTAACCTTCCAGGTAATTGATCTGGACTGGTGGTCTCTTTGAAAGTAGTTTGTCAGGACTAAGGAGGAGGCTGAAAGGGGAGAAGTTCAGTAAAACAACGGAACAAGTTGAGCAAGTTTAGAGCAAGTCTCAGAAGGCCACCTCGGGGAACTTCGATCTGTATTGCTATAGCGAGTGTTCTTAATGGAAACTCAGCAGCCAGAACTCCCCAGAGGCCCTGACTCCCTCTGTTGTGAGATTGATTTGGGCCCATTATTTAGGACTTGTTTGAGCAGTTTTTTTAAAAAACAAAGAAACCTACACCCAGAAACAAACAAACAAAAGAAACCAGACAAAACCCACCACCACTCAAAACCAGTACCCTGAAAACTTTAAAGTGAGGCTTTAATTTCTCTCTAGGTTTCAGTGTATGCGTGTGCTGTGAATGTTTATCTTGAAAAGGGAAAAAAACCATATCCCTTTTCTTTCCTAGTGTAGCTTTGCTTGCTGGAGCCTTCAGTCTCTTTAGATGAATGCCAGCACAATTGGCTACAGCTTGTAACATATGCTGCAGAACACAAATAACAGCTTGGGTTTTTTTTATATCAAACCTAATGGGCTAAGATGTTGTTTTATTAGAGATCTTGCAAACAACGTTGTTACTCATTTGGCCACATCTCCAAGCTGGAAATAAGGTCAGTGGGAAGCCCACTGGCTGGTACTGTCTATTAAAGAATGAAGTGCGGTTTCTTCTGCCAAGTAAGATGAAGATTGTGTATGAGTGCTGGTTTGTAAGGTCGGTACGTTCTGGACATGGTGGTGGAAAGAGGAATATTGAAAAGTGAGGCTTTTCAGGTGGTGTAACAAATAGCTAAAGCCAGCCTTTAGGTCCTAGCCATGTTGTGTGTGTTATCTACAGAATTGAGCTCTCTTCTGTTCATAGACAAACCTTTCTTCTCAAAACATACATGTTTTTAGTTAGGCTAGTTATACATGTAATTTCTGCACTACTTCGTTGATTGTGTTCTATTAATAATTCAAAACCTGGCTTTTTCTTGTGTTTTGCTTCACAGAAGAGTAAGAGAAAAGGTCACGAATACACAAACATTAAATATTCTTTATCGGACCAGACAAGTGGGGATCAGAGCCCACTTCCACCCTGTACCCCAACCCCAACGTGTCCAGAGTAAGTTCTCTTCTCTTCTCTTCTCTTCTCTTCTCTTCTCTTCTCTTCTCTTCTCTTC
>JAOXJM010000005.1:29551028-29601328 GCA_026413425.1 Tringa solitaria
GAGGATTTGGTGGGGGGGAGGGGGGGGGGGAAAGCCACCGTAAGCTGTTATTTCGTTTTTTACTGCGCGCTGAAAATGCAGAACCAAGCATTAGGACAAGCAAGAGTAGTTGCTGGAAGTAATGCAAAGCAGATCTTCAAAATCTATTATTTATAGGCGGAGGGAAAGGCTTGTGTATTCCTCCAGGAGCCGTCCCCGGGCTCTTCTCCATCCGCAACAAAGCGAAATGCCCGCGGCCTCTCTATTATTAGCAGAAAGTTCTAGTTGGGGGAAGGAGTTTTCCTCCCCGCCGGCTGAAGTGCTGGTGGTTGCTCTACCCTTTTCACCAGGAGAAAACCAGGGATTTTCCCCTATTTGTGGGGCCAGAGCGGCCACTCTAGGTCCGTGTAACCTTGGGCAAGTCGTTTATCCACCCATATCTCCCCCAAAATGGGTGTTTGCGGCACGGTGCTGCCCTTCCAGGGTATCCCATAAAAATCTGTGTGCAGCCCTGGGAGGCACCCCACCCCACCCCCCCAGCCCGTTCCCGGCCACAGCAGGACCCTAAGTCCCCGGCAGGAGTTTGGTGCTGCAGTGCAGATTGTGGAGGTGGCAGTGGGGATGTAAATGAACAATTTGCTTATTTAACTGACCTTGTCAATCAGAGCCTCCTGGTTTGGCAGAGGAATAGTCGCTGTATGAAACCAGAGGAGCACTAATTACCCCACATGCTGCACTTTTTTAATATGTGTGTGTATATATATATATATATGTATTTTTGGAAGTTATCAGTGAAGCAAAGGTGATCCTCAGATGTCTGCTGACTCTTCAGAGACTGATGGAGAAACCCCTGCAATGTTGCAGAGCAGAAAGCAGAGGATGGGAATCGTATTTTTCCCCCGTTCTGGAAACGTACATTTGTTCATGGCTCGGAGTTCGTGATTTCAGTGGGGCAGTTTTGTAAACTCCCATTTTCCATCCTCTCCTCGGGATAACCCCCCCCAGTGCTCCTGTTGGAGCTTTGCTGAGAACTGGAGTCGCTTTGTGCTCTGCAAAGGTGTGTTGTCCGGGTTTGGGCTGAACTCTGGTCCTGCTGGGACCCCCTGGCAGCTCTGGGAGGTTGGTTTCAGTGCTGGGACCCGGTGGGACGTGGGTGTCTGAGCGGTCCCTTCCAGCTGGGGACGAGTCTGGGGCAACATCTTCCCACAGCAGCAGGTTTGGGAGGATGAAGGGGATGCAGTCCTGTGGGCCAGGCTCTGCAGAGGGGTTTGGGGTTTTATGGTGGTTTGTTTCGTTTTTTTTTTTCTTCTTTTTTTTTTTTCCCCAGTTCTGCTGCAGGCAGGAGAGAGCAATTCAAATGCAGGTGCTGCGAGCAATGCAGGCGGGAGGCTGCTGCGGGGGCATCCCAGCGGGTACCCCGTGCCAGCTCCGCAGAGGAGATGGATGGGGGGGGGAGGAAATGCACGGATGGGAAAAATAGTTGAGCTCACAAAAGCTTCCCCATCGTTGGGGGGGTCCTAAGGAAGGGGCGATTTATTTTCTCCTCCGTGCCTTGTGCTCTCGTTAGTGTTGCAGCAAAGCCGACCCCTTCGTGGATGGATTGACTTTGCTTTTTTATTTCTACTTTAATGACTGTAAAGGGAGGTTTAACCTGAGCTTTTCCCTTTGCAAGCGATATCTTGTGGGTGATGCCGCCCGTGGGCCCACAAGCTGCACCCTCTGCTCTTGGGGACCGTCCCAAGATGGGTCTGGGTGTGACAATGACTCACAGCGTAATGGGAGCATCCCCTGGCACCCCATGGGCCGCACAAGGGTGAGGGGCTGTGCAGGAGGACAGGTCCTACCCTGTCCTTGGCTGTGGGGCACTGCTCTACCTGTGGCGTTCCCATGCGTAAAAGCACTGGTTTTGCCCCAGAAAAGGCGATGGGATGGATGGTTCCATCCCTGCGCAGTGGGCGATGCTGCTTGGGGATCACCTCGGGCTTTGCCGTCCGGTCCCCGTCCCCATGCAGTGAGTCAGGGTGGAGGGGTAAAACACCCCCAGAAAGTGGCAATAATTTAGTACTCAGGCTCTGAATTTTACATCAATTTATTTTTTAATGAAAATTGTCAGTTTTGCTAAAAGGAGGATTGTTTGAAGAGGTCCCTGTCTTGAAGAATCTTTTGGAGATGAGTAGACACAAGATTGTGTTCAGGTCCTGTTGCCGCATCCCCCTCCAGTGCTTCTCCAGGTTTCATTTTGCAGAAAACTTTAGTAAACTAAAACAAAAAAGGCAGAGTTTTGTTCCGGAGGGAATGTGGTTTGGGGGAGGACAACGAGACGTGCTGGGTTTTGGGGGGGAAAGTTCCCTAATTTGTAGATTTTTCTCCAAAACGGAAACATCCTCTTCCCTCCCAGCTCTGAAGCTTCATAATTAATGTGAGGTCGGGCATCTCATTAATTACATCCGCACTGAGTGCGACTGTGTTGCCCTCCTGGGAGGGTGGTGGTTGTAGGCTCCTGCGTCTCATGCATGATATTGAGACGGCGACTAAAGTGACATTCCTGTTTCTCTCCCACTCCTCTTAATGCCAGAAGCCAAGCTCTGCCCGACGTGATTTTGGGTTTGATTTTTTTTTTTCCTTTGGTGTTTTTTTTTTTTTCACCCCACAGCCTGGCTGAAAGCACCAGGTTACCTTCGTCAGCGTCGCTGTGATCTGAGGGCACGGGCAGACAAGTGAAGTGGTTGTTGGCACTCGTCGGCGGAGCACCGGTGTGCCCAGACCCGCTCCGCGCCGTCCCCTCGGCAGCCGGTGATGACCGACGCGGTGGTGGGTGGCAGCTCTGACCGGTGGATGTGCCCCAGCGACAGGACCATGTCTCTCCGGGCCAGGTGAGAGGAAGGGGGGCCGGGGTCACAGGGATGCTGTTGGTGCAGGAAGGAGGGGTGTCCCCCAGGGAAGGGGGAGGTGATGTGGGTGCAGCCACCCCGGTTCCTCCACTGGGCACACTGGGAATTGGGTTTGCACTGGTTGGATGTGGACATTTTGCCGTGTCGCCTCCTAAACCCCCTGAGAAAGGTGGTGGTGATGGACCCACAGGTGGGGATGGACCCACAGGTGGTGATGGACCCCTGTGCTGGTGAGGGAGCCCCGTCCATCTGTCTGGATGCCCTCCACCGTGCTGCATCCCACCATGTGGAAGGTCTTCAGCCCGGCTGGATGGGTGGTGGCAGCACCCATGGATGGGAGCTGGTTTTGGGTGCCTGGATGATGCAGGGGCTGGGAAAAACTCATGTTTGGAGCTCGCTGCTCTGCACTGCTTTGGAGGAGCAGCAGGGAATGCTGGTGGAGGGTGTGTGTGTGTGCTTTTGGGGACTGTCACCCCCTAAAGTGGGGAGAGAGTTGGCTGTGCCCAGGCTGAGCTGTCCTTGTCCCTTCTCTCACCTAATCCTTGTTCCCTCTCTTTCCCTGTGCCTCCCAGCAGCGAGAAGGAGCAGTAAGTATCTCACTTGGGGTTTTTTTGGCCCATTGCTCTTTACCTGCTACCGTAATGGTCTTGAGAGAACAGGAAAAACCTGGCCCTGGGTGCAAGAAAAAAAAAGAAACAATTAATTTTGGGATGCCTTGTATAGAGTTTTTAAGGTTTTCACGTTTTTAAGACTGAATTTTAAGGTTTAAGTGCAGGTCTGCTCAGCGCAGGGGAGAAAGACCTGGGGAAGGTCTTTAGATGAGTAGGATGTGGGGAGAAGGGATATTTGCCTTTTGTGTCCTTCGTTAGCGTTGCCCCTCTGCCGCCTGCTAATTTGCAGGGCTGAGCAGCAGACGTTACCATGTCAGCAGGTTAAAGCTGCCTGATGGCCAGGCTGTGCTCGCCGTGCGACAGGATTTCTGGAGCCGATGTTAGGAGAGGAAAAACTCCCCTGTTTGATGAAATGTGCCCCAAAAAACCACCCGCTTCTGCAGCCATCACCCCAGCACCGCAGCTCGTTGGGAAACCCGGTGTTACCCGACAGAGCAGGGTGCAAAATTAGCCACGTCAGTTAATGCTTAATGTGGAAACCTTTTTGAAAGGGAAATTGGTTTTCTTCTTGCCAAGCAAGTGTTTCCATATGAACCCCCCACCCCAAAATGGAAATAAGAGCTTCCACCTGGTGGCTGGGGGCCGTTTGCAGGTGTCCTGCTAGAATAGAGGTTGGAGGTGCCCGGTACCCCTTCTTCCCTGGGCTTGGGAATTGGCTATTGCCCACACGCACGTGTGATTGCCCACACACACGCGTGTGTGATTACGCACGTATGATCTGTGGACAAAGTCCAGTCCCCCCTTCTCCCCACAGGCTCCCCGCTGGCTGGGGGGCACGGGGTGGCCAGCCCGACCGGCAGCGCAAGGGCGAGGAGCTGACGGACGAGGAGAAGGAGATCATCAACCGAGTCATCGCCCGGGCCGAGAAGATGGAGGAGATGGAGCAGGAACGCATCGGGTAAGGCGACGGTGGCACCGGCACCACCATCCTGGTGGGGACAGGAGGGACCCCGAGCCTTTAGTGCCCCCAGCTCAGCCCAAACCACGGCAGGGGGTGAAGTGCTCACTTGGCTGCTTTCCTGGCCGGCAGCTACTGCACTGCAGTGTTTCTCCTGAAAGGGAGCCTGCGGGGGATCTTTTTGAGCTGGCGTTGGTCCTTGGCCAGGAGGAACCTGTAAGCAGGGGAGGGAGCTGCTCGGCGTGCCGCTGCGTTCTGGACCAAGAATTTATCGTTTCATTGATTTTTATTTTTATTTTTATTATTTTTTTTTTTTTTGTCCAGAAGGGATCATTAATAACATCTTATTTCAGGGAGTGAAGCTGCTGCTGCTTGCCCAGTCCTGAGCCCCAGCACCCGTGAGCACGGACAAAGCCACGGCTCACCAAAAGGTGTTTTGTCTTGTTTTGGGAGCACAGATGGATCCATCACCCCCTCCAGCCGCCTGTCCTGGCAGTTAATCCCTCCTGCCAGCCAGAAACGAGCTGTCTGTAAAGCTGAATAGGTCTGAGTGATGCCCAGCCTGGGGGCTGGCCATGCGTTGGGACCAGCTCCTGGGGGGGCAGGCACTGCCACAGCTGCATCCGTGGTGGGGCACCCACAGTCCCTGGTGGGTCCTGGGGACATCCCTGGTGCCGATGCAGCCGGTGTGGAGCAGAGGGCAAGAAGTGCCAGTGTTTGCTTTGAATGTACCTCTACCCTGCCTGGGCAAAGGTACCAGGCGAAGCAATGCTGCTAATTAGGTATCGACTCGCTGTGCTGGGGATGGTTTTCCAGAGGGGATCTCCATAATCCCGTTTGTCGGGCGTCATGCCGTTTTTCATTACAGCAGAGCATTTTATTCTTGCTGAGCTTCAGCATGGACTGCTTTTTTTTCTTTTTTTTTTTTATTTTAACGTGCAGGGAAAATAGGCCCAGGCAGGAGCTGTGCTCGCTGCTGCCTGGGAGAACGTCAAAGCCCCTCTCGTAGCTCGGGGACAGCTTTGCTCAGCAAACAGGCGCGTGGTCCTGCGGGGCAGCTGCTTGGTGAAATGCAGAGAGGACCTGCCTGGACCTGCAGAGCCTCACACAGCAGCTGGAGCTTCAATCCATCACCCCGGGTGCTTAATAACCCTTAGATATTGAGTACGCGTTTGCGATGAAGGCACGGGGGGCTTCAGCTTCAGCACGTGGTCTTCCTCAGTGGCTGCAGCCGGTGGCCTCCGAAGCGGTGGATTTATTTACTCGTTTTTAGAAATACTTTGTGAGGAGCAGGTCTGTGAACGGCGTAGGCAGGTATCACCTCGGCAGTGGCTGGTTGTGCTGGCCGGGGCTCGGCGGGTGCCCCGTGGAAGTGCTGCTCCCCTGGGTGCAGGGTGGCTCCCCGGCTGGCACTGCCTTGAATTGCGTGCCACGCTTTCCTCTCCCGGCTTTCCAGCAGAAACCAGGTGAAAGTAGCTATGAATGGTGGTGATTCATTCTCAAAAAGTGCTTAGAAACAGTGTTTCCCCAGCTTTGCCCATTTGCAGCCCCGGTAGGAATTAATCTCGAACACGATGCTCTTTGGATTATGCTTAAATGAACCTTGGCAGTGGGGGAGAGATATATATATTTATTTTTTTATTCTAATTTTTTTTTTTTTTTGCTTTGTGCATTCCTGCAGAAATCTCTCCCTTTCGTTAGCCGAGTCAGGGGAGGTTTCTCCTCCTCATTCATGAAAAAAGCCGGGCGGAGGACGCGGTGCCGTACTGGGAGCGGAGCAGGGGAAGGCTGGCGGCAGATGTGCGGTGGCAGCTCGTTTCCCTCCCGCCCGTGGGCGTAGCGGGAGCCGTGCCAGCTCCTTTGTGTTTGTTGGCTTGCACAACGAGGGCTGTAGGATTAGGATGTGCCGCTACAGAAATAGGGGACACAGCGCCTGTATCGGTCTCCTACGGAGTCAACCCGTTCGGGCGCTGCTCGAACATTATCCAGAATAGCCCCTTATATTACAAAATAATCCGGGTTTGCCAGGCTGGCCTCCGGTGGGGACACAGCCGTTGCGATAGTGTCCCTCCGTCGGATAGGCTTCTCTAGGGAGCTGGTCCTGGAAAGCCTGATTTTCTGCGGTTTTCTGGGATTTTTGTATTCCCATAAGGGGTGGGGGGAATGGAAGATCCATTAAAAACCTGGGTTTGGTTAATTTAAGGAATAGCTTGCATGAAATGAATGCACCTTCCTCAGGGACAACATGCGATAAATACTTGGAGTTGACTTAATAAGTGGATGCGTTTTGAGGGGGTGGATTTGAGTTTCTCAGATAGTACCTGAGCACCCACAAAGTCTACAGCTGGGTGCTGGCTGCTCATGCCTTGAAGTCCCTCCTGATTTAGTGCCCAACTATCTCCTCCTTCCTTCTGCCCTCTTATGTCCCCTCTTCTACATCCAATCTCCCACTAGCACCTTACCTCAGCTGGCCAGGACAGGGTGAGAACAAATCGATGCTGCTTGTTGAGAAGATGTTTGTGGAATTGAGCTTCATGTCAAATCCAGTTCAAATTAATCTAGTGAAAGAGTATTTTTAGCACCGGGGGTGGATGGAGGCCCGTGGGATACGTGATCTGGATGCTGATGAAGATTGTAGGACAGGAACACTTTGGTTTGTGTTTTGTTTTTTTTTTTTTTTTCTTTTTTGGCTGGGTCATTGTGTCATAACACAGAGAAGGATAACAGGACCTGAAATCATCTTAAGCAGCGATTCAGCAAGAGCTCATTGGGTGTGAGTTGGAGGACTTTACAGCTGCCTGGGGATTAGGGCCAGTTTGGGGTACAGAGGCTGAAAGCGAGTGGACAAAGAGGACCTGTGGAGGGGATGGATCCATGCTTGTCCCTTCTCCTTCTTGGCTTGTGCTCAGGGGTTCCCTGTGGTGGTTCTGTGCCATCTCCTGCCATGGTTCTCTGGTGGTGGTGATGGTGAGGCTCCAGATGCCGTGCGCAAGGAGCCTGTTCCTCCCAGCTGACGTGGGAGCACCTGCAGACACTAATTCACTCCGTTATGCACTTATAATTGGGTGTCATCAATAACCCACCAAGTCTGCTCCGCTGCCTAATGAGGTCCAGTGTGCTCTCAGCATTGAAGGAAATATCTTAAACCATCCAAAGTTAGAAACTGCCATTTCTGGAGAGCACCTTGCGGCACGGAGCCGCTTCTCCCAGGGGTGATGTGACACATCACTCCTGGATCTGGCCGTGCCCCTGACTGGGTGCAGCTATTCCCTTCCCCCCGGTCTCCTCTAAAAGTGTGGTGCTTTGACTGTCTCCCCGTGGGTCACAGCCCCTCACCTTTCCTCTGAGAGGACCAGCTATCAAGCAGGATTGCATTTTAATTTGGCTGCTTATTGCTGGGATGACACATGCATAATGCTGGAGCAGATGGCTGAAGTCACTGGGGATTAAGTCATTAACCTTGGTGGCCAGCAGCAGAGATGTTCTCTGGGGACCACAGTCTCTTATTTTCTACTTCGTGTTCAGACAACACGAAAATAAAAATAGGGGCCAGGAAGGGCAGGGTAGTTGCTGGAGGCAGAGAGAAATCTCTCCTGAGATGCCAACTTCTAGAAGAGATGAGGTTAATTCGTGGCTCATGCGTTTCCTGAATTTTTGGGGGGTTTTTGTTTTGTTCCCCTTGCCCCCCCCCCCCCAAAAAAAAACCCAAACAAACCCTCCTTGTCTCATTTCTGAGACTGGGATGAAACTGCAAAATAGCAGCCCTCCTGTAACACATCACGGGAGAGAGCGAGCACCCGGAGTGATGCACTCTCGGGGATGGGATACTTCGAAATGCGTGAATCCCCCTGCCCTCCTTGGGCACCCTCCCTCCATAGCGAGGGCTCTCAGCAGTGGACGAGCTTTGAAAGTCGACCTGTAAAAGCTCAAATGATGCCTTACTTTTAGTTACCTGTGCATTTGTAAGGGAAGAAAATTACTCCTAATATTTCATCCCGATTTTAATTATGTTTTCTTTAATCTGTAGCTCGGCTTCTTTTCTTGTCTCTCTTATATCATTGAAATTAGCCTTAATTTAATATTCAGCCCTTTAAGGCACATGATTTCCTCACGGAGCCAAGTCAGTGCTTTATTCTGGAGGCACTTTGTGACCTCCTTTGTGTTTTACTTTAATTTCTTTTTTTTGCCACGTAAGTGGGTTCCTGCGTGGGGCTGGAGAGCGGGTCCTTCCCTCCCAGGTCGGGTCCCTCTCCCACCCCTGCGCAGCACTGGGTTGGCTGCTGCACCAAATGTCCTCCACCAGGCGGTTAAAAACCCATTAGACACGTCTTTCGCCGTTCATTTCTGCCGAGTGGCAATGAATATTTAAACACGACAAACTCTTGCGTGCCTGCCCCGCTGTTAAGTCTTGTTTCCCGAGTTCATCAGCACTTAATGCCAGTGACTCTCTGTCCCTCTCTGGGTTGCTCTGGTCCCAGCGCGGGAGAAAATGCTGATGCTGTAGCACTGTGGGTTTCTGCCCTCTCTAGGATCCAGCCCAGCCTGAGATGCTCCCTCAGCCTGGGAGATGTTTGAAGGTCTTCCTCCCCACACCAGTCTTCCTCCTGGGTGCAGGCAGGGGAGGTCTCCCGCTAGCCCTCGCTGCCCCGGGGCTGCTCTCCTTTCTCTTCCAAACCATATTTATGGGGCCAGGCAGATATTATATTATCAGGGGACTGTTTTATTGCCCTTATCATCTCAGGTGCCCATTAAGCATTTCAGATAGAGAATATCGCCCAGTTCCTATATCTTGCTCCCATCAGTGACTAATACATATTTCTTTGGCAGATGACGGATGCTCTCCCGCTCCGCGGGGCTGTCTCCGGGAGCGGCGATGCTCCCGGATGCCAGACTCAGCCAGCTCCGAGCCACTGGCTTCAATTACTCCTCTTTTGGGCTTTTTTTTTTTTTTTTTACCCTATTTTAACAGTTTGAAGCATATTTCCTGCTCTTTGAAGTTAGTCTTTACAGAGGGCCAGAGGGATGGGCACTTTGAAGCGCGCATAATGGTAAGGAAGATGTTGCTGTCGTCCTGGAGACGTGCAGGGGAGAGCGATGAATTGGCTGGCTATTTTATGTGCAATAAAAATGAGAAACAAATGATATCTAGGGGAGAGAGAGAGAAAAAGCTTTCGGGAAGGCAGAAAGCTCATTCCTGGCTGCTTCCCCCGGCCAAGAGCAAAGGGTTCCACCAGTTATCAGTGGCTCTGGCGTGTGTGTAGGGTGATGCTGGATGAAGTCAAAGAGAAACCTGGGCTTTTGCTCCCAGTTACCCCCCTTAATCAGGAACTTCCCAGCCCTTGGGTCTCGGCGTGGTACCCCCTTTCCCAGGTTCTGCCCTCTTTCTGCCAGGTTCACAGCAGGACTTAAATATGAATGTTTTGTACAGTCCTCTCATGGCAGCGTATGAATTAGGGGGGAAAAAAAATAAAAGCCCAGTTTCTCCAGCTTGAATGGATTTTTTAATTAGGCAAAAGTGCTTTGCTTGGAACTGGTGCCACAGGTGTGTGTACTGGCTGCTGCAGCTCTTCCACTGGTTTAAAAAAAAACCTCTTAAGGAGCTCCTTCTGGTAAATGAGAGACTGGGAAAGATTTTGCAGCTAAATAATGAATCTCTTGACGTGCAAAAGCTTTTTTTTTTTTTTTCTCTCCTTTGCTTTGATTGTGCCATTTGTTCTAGTTTCTATAATAAGTTTGTTTGGGCTTGCAGATTTCCAACTGGAAGCTGCTTCTCTTGGAGCCGAGCTCTTGCAGCACAGGGTGGGGAACTGAGGAAGATACATGTGCTTCGCTGCTAGGAAAATACAGGTTTTGCCCCAAAAAATGTTTTCTCTGCCCAGGTGGGAGCAATGTGCTGTGATAAAAGCTGAGCGTTGTTGGTTATTTGCTGTCGGGGGCTCTGGGTGGGGACCCCACATTGCCTGTGGTGGCATGTGGGCTGGTGACAACTGTGGTGTGATTCATATATTTTTAAATCAGACGTGGTTTAAGAACAGCTAGTTTCCAGGTTTTAATTGGAACGCTGCTCATTGCTGGCTGGGTGTTTATGGGAATCGGTGTTTGCAGCGGGGTGTATCAGCCATGGAGCTTGGAATGGCACCAAGGGCAGATGATGGCTTATTCTGTAGGAAGAAATCACCTCTGGATCACCTGCAAAGCAGTGAGCAGATGCTCAAGGGCAGGGGTAGACATCTCTCAGGAACAAAGCTGGAGCAGGGAGTTGGGCGAGCAGATAGCTGGCCAGCTAAGAGCAGAGTGGAAAATCATTAAAGCAGTCAGAGGATGTTATTTTTCAACAAAAACTCTTTTGTTCGGGAAACAAACTAGCTCAGGGTGAGAAGCAGAGTTTCTGTATTTAGGGAGCCCGTGGTCATGTCGCTGCCGAAACTTCAGGGGATGAAGACTGAAGGAACTTGCAAGCTCGCCCATCTGCTGTCTGGTGACACCGTAGCTGTGAACACAGTGACTTCTCCCAAATGATGACTCCGTCTGGCTCCACTGGCTGCTCCAGCCCCCAGTCCAGCTTTCCTGTCTCCTCGCTGGAAATGGGCTGCAGGTTCAATAATAACCGTCAGGAGGCACCTCCACATCAGCAGCCCCGAATGTGCTTGAGCCTGGGGAAATCAGCCCCTACGTGGGGTGAAGTAGGAAGGTCACTGGTGGGTTTTAGCAGGGCTGATGTCTCCCACCTAAACGAGGTGTTGTAATAAACACAGCTTTGGTCAATTAACATAGGCTGAGTCACTGAGCCGTGTCCCCACTTTGGGCTGATGAAGTGCTTTGAGATGCTCCCGTTGACTGCAGTGAGTTTCCAACAGGGCATCTTACGAGCTAAAATAGGTTGCCTGTTCCACAATCCTTTATTCCCCCACCACCCCACCACCCCTTTTTGCTGCTCTTTCTTTATCAATCCCCCATGTCCAATAACACCATGGCTTTCCCACGTGCAGTCCACGAGCTGCCGGCCGTCCTGAGACCAACGGCAGAGGCACCCTAGGTAGAGGAGAGCTCATATATATTGTTTATGAACGATTCGGAGGTGCTGGCAGCCCGGCCACCATAAATCTGACGCTGTCATCAAGCATGTGGGAAAATGTCTTTTAAATGTCGGGGTGGTTTGTTGTTTTTTTTTTTTTTACAGCACGCCGTGTCAGCGGCTCCATCGGATTTGGGTCAGGCTGCCGTGGGAGCGGGTGGCAGCCCCGCGGGCCAGGGGGGCTGCTGCTCTCCCCGGTGGGCTTGGATCTCCTCCTCCCTTTCTTCGTTCCTTCTCCCTCCTTGCTGAATGGCATAAATAATGCATCCTTTTTTCCCTTCCAGTGCTATTTTTAGGGCCAGGATTCTGGGTTAACTGAGCGTACCACTCGCCGCAGCTCTCGGATGCTCGGCAGGCAGCTCACTCCTGCCCCTGCTTTGCAAACTGCTTTTGTCAGTGCTGTTTCTTGTTTTTTCAGAAGTTGCTTAACTGAATTTTTTATTATTTTTTTTTTTACCTTTGCAGTAAACAGATGTGTTTTTATAGCCTGTCCTCCAGTGGGCTTTTTGCATTTTACTCAAAGGGCTAAGAATTTCCATAAAGTAAATTATATGCAATGTTTTTCTTAGAAAATGAGAGAACTAATTAATTCGTTCAGTCCTCCTGCCAGAGCCCTTCCGAGATCTTCTCTCGCAGCTCTTCCACGGGCAGTCGCTGGGACTGGGTGGAAAGTTTTCCATTTGTTGGGGGGGGGGGAAAGCTGCTTCACTGATGCCAAACCACTTTGTGCAAAGGTGCTGACTTGGATGGCTTTTCTGCACGTGTGTGGATGTGGGAGCCGGAGCCAGAGTCCACTCTCTGGCAGCGTCAGTGGAAGTTCATAGTCGTGCAATATAAAGCTATAGGAGAATATAATATTCCAACAGGTCCCCTGGGATGTGTTTCTTTCCCCAGTTGCATTCCCATAGCTGGAAGAGGAGATGCTCTGCGGGAAGTGCACCAGGAAAAGGGGCAGCTGGACCAAAGGCAGTAGCCGTCCCTTGGGAGCGGGACCCCCGCATCCCGGCTGCGCCCTGCCTTTCCTGACAGCCCCTGTCCCCTTTCTGCCAGGCGACTCATGACCCGGCTGGAGGACATGCGCCGGAGCGTGCTGGGGGACGGGGTGAACCGCTGCATCCTCTGCGGGGAGCAGCTGGGGCCACGGGGATCCGCCTGCGTCGTCTGCGAGGACTGCAAGAAGGTGAGGCATCTCCCTGCAGCCCCCCCCGGACCCACACATCCCCCCCCTGGTGTAAAAACGGGCACCTCGGTCTTCAGGTGCGTGTTTTGATTGCCCGCATCACCTCCAAATGTGGCCCAAGGGGACATCCCTGGGGGTTTCCGCAATCATTGATGTTTGTGCTGGGAGAGCTCTCGTTAACTGTCTCCCATTAACCATCTCTCATTAACGTCGTGCTCCCGAGGGGTGGTGCCGGTGCGGTGGGACCTTTGGGTGGCCGCGGCCTCTCCGTTGCCACCTGGCGCTTTGCTTTCTCTGCAGAACGTCTGCACCAAGTGTGGGGTGGAGACCACCAACAGCCGGCCCCACGCCATCTGGCTCTGCAAGATCTGCAGCGAGCAGCGGGAGGTGAGCGTGGCAGCCCCCAGGCACTTGTTGGGACACGGTCTCTCCCCTTGGTTTCACCCCAAGCATCGTCCCCACCCCAGGCCTCTGGGACAGGACCAGCTCCAGCTCAGGGGATGCTCCCAGGGGCTTTCAGCATGTGCCCCAGCACCATTAAACCTTGCCCAGCTGTTTGGGTCTGGTTCTCGTAGGATGATCTTGTTTTCTAGATAAAATGCCTTTTTGTTTATTTTTCCCCAAAACCCAAGTCCCGGGGTGGAAGAGGCCATTGTGGCCAGCGATCAGCTCCCTGCCACCTACGGTCTGCAAAAACCAAAGCGTTAATTAATTAGCAGAAGGGGAGTGTGGGACAGGGGGGTACAGGGGTGCCCGTCTTTGGTGTTGCCAGCTGGAGCCAGACCCCGCTGATGCAGGGGGGCGAACTCTGCCAGATCTGCACCCCTCATCCCCCCAAGATGTGAGTGCCACCCCGTCTGCTTGTACCCCCCAGGTGTGGAAACGCTCCGGCGCCTGGTTCTTCAAGGGTATGCCCAAGCAAGTGCTGCCCCAGCCGATGCCCGTCAGCAAGAACAAGGGACCCCAAGCCCCCAGTGAGCCCAGCCCATCGGAGCCGCCTGCCCAGGACCCGAAACTCCCCTCCCGTGCACCCACCCGAGGTAGGAACCAGTGGGGTGGTGACCCCCTCCCTCTATGCCAGGGGCAGGGGTCCTGCCAGCGAGGCGTTGGGTCTTCTCCCCATCGTTTGGAAGGGCAAACCTGAGCAAAAAGCATCCAGAGCGGTTGCATAGCTGCTGCCTGTTTTCTAAAGGGTGCAGAAATCGTCCTGCTGCCCTCCCTGCCCCCTGAGGCTTTCTCCAGGCTGTCCAAGTCAGGATGGCCAGGTTTGCAGGGACATCCTCAAGCCAAGCAGCCCTGGGTTGGGGGTCTGGGGCGCCCGGCCAGGGGTTCGGGCAGCACCTGGGTATGATGAACACGGTGATGCAGAAGCTTAGAAAAAAAAAAAACCAAGAATAAAAAAGGAAACCTGGGGAAAGAGAGGCAGCAGAGCCCGGGTTGGCGTTGGCGGGGCAGGTGGGCTCCAGCTTCACCACTTCTTGCTCTGTTTGTGCCCCTCCACCCCCCCCCAAGGCCAGGCGGACGCCGGGCCCCCGGCCGAGCAGGACTCCGACGGTAAGCACCGGTGTTGTCACCTTCCCCTGTGCTGCTGCCTCGGTGCCGCCTGTGCTGAGCCCCTTCTCTCCCTCCCTCCCTCCCTCCTTTCCCCACGGTGTTTTCCCACGGGAGGCTGCAGCGGCAGGACCTCTTCTTGCCGCTGCCACCCACCACGCGGGGACCGAGTTATTCTGGGGCTTCCCCACCCCCTGCACACGCCTGGGCTGAAACGCTGCAATTTAGAGCGCTGAGCAGAATTGCCTCTGTGGGTGGTGGTTCCTGCTGCTGATTGACGGGTGTTTTTCTGGTTACTTAATGGCAGTCCTTAGAAAACCTCCCGTGGAAACTTTAGGAGGCTCTTGGGGGGGCGGGGGGGCTTGTGCATGTTGGCAAGGGATGGAGATGCTGAGCTCCCTGCTCTGGGAAACGTCAGGTTTCCCCCACTGAAGGTCCTGTGCCCAGGCTTGTGCCGTGCACCGGTACCAGAGCAGGGTGAGGATGCAGGGTCTTTTTTTTTTATGGTTATACCTTGTCCCCTCCAGCACTCACAGCCCCCCAGAGCTCTGCCTGCATCGGTGTCTTTAATAGCTATGCCAACCCATGGGGGGCTGTGTTAAGGGGCCTTACAGGGGTGAAGCCATCTTCCTCCCCCCTGGGCTCCTCTGTCTAACCTCACGTATGCCCTGCGCTGCTCTGGACCCGCATCCCCCGGACTCTGCTGCCAGCACCGGCAGGAGCTGGGGTTGGGGATGCTCCCCAGGCTGGCTGTGTTACTGGGAGATAATTTGGAGTAACGGCCCCCGTTTTCACAGCTTGGCATAGGAACACCGTGGCGATGAGATGACCCGATTCCCCTCTAGCACAGGCTGCTCCCGGCTGGGTGATGGTCAGGCTGGGATGGTCACCCTCCTCTTCCTCTCCCCTTCCTCAGCTGCATGGAGGGAGCAGTGGGGGGAAGCTGAGGATACAACACCCCCCTCCTCCCCTGGAGTGGTCCCCTCTGTCCCACCCTTCCTTTAGGTCTTTTGGGACAGCGATGCCCCAGATGGCTCTTGGTGTGCAGGAGGTTTTAATGGTTGGTTCCCAGGGCTGTGTTTGATTTCCCAGTTGCAGCTGCCCTGGGGCTTGGCTCCATGTTGGGTGGGCTGTGGGCAGGGGGGGTGGCACAGCCTTGTGCCAACCCATGCTCCCTCCACACCGCTCACCATGGGGATGCATCCTACATGTCTGGGCGAGCCCCATGGCGGGGTACCCATTGGGGGTGCCCATGGGGGGGGTACCCAGGCTCAACCACAGCCCGTGCTACGGCTCACAGTGCCGGTGGGGGGGCTCTGGCAGAGCCTTGGCAAGGCTGTGCCCAGCCCGTTTGTGCTGAGTGATGATCTTCATCTTCCCACGCAGCAGCAGTTGGGGAAACCACTTAATTAAGACTATTTAATCGCGATGGTAGCTGG
This sequence comes from Tringa solitaria, assembly GCA_026413425.1. Classification (NCBI taxonomy): domain Eukaryota; kingdom Metazoa; phylum Chordata; class Aves; order Charadriiformes; family Scolopacidae; genus Tringa; species Tringa solitaria. The sequence goes on from JAOXJM010000005.1 coordinate 29,566,713, forward strand.
TGCTGTTAAGCTTCCTGGCCCCGCAACAGACCGCTTTTATTAAGCCACCGGCTCGCCTGCAGGTCGGGGAGAGTTTGCCAGGCTCCGCAGGTCCCTCCTGGTGATCAGCATGCTCCTGACCTGCCCATGATTTTCCTAAAACTCCCTTGGAAAATTATTTATTGCATCGCTATTTCTTGCACCACGACGCTCCTGGTGGTGGATGCTCGTTTCCCTTCCTCCCTCCTTTCCAGCATCGTGGTGTTTTTACTCCCCCCTCTCCTCCCCCCCATCTGCAATCTGTTGCTTTTCACTTTCTCCTTGTGCCCGGCGACCCTGAGAACCCAGCCAAGGGTAAACATCCCATTTATGTCACAGCAAAGATTTATACCTGGTGTCTCCGGCGCAAGCCAGGTGAGCGCCGAGACCTTTTCCATCACAGCCGTGGGTTGCAATTTATCACCCTGAAGCATCTCGGCACCCTGGAGCGTGCGGCTGGGATTTATCCTCTGGGATGGTCGCTGCTGGCTGGCTGGAAGCGAGAGGCAAAGGTGGCTGTCGCCATTATCTCGCTAATAAATGGAAGATGATCAACAAAAAGAAAATATGATCCCCCTGTCCCGGGGTCCGTGGAGCTGTAATGGCATTAGGGGTTTGATGGACACCGAGAACTGGCTGATGGATGCCTCTGGTCTTGTTTTCCTGTGGGGCTCTCGTGTCTTCCTGGTGTCCCCGTGGTTTGTGGTGTCCTCTGGCTTTTCCCGACCACCGTGTGCTGGTTTGGTGGTGCAGAGCCCTCCTGCTGCCCTGCGGGTGCCGGATGGCTCTCAGTCCCCAGTGCTCTGGGGGCGATGCCACAGCAGCCGTACCCATCCTCCTCCTCCTCCTCTTCTGCTGACACCCCGGCTGGGCATCCCCCGAGGGGGTCCTTCAGGGCTGGCTTTGGGGGACGGACGGGTGATGGGGGTGCAAACCTCACTGCTGCCTTTATCGCTCTCCCTGCAGGCAGCGATGCGACGGCGGCTGCCCGGGGCAGCTACGCGGTGCCCAGCCGCAAACCGGCCGAGGGCAGCGAACACACCGGCGGGGACACCGACAGCCGCGACTACGCTGCCGAGAGCGGGGTCAGCAGGAGCCCCGGTGAGAGCCGTGCTCCTCCGTGCTTGGAAGGAGAGGGTTGAGGGGCCAGCAGCTCTACGAGGGTCGTTTCTGCTCGGCGGGCAGCACCAAGTGATGCTGAGGGATTTCACGCCGCAGAGGAGCGGCGCCTGCTTCCCACGCCACTTGCCCGCTGTTCTACACTGCTCCGTGGGGTTTGCTGATGTTGAGAGGAGGTGGTGGAGTCCCCTTCTCTGGAGACCTTCAAGACCCCCCTGGATGCAGTCCTGAGTGATGTGCTCTGGGCAACCCTGCTTTGGCAGGGGAGTTGGACTAGATGATCTCTAGAACGTCCCTTCCAACTCTCTCAAATCCCTGAATCCGTGGTGGGATCCAGGGGGAGACATTGAGGGGGATCCTTATCCCTTCCCCTGCTGCAGGGAGGAGATGCAGGATTCTGCCGTGCTTTTCCTTGCTAAAGGGGTATCTTATGGCCCATGGAAGGACATGAATTTGAAAAGGTCCATGCATGGTGTGAGAGCTGAAGGTGGAGAAAGGAGCGGGCTCAGTGCAACTGAGTTGGGACACTAAGTAAGAGCATTTTTCACGACAAGGCTCTGCCGAAGGAGCAGGCAGGAGCCAGCCCTGCCTGTGGGAGCCCATGCTTCGCTGGTGGGCCCCTGGCTCGGGATGTCGTTTCTTGTTTCATAAAAATTTGGTGTGCTCCAAGCTATTGTAAGTGGCTGTGATACGAACGGGTGGCTGACAGCGTTCAGCGGGGCCTGAATCCTCCCCAGGTGCCTCCAGAAGGGGACAGGCACTTGCAGAGACCACTTTTCTTGTAGGAGCCGAGCTCGCGAATTTAACTGGTGAAGCTGAAAAATGGCTGGAAAATGGCCAAGTCCTCCTTAATTCCTTGGGGGAGAGAGGAATATTCAATGGCTGGATAGTTGGGTAAAATGGAGAGGGCCATTTAGGGCTGCCCAGGCTTCTGCTGTGGGGGGGATATTCGTGTTTGGGTGGATAAGGCTTGTGAGGGTACACTTGTCCCCCCCATCACTGCCCTGGGATGTCCGTGCATCCCGGGGGGGATGCTGTGCAGTGCTGATCCTGGGGTGCTACTGCTGGTTGGGCGTGCAGGAGGATGGGGGTGTGATGAGCATCAGAGCGATGCTCCGCGGGTTTGTTCACCTTCCAGCTCAGACCATTGCCTGTCTGCAACCCCATCCAGCCTCCTTGTTCCACCTCTCCTCCCTCTCCCTTTTTTGGAGGTGGTTCGGTGTGGCACGGGGTCCCCCTAGTGAAATGCTCCCTGCTCCAGCCCAGCCTGCACCCGTTCCCCACAGCGCTGGCCCCAAAAACGTGTGAGGCTGAGCCCCTATCTCAACACACACCACCTCCATCCATCACCTAAGCCTCTCTCCTCTCCAGCTGCCCTTCCCTGGCTGATTCCAGCTGCAACCCCCTCTGCAATACAGGCAAAGCCCCCAGAGCCCCAAACGCTGTGGCTGATTCATCCCTTTCCTTGCAGGCGTGAAGAGGACCAACTCCATGCAAGCCCAACGGCCACCTCCGCCAGCCGCTGCTGGCCCTGCTTCTGGTCCTGGTCCAGCAGCACCCACAGGTAGGACGCGATGGGGATGCGGCCAGGATGCTCGGTCCCTTGTGGGGGACATTCCGATGCCTTGCCGTGGGCACAGACCTCCCCCTGCTCAGGGCAGTGCCGGTGCTGGGGTGGGAGAGGGATTTGCCATCACTCAGGCAAATGTTCCAGTAATTCCAATCCCTCCCCAGCACCACCGGCAGCGGGAAAACCGGGTCCCGGGGCGGCTGGCCGGTTCCCAGAGAGACAAGGTAAAATTTGGCTGCCTGCGAGGGGCTGGGGGGCAGAGCGTGCCAGGGGCTAACGGGGTCCCTCCCGCAGTGAGCCCACCGCTGGGACCCCAGGAGCCAGCCCGTGCTGCTGCCAGGGAGGAGCGAGGAGGGGGCTATGCCGTGCCCCCCGCCAGAGAGGAGAGGCCAGCCCGGCAGCCCCCCACCTTCTCGCAGCCCCCTGCTGTCCCACCAGCACCTGCTGCCCCGCAGAGGCAGCCACCCCAGGAGGAGGAGGAGGAGGATGCCAACAGCTACGATTCCGATGAAGGCAGTACGTACCCCTGATGCCCAGCTGGAGGGGAGGGAGCTGTTTCTTTGGGAAACCTGGGATTTTGAGGAGGTGGGTGCTGCGGGACTGTGACTTGCAGTGTAAGGTCATGGGTCTCTGGCAGGGAGAGCCATCGGGGAATGCTGCTTCCCTGTGGGGCTCGGAGCTGGGGCAGGGTCTCGCAGGCTGTCCCTGCTCGGTCATTTCAGCACAGCTTGTGGGATTTTCTGGCGGTTTTGCACCAAATGACTCGGGTGGGAGGTGTGCTGGTTTGGGCTCTGTGCTCGCTTGACTCTTCCATTTCCAAATTTGAGTCCCAAAGGCAGCTGCCTCTTTCCATCAGAGTGTCCTTTGCTGCGAGAAACACCACTGTGGGAAAGGCTTGGTGGCTTCAGTACCTTTCTGAGATGGCGTTCGGTTATTTGCTCCCCAAAAAGGGATTTGTTGTATGAGGGTGCATGTCCATGGCAGGGCAGTGCTTCGCCAGTCCAACCTGTTCCCAGGATGGGAAGAGCTGCTCTGAGCCGGCAGAAATTGTGCTTGGGTAGAAGCAGAAGGACCCAGCTGAGGTTCTGTTGTTCACTCTTTATCCCTGCGATCTTTTCCTGGTGAACACATGAAGACAAGCATGAGCAGGTTTCCAACAAGTCAAAACAGGGGCCAAACACTGAGCCCCCAGCCTTGGGAGGTGATGCTGGCCACCTGAGCTGAAACACCTCAGGGTGTTCCTGGGGTGGCATTGCTGCCCTGAGCTGTGCCCAGGGAGGGCTTTGTACCGTTACATCTTCCTTTGCATGGGAATATTCAAGTTGGCTCCAAAGCCCAGGCAGTTCCACCTTTGCAAAACTTTGATGACCAGAGTTCATCAATCTGGCTGGATTTGCGTGTGGCAGTTTGGCCGATGCCGGCGCAGACCCACATGCTTTAAATGATGGCTTTACGTTTGAACAGCAATTCTTTCTAATTATTACTAATCAGGGCTGATTAAACAGTTATTGGCTGAGGTTTTAACGAGGTCCTATTTCCATCTCCTCTCTCTCCCCTCCTCTGTCAGCTACACTGGGAGCGCTGGAGTTCAGCCTGCTCTACGACCAGGAGAACAGCTCGCTGCACTGCACCCTCATCAAGGCCAAAGTAAGTGGTCCTCTTTTTTTTTGTGTGGGTGTTTTGGGTTTTTTTCCCCCTTTCTTTCACCAATTTAAGTCCAGCTGGCTCCCAGTTTCCCCAGTGCGATGGGATGGAAGTGGTGTGGATGCTGGTGGATGCTGCTCCTCTGGGACTCCCAACCGGGGCTGGTACCGCTGCTCCTGGCTGGGAAGGAGAATTCTGTGGGGCTTTTCTTTCAGTGGGTCTGAGAGGTCTGTGGGGCTTTTCCTCCAGTGGGTCTGAGAGGTCTGTGGGGCTTTTCCTCCAGTGGGTCTGATCTGTCTCAGGGCAGAGAGGGAGGCTCTTGGCTTGCTGAACACATTTTCTCTTTACTGAGTTGCTTCACGGGTAGATTTTTCTCTTCCCTGGGTCTGCTTGAGGAGGATTCATGGGCTGTGTTTTCTTTATTATCTTTTAGGGCTTAAAACCAATGGACTCAAACGGCCTGGCGGATCCCTACGTCAAACTGCACCTCTTGCCCGGAGCCAGCAAGGTGAGGCATTGCCTGGTTTTGGGTGCGTTTTGGGCTGAGGATGGAGCAGAGGTTTCTCAAAGCCCCCCCCCCGAGGTCCTTTCCCTGCGTCAGACCTCCTCCTCTGGATTTCTCCACGCAGTCGCCCACTGCTGCTGTTCTACCCGGGAGGTATCTCTGAAAAGCGATGATGCTTGCAGATGTTCTCCCGTACCCGAGGAACAGCTCATCCTGCAGGCAGGGATCTGCTCAGGGCTGGAAGGGAGCTCTGGAGGAGGTGACACTGTTGATGCATCGCGAAACATCTGACACACAATCTAATTATTAGCGGAGTTTGGAAAATCCGTTTGCTTTGGAGCTGCAGCATTAGAGCTGTGAGGAAATAACCATTGAATAAACTCTGAGTAAATTCCCCCAACATCCAAGAAACCACTGGAAATCTCACTCCCCAGCCTGGCTAAGGTGATCTCAGTGGGGAAGCCTTTGAGGAAGGGATGGCCACCACTGGTCCGGTGCCTGAGGGGTGCTGGATCCTTGCTTGGGGGCTGCAAAGCTCTTTCCTGCAGCAGAGTTTTGCCCAGAGGAATTAAGTGTAAATTGGGGGGGGGAACTGATAATAAAACCATTGGATTGATATTTACAGATTCACTTTATTTGCAGGGACTTTCTGGCCACCTTGTCTCGTGCAGAATAAATCAAGGTGTCGTGGTCTTGGGAATTGCTTTGATTACTGTTGCTCTCTCGTTTGCTGATCTTTCTTTCCATTTTTTTATTGCTCACGTGTGTTTGGGGAAAAACACACAAACAAGTGACAGAGCTCCTCATTTCCCAAGCTGTCCTCTCCTTTAGACCACGAGAGCTGCTGCCCAAGCCCCGCACAGCCTGCCCTGTGCAACTTTGTCTTCTACGAGTGCCCTTGAGGGAGTAGACCCCAGGCAGTGGAAAAAGCCAGGCGGTGAAAGCTGTCCTGGCCACTGCAGGTGACAGAGTCCCCCAGGTGCTTGCGTAAAGGTCCACCTTGTCGGGTCGGTGACACCCACCTGCAGTTGATGGCTCGCCGTCGCGACAGCCTCAGCAGGCAGTGGTGACGTCCTGCAGAGTCCTCCATGCCCCAGTCAAACCACCTCTCGTGAGCCAGAAGTGCTGGAGCGTTTAATTCACACTCCTCTGCCAGGAGCTTAATTTTAGTTGGGGAAGGAGCTCGGGGGTGTGATGGTGCCGTGTTTTGTTTTGATGTCGCAGTCGAACAAGCTGCGAACGAAGACTCTGCGCAACACCCGTAACCCCGTGTGGAATGAGACCCTGGTGTACCATGGCATCACAGATGAGGACATGCAAAGGAAAACGCTCAGGCAAGGAGAGGAGCCGGGGGATCCTGCAGTATGGTGGGATGGGGACCATGGGTCTCCTCGAATGGAGCATCACGAGGCAGCCTTCCTCAGGAGGGCATCGGCAGCAAAGTGCAGGTGTTGGTAGAGCACCTGGAAATGTAGAGGGTTTTTTGTCAAATGCAGTATCCTTCACATGTTGATTTTGATGGTCCTTTTTAAAAAGAGAAAGAAAGGCATTTTGACCCTGTCACTTAATATCAAATTATTGGCATTACTATTATTCTTACCTCTATGCATAGAGATCTGTGTATTGCATATCTGTGCATCATTTGCCAGTGTCCCAGCAAAACATTTAGATGTCTCTAAAATTTTTGGCCTTTCCCTCCTACAGGAAATTTCCACTTTTTGATTTCCTTGCCCCATCACAGAGCATATATCAAAAATGTTGATTTTTCTGGCAAAACAAGTTTGGTTTCCTGACTGCTTTTTGGCCAGAGGAGAGACAGATGGACGGTGCTTTGCTTTGTCTGCCCCTGAGCAGTGCCCTTGCAGGAGTGGTTTTGTGCTCCTGAGTCAGGTACTGCTCCAGCCTGGCTGATGTTCACCTTTCCTCTTCCCTTCAGGATCTCCGTGTGTGACGAAGACAAGTTTGGCCACAATGAGTTTATTGGAGAAACTAGAGTTTCCTTGAAAAAACTCAAAGCCAATCAGAAAAAGAACTTCAACATCTGCTTGGAGAGAGTAATACCAGTGAGTTTCTGGGAAATGTCTCCTGCTACCATTAATGGTGAGGTCGCTAACAAATGTGAGGTGAGCTTGGAGCTGGAACCAGCCAAGAGCTGTAGGTGCCTGACTTCACTGGCATCTTTAGGGGTTGGATTCCCACCCATGTCTGGGCTGATGTCACACATCAAGGCCAGGAGATAAATATGTGGTGGGAATCCATGGGAAGTGACTCCAGGGACATCACCAGTGGCCACAGATCTGCTGGCGTTGCCAGCCTATGCTGGTGTGTGTCACTGTGGAGGAGATGGCAGCTTGCTCCACCCCTGAGCTCTGCTCCCCAGTGCTGTGGGTAAGGTGCTGACTCTGCTGAGGTGGAGGTTGGTGGAGCAGATGAATGTGCCTGAGCCCCCTTTCACTCCAGAGGTCAGCGAAAGAGCTGGGCAGGGCTCCGGGGGGTGTTTTTGCCATAGGTTGGTGCCTCTCCCAGCTGCAGTCACTCACAGCAGTCTCTTTTTTTCCCTTCCCCATCCAAGATGAAGCGTGCTGGCACGACCGGCTCATCCCGTGGGATGGCGCTGTATGAAGAGGAGGTAAGTGTCCTTGGAGGACAACGTGCTCCATGCACATTTCACCCATCTTCTCTCATGTTCGAGCTGCCATTTTTCCCCCCTCATGGGGATACAAGGTTCCCTTCTGTCTGTCTTGTCTCATCTTCTCTGCGGTTGACAGTCTTCCTTGCTCAGTCCCTATCTCTGGATGCTTCCTCTTGCAGGTAGATCGCGGTGGGGACGTGGAGGAGCGCGGGAAGATCCTCGTGTCCCTCATGTACAGCACCCAGCAGGGTGGCTTGATCGTCGGCATCGTACGCTGCGTGCATTTAGCAGCCATGGATGCCAACGGATACTCAGACCCCTTCGTTAAACTGTAAGTGAGAGCTGGGGCTGGTGTAGTGGGGTAACGCATGGTCATGTCCTTGGGCAGTAGCTGATGCTCTGAGACCTCCTTCCAAAACCACTGGAGAAAGGGAGAGTGTTTCCCAAGCACCTTGAGACCTCACACAGGACACAGCTGCCCACCAGCGATGCCTGTGTAAGGTGGGAACGTTCTGCTTGAGTCCCTCTGCCGTGGCTGAGGGTGTCCACTGACCCTTAAGTCCATCTGCTCCTTGTAGGTTCCCAAACACAGAGACCCAACCCTGTAACTGCAGAGCCAGAGGACAAGAGGTCCTTCTCCCCCAGATCTGACCCATCACAGCTGCAGGACAGGGGTGGCTTGATGTCCCTCTGTGCATGATGAGGAGCCCAGGGAATGCCCTGCCTTGCCTGTCCCTGTCCCATGCCGTGTTTCTGCTGCAAACAAATCATCTTAATTAATACAGACAGTGGTGTCTTCTCGAGCAGCAACACATCTGTCTGCTCTTGGTGGTGGAGGCAGGTGATGGAGGAATAAGATCATTTTAACTCAAGTCTCATAAACTGCGACACGGAGAGGACCCTGCAGTCATTCCTGGTTGTAGTTTTCGTTGCTGTTTTTTCTTTGCCTTCAGAAAAAAACCTCTGTTCTCCCTAAAACTCATTCAATAACTCCCGTGTTGAACATTTTGCACATCTTTTTGTAGCTGAGTGCAACTGAGTGGTTTTCCTTCTCACTCTCTCGCTTTTTTTTTTTTATATATATTTTTCCATTCCCACAAACAGAATGTGGTGGCTTTCCATTTTTAAATCAACTTCCAATGCAGATCTAATTAATGCCAACTCTACAATTTAATTCTGGGTCTGCAGCCAGGCTGTGAAACCCAAACCCTAATTTTTACCCGCGTTCTCTAGGTGAACCTATCTTGGCTGAGCATGCTAGTCTGGGTGGTATTAAAGAGTAATGGGCTGTTTCTAGTGTTTTTCTTTTTATTTTTTTTTTCTCCATGTTTCTCCCCATTTCTGCATGTGTTCACACATCCTTGGCTGGGTTTTCCAGTGGCCAGGCTCAGTGATCGGGTGTGCGATTGCCCCCATCTGCTGGTGACCAGCCCAGCTGCTTGTTTTCCGTATTCCCTGTTTCAGCTACGCAAAACGCAGATTTTACCTGCTTTTGCTCCATGAAACACTCATAACCATTTCTTTTGGCGTGGCTTGGGGGAAAGAAGACTTGGGACCAGTGCATGGTTTGGAAGGACATCAAGGGTGCGGGTGCAGGCTCACTGCTTTCTGGTGTCTGAATGGTACCCAGCTGCTCTGAGCAAGAGATGCTCCACTAGAAAGGTTTCTGTCGAGCTTGGTGCTCTGTGCAAAGCAGGTCTCTGTGGTTTCCCAGGTCTTGTCTGGCAATCCAGGGGGAGAAAAAAAAACATTCAGGATTTTGCTCATTTTACATTTATTTTAGATGATTTTAGAAGGTGAGAAGGTAGACTGGATAACGTATTTCTTTGTTATGCATTTTTCTAGCCCCAAACCTCACCTTTTTAAGCTTATAAATTCAGGCTGTTCTTAAACTTGAGTTTTGAGCTGTCTTCTGTTGCCCCCAGTTGGCTGAAACCTGACATGGGAAAAAAGGCCAAGCACAAGACGCAGATTAAGAAGAAAACATTGAATCCTGAGTTTAATGAGGTAAACACAGATCTAATTTTTCTATTACTAAATAAACTTAGCCAATTATGACATTTTGTGAAGGAGGTAGAAGATAAACTCCCCAAGGCTTTAGTTCCTCGCTCAGCCTCCTTTCCCCCTTCTGCACCCAGGAATATTTTAGGAGTGACTTCACCATTGGAGGTCCGTACACACCAAAACCTCCCTGTTGCCGACTCTGTGTCACCTCAGCTGGGGGTGTGGGTGGGATGAGCATCCCCATGGGGTCTCCACAGATGGTGTTACCTTGATGGGACACCTGCAAAGTGCTCGCTTAGATACAAGGGGTGAGCTCAGCTTAGAATCATGGAATCACAGAATGTTTAGAGTTGGAAGGGACCTTAAAGATCATCTAGTTCCAACCCCCCTGCCTTGAGCAGGAACACCTCCCCCTAGAGCTGGTTGCTCAGCTTATGGGTTTGTGCAGTATGCTGTGATCCTGGGAGGAGAGGTGGCCACCAGGAAGGAGCACTTGCTCCTCATTAGTGTATTTTAAATATCCTTTCACTGGATTTTGAATTCAGGCTGTGAGGAGAGATCGCTTGCAACTCTTCAGCTGCAGTTTTCTTGGTGTATTTTTCTGGGACAGTTGGGCTGATGTGGGTGCTCTTCTTCTGCAGGAGTTCTTCTATGATATCAAACACAGCGATCTGGCCAAGAAGTCACTGGACATTTCTGTCTGGGATTATGACATCGGAAAATCGAATGATTACATCGGTGAGCTGCAAGTCTCGGCACTTTGGGGTGAGGTTTTGATGCCCAATATAGAGCTTGCTGTACAGGAGGGATGCATAGGTCGCCTGCCCTATGAGGAGCCCCAGGCTGAGCTTTGAGGTGGGACCATGCAGGTGGGTTGGATGCTTGTATCAGGCCGTCAAACACAGCACACCCGCTGTGCTGCCCCATCTCCAGCATCCCGGGGGGCCTTCTGTGCAGGGCAGAGCAGCTCCAGTTATTTCCTCTACATTTTAAATGCAGGAGGTGGAGAGAAATGCTCCAGATGTGGGGTTTTTCCCCATGGAAATGGTTTACTGGAACATCAACATCCTCTCTGAATACGATGACTCTTCTCCTTTTCTTCCAGGTGGCTGTCAGCTCGGCATTACGGCTAAGGGGGAGCGCTTGAAACACTGGTATGAATGTTTGAAGAACAAGGACAAGAAGATTGAACGCTGGCACACCCTCCAAAATGAGAACCACGTTGCCAGTGATTAAAGGGAGCTGCTGCCCGAACCTCCCCAGACGGCCCACCCTCTGCCAAGCCCCTGTAGATCTCTGATGTCCGTCTTCCAGCGCAGTCATGCCTTGCTACTCGCCTCTGGTCCCAGGGCAGCAACGCTCTTCTGTCTCCTCCAAGCATCCCCTATGCCCTGTCCTCACCTCCACCCGAAAACTAACCCAGATCTTTTATATTCACTTCCTCTGGTTTTTGGTTTTGGTTTTTGTTTGGGTTTTTTTTTTTGGAGGGGGGGAAGTGGGGGGTCATTGAGTTATCCCAGTGTGTAATTTTTGTCAAGCAATAGTTACCCTCTGACTGTTCCTCTTTCTCACTAGTCTCACGCACGCCGTGATAGCCTTCCTGTTGTGTGTGTGTGTGATGCTCTGTGTTCCTCCAGCCTCCTGCTCGTGTGGCTCGTCCCATCACCGCCAGCTTCGTGGCTCCTTTATCTCCCAGTGGGATGTGTGGCCACTGGCCCGGCCATGCTCTCGTCTAGAGTTGGAGGGGGGGGTTAAGTGCTGGTGTCAGAGCATCGGCCTGTTCTGCTTGTGTGATATCAATACCTCAGTTGCAATAATGAAAAAGCTGTTTGGCTTTGGTGTGGGTCGTAACCGTAGCCCGGTATCTGTGTTGTCGTGATTAGGCTAACGCCGGTGTCACTGATGTAACCCTGCGAGTCCTGCTTGAGCTTTAGTTCTGATTTCGGTACACTTGAGCAATATTGTGGTACATCCTTTTGCTGAGAAGATCCACCAATAATACAATGACGAGGGACAGGGAGCCACTCTGTGCTCGCAGGGAAGCAGACGTGTGGGTTGGTGCCTGTTCGTTTGCAGCCGCCACGTGCGGTTCCTTCCACCCGAGGAACTCGCTCCCCGTTGCTGTAGGAGCCCACCTGTGTTTCAAGCTTGTGCCTACCTCCCCTTCATCCCTCTGCACAGTAGTGACTAGCTGGACCCCGAGGGCAGTCCCTGGGCCCTCCTCAGACTATCCTTGCCATTGCTGACCGTTTGCCATACCAAATTCCGGAGGGAAGCCGAGGGAGGAGAAGCTTCCCTCCAACTAGCTGATGTGTGCAAGGATTATTGCTTTAAAGTACCACAAATACTGAAAGTAGCTGGAACAGTTAGAGGTCTTCCAAACTTTGGGGTTGTTTATTTTTGGTTGTTGTTGTTTTTGTTTTGGGTTTGTTGGGGTTTGGGTGGGTTTGGTTTTTTTTTTGCAAATCTGCACAAGAACCATGGTCTTCAACCTGCGCTTTAACGATCGTCTGGAGGTGATTGATTTGTTCTCAAGAGCAGGAGAGTCAAGACGCTCTCGGACTGATGCTGGTCGGGTTTGGTGCCATTCGCTGCCTCCGGCCACCCTCCAGCATAGCAATGTCATAGCAGCACAATAAGCACGACTGGAATATAGCGTCGGTCACTGCGCATGTTGTGTGGAACACCAACCCCAGCCCCCGCGGTCCACGCTGTCGTCCCATGACTTCCCTTGCAACCGCTGCTGTGTTCTGCTGTCGTGTGGCGCGTTCCCAATTCAGCTGTACCGCAGAGCTGTTTCTTTTGAATCCTATTCTTGATACTTTTTTTTCTTTCTTTTTTTTTTTTTTTTAAATTATTTTATTTCCCGCCCTTCCCCCAGCAGAATTTGCTCCGAGTGCTGAGTTGCATTGAGCACCTCTGCAGGGCTGGAATTGCTGGTGATGCTGACATCGCTGCCTGATGCTAAACCTCTTGAGCGATGCTGCTGTGGGGCGGCCCTTCCCCAGCTCAGGGCTTGCGCTCCCACGGAGGTCTGCTTTCCCCTTGGCTGGCCACTGCCCTCGCGTTGTGGCCAGCTCTCCACGAGGAGACACCTTTGGACCACGGATGGGGAAAGCAAACCTAAACCAGCATGTGCATCCCCTGCTCCGTTCAGCTGGAGCTGAGACCCATCACCCCAGACTCCATGGTGTGGCATGGCCACCAAGATGGGAGCTGCTTGGGGCATGATATGTGGAAGAGGGTAATGGGAGAGGACACTCCAAAAATGGCTTTCCTCTCCCTTTCATGCAGTTCTTGACTCTACACCAGTAAGTGGATCAGCCCAGAGCCCCTGAGATACACTGCCTTCAGCATGAGCTGTATTGAGGACCCAGATGGAAACGACCTGGTTCTTTTGGATCGTTTCCCTCTGTGTCCAGCGCTGCCTCATGCAGTGGTGCCAGGGCCCTTGCTGCTCTGGGCAGGGATGGTTTGGCTGTAGGATGCTGCCATCATCCCTTCCAGAGTGATGGACCTGCCTAAAACCTTTGCACAGCCCTTGCCTATCTCCTAGTTGGGCACAGTGCACTTCCAAGCTGTGCTGGGGAAATGTGTGGCTGGGGCTGAAATTACCTTTAAAAAGAAAAAAAAAACATATATCAGAGCAATACTTTAATTTATTCCAGACCTGCAGCAGCCCAGCCTCCTTTGCGTGCGCAGAACAATTAAATTAAGGTTGCCTTTACCCATGTCCTGTATGGACATTCTCTACCCAGCCTGCTTTCCCTTCAGACAAATGATACTCAAATCATCTCTTTGCACCCATAAAAATAAAGTGCAACTTGCCCGTCCCCCTCTCAGTGTTGTGCAAACCACAGTCCTTATCTCTGTTTGCCACCTTCTTTTTGAGTTTTTCCTGATGGTAATTTCTGCCCTGAATGACTTCTTTTTGTTGTAAATAAAGCATGCACATATGGATTGGGAATGGTGACAAAAAAAAAAATAAATAAGCCTCTTCTACTGCTGTTTGCATTCAAACTTGCATGCAGTGATTTTACAGCAAAATATCAGTTTACAACTATAAAAAATAAAAAAGAAAATGTTACACAGGAACTAGAAATACTCCAGTCTTCCGCTGCATGCAGCACAACATCCTCTCTTGATGTGGTATCTAATAAAGTGAGACTACTGGAAAAGAAAAAAAAAAAAAAACACCAAACCATGATGTTTTTTTGACTTCTTTAATTCCCTGAGGGAGTGTGACCCCCCCAGCATGGACTGGTAGAGGTGGGCAGTTGCCCTGGTTGTGGGAATTTGTGGTGGGCTTGGGAGAGCTGGAAAGTTAGGTAGGGTTCAAGAGGTTGAGGAGGAGTTGGGGGCGGTGGGGTGCAGCCTCTTCTTTGTGGGGAGAGGGCCCAGCCCTGCTCGACTTGGCTCCCTGGGGGGTAAGGGGGTGGCACAAGTGGTGGGGAACAGCCTGGGTTAAATCCTGGGTGCGCAGTGGGCATCGATCCTTTGTACGCAGCCGAGACATCCCTGGGCTCCTGGATGCAAACATGATGGGCACACTCTGCTGAGGAAGACCACGGTGCATGTGGCAGTGGTTGCTCCTCTGTGGTGCTTCTATGTGCCCCCTCGAAAAGCAAATTCACCCAGAAATGAACCTCCTGGTGCCCTTCTTCACACCCCAGCACTTCTTCCCGGGTTCCCCGTGTGGCTGCAGCTCCTGTTGTACCACTGCAGGACAACACCCCCTCCAGCCAATGCACCAACCGAGCTGAATTTTTCTCCTTTTTCTTATTTTTTGACATTTTTAGGCTGAATTTCCAGCAGATCGTCACGGAAGGGCATGTCAGGATGATGGGAGCAGTTGGGATGGCAGCAGGCGGTGGGTCTATGGGCTCGGTGCCTCAACCCTGGGCAGGGGGACGTAGGTGGTGGTCTTGCCTCTATGGGGACACCCACACCCTCCATGTGCCCAGAGAAGCCCCACTGGGGACAGAGCCCAGCCGTGGAGTGCGGCTGCGTGGCTGGTCTGGTGCCGATGCCCAGAGAAAGCAGCAGATGTCACTGATGCTCCAGGTATGGCACGGGAAAGACAGGCAGGAGATGCCAGAAGGATGCCCACGACCAGGATGGTGGGTATCCCCTGGGTGCTGGTGTCCCCTCAGCACCCTCCATCCTGGTGGTGGCACCCCCTCAGTATCACCCATCTTGGTGGTGGGACTCCCACACATCTTCGCCGCACTCATTTTGGTGGTGGCCCCCCAAATGCAGTCTCCCTACAAGCTGTTGCTGAGCCTCGGTGGATAATAGCTTTAGGGGGGGTGTGTGGAGCTGCCCCAGCCCCATGGCTGCTCCCACACACCGCAGATTTAACCCCCGGTTTTCCCGAGGCGACAGCAGTTGTTGTTCTTCGGCAAAGGTCTGTGGGCAGTCAAAGCTCCCTGAGGTGTCTACGCTGATGAGGTGCCACCACAGTGCATTGCAGCTGGCTTGGAGATAAGTGCCCAGGAGAGACCTGCAGGCCAGGGGTCTACCTTCCTCACCTGAGCCACCAGTGGTCAGCTGGACTTACCTTGAGCAAAAAGTGACCAGTATAGAAAATCACTGAGATATTTTAAATTGTCGTATGATGCTAACTGTATGTACTGCTCTTAATGAAGGCCTTGAGCTTTCCCACCAGACAGAAGAAGGCCCTGTGTTCTCATTCACAGTGGCAGGAAAGCAACCAGAGGTTAAGCACAGACAGCACTGACTGAACTGTCTGAGGTGATATTTTCTTTGGGGGCAAACTCCAAGGAAAAGGACAAAAAGCACACGAGCTCCCAGTGAGCTGCAGGATGTCTTGGCGTGTCTTCAGAGGACAAAGAGAGGGGATGGCTTGTGAGGACATCGAGCACAAAGCTCTTTGGTTGTATCATGCTGGACGCTAAGGGAGTTGAGCAGAGAAAATGGGTCATTTTCCAGAAAGGGTGAAGCTATGTGTGTCCTCGCTCCCGGTGGCTGCCAGTGGTGGTATTTCGGGTGGGCTGGGTGGAAGAACGAGCAAACCATCGTGTCCGTAACCACCTGCTGCACTGATAACAGCAGGGACAATTGCATCCCCCTTTTCTGCTCCTAAAGCTTCTTCTCTTCCAAACCTTTAGCGGCAGGAAATAGCTGGGGCTTTGTCCTCTGAAAAAAAAAAACAACCCAGTAGTTCCCAGAGATGTCTAGCAGGCTTAAAATTGAGCTTTAATTTCCTTTTAGTAGTGTTTTTCAGCATGAGAGCTTCCCATTGATTTTTCCTCCCCGCTGCTGCCTAATGTTGGTGCGGCGAGTGGCCAGCCGAGAGGTCCCAGCAGAGAGGCCACCCAGCTCCGGCTGAGCACCAGAGCCAGCATCTCCAGTATCCCCCTGCAATTAAGATGCCGCCTTGATTAATTGTGGGTGAGGCATCGCCAGCTGTGGTCGGCTGTGAAGTCCTGAATGGAAAGTGCTTCAAAAGAGAGAAAGAGGCATTTTGAGCGAACCCATGGGGATAAGAGAGGGTCCTTTGTTCCCCCTGATTGATATTTCTGCTCCCATTTTCTTCTCAGCCTCTCTGAAAAGGAAGCCCTTGGATTGCAAATTGCGCTTGATCAGGACCGTTATTTGCATGTTCTGCTTTTGTAGGTAGCTTTACAGTTTTAATTACATCTCAGAACATCTGAGTCGTTCTGCTGTTCCAACCAGTTTCCTTTCGTGCTAATTAGATTTAGACCTTCAGTGCGATCAATAGATTCTCATCTCAGTACTGGCCAAGCCAGTCATGACCAGTAATTTACAGCTCTAGTTGTTCTGAAATCAATACAGATTTGCTCTTCATTGAGAGGGCTGTAAAACATGGGTGACAGCAGCCACGCTAAGCAGTTGACATGGAAGCAGGTCCCTGGCTGGTCTTGGAGAGTGGCCAGTACAATCAGAAAGGAGAAGCTACAGGACTGGTGAGCAGAGCAGAACTCTCCTGCTGAATGAGGATTGGGCTGAAGATGTTGACACTGTTGGCCTCTTCCTTCTCTCCTGGAGCAGGAGTTGCAAAATACAACGTACGGCCAAATGGCTCCTCTCCAAGATGCCATGACAGCACCCAATGACCCAACCCATGCCAGCATCCTGTAGTACCCTCTTCTAACCTCTCTCCTTGGGGCGTAATTCATACAAAGAACATGTTATGGAGCTCTCATAACGTGTCCCGCATGATCCTGAGGCATCAGGAGGTCACTGAGGCTCTCCTGCTGCGCTGAGCAGGAGAGAAACCTTCCAAGGCTTTGCACCTTCTGGGGAAAAAAAAAGGAAATAAATAAAAGCAAACTTCTACTATTTAACATTTCACTTAAAAAATAGAGAAGCTCAACGAAATAAATCCCTCTTCTATCCGCTTTCAAGCCCAGCTTTTCAAAAAGCCTGCAGCTAGAAATCTCTTTATCTCGTAGGGAACAGATAACGATGTAATTATGAGCTCAGATCAATGGCTTTCATCCCGGTGCTCAGCCTAAAAATAAACCGTTATTCTTTCACTCAGATGCACCAAGCTGGGACTAGCATCTCCTCGGGGCTGCTGGCCCAGTACAGAACCATTTACGAGTGACTGTGGGGCTGGAGACAGTCTGCGGTGGGGTCTGGAGAGTCCACAAAGCTTTTCCCTGGGGGAAAACTGAAGTTTTGGCTTGTCTCATTTCTGCAGGGTGGTGTTTGGTCCCAAGTGGGAGAGGTCAACGAAGACACCTGGGTGATGCTCACCTCCTCCCAACCACCTCAGAGTCACCTCCACAACCCCACCGCGGCGATGAAATACAGAGTTTTTAGTGGTTGTGTGGGTTTCGTTGACTTTCTTGGGAAAGAAAAATCCAAAGAATAAATATCAGCCTTTTTTTTTTATTGCGTGCTGCATAACAGGAATGTATCTTACTGCCATTGGAGAGCGGAGTGGTTGGCAGCTACCATAAATCCCCCATTCCAATAGACCCTGCTTGCACTTAAACAAAAGGAACAACAGGTGTACAGGCAAACAGCCGGCATAATTGGAATGGGGAATGGAGTATTTTGATTAACTACAGCTTGAATATTAACTGGGCATAATGCTGATTTCTCTGTCCAGGCAGAGGCTCCAGAAGGTGTACCTGTCTCCAGCTGAAGGCGTCGGAATCGCGAATGCACTAAATGTTGCGGTATTTTCTGCCACTCTGGGATGGGGCGGTCTGGCACGGCACCTCCGGCAGGTGGGAACAGGTTTGATGCCAGACTCAATTGTGATAAAACTGTGTACCTGCTCATCGCACACCCAGCCCACGTTCCCCCAGTTGGGAGAGGAAAAATGCATTTAATGAGAAACATGCAGGTCTGATCACCCTGAGCTCATCTCAGCTACCGGGAGCCATAGCTTTCCCCCAGGGACTGTGTTTCCAGTGAGAAGGATTTTCTGTGTGCTCCCACGGGTGCTTGGGATGGGTGGGATGTAGCCCAGTGGGATGTTTGGGTGTTGGAATGTTGGGTACCCGTGCTGGGCTGCAACAGCCTCTGCAGTGATGCTGGAAATGAAGGCATTGCTTTCAGCTCATCTTTCCTGAAAGTATCTGCCTGCAAAGGTTGAGGTGGGCTCTCCTTGCTCCATCTTTGCCTTGGCGACACCTTCATTAAGCTAATCAATCCAGATTAAATTATATGACAGCTCGGATTAAAAAGCTCAAAAACTGGGACCAGATTTGCTTTAAAACGTACGGTTGCAAGTGGGCATGGCTTGGCAGAAAGCAAGTAAATAAATAAATTCTGCCTGAGAAGCCTCTACAAGGCTAAAATTGATGCAGCCCCCAGTCCCCATGGGGGTGGGAAGGGGCTCACCCCCACCCTGGTCCCTGCTACGCTGATCCAGCCCCTCGCCTTAGCAGCTGCAAGGAGTCAGAGGTGGGAAATTGCATCTGATTGTCACCCAGGTGGAGTTAATATTAGCTGGGAACAGTTTATTGCAGAACGTGGGCCTGGCAGGAGCCTTGATGGGAGCTGAGAAGCAGCGGGATGTCGGGGAGGCTTTGCCAGGGTGTCACAGATGCGGGGGGTAACGCAAACCCATTTTTGCATCCTCACCCCACACCGTAGGCGACACGCAGAGGGCACCTTTCGGGTACATTTTGGGGGTGCTAGGCAATGAGTCAAAGCCCCTCACCAAAGGTCACGGGCTTTTTCAGAGCCGGCCAGCCACCCTGCTGCCCCCTCCTCCAGCAGATCAGGCAGTGGGAGCCCAGTGCCTGCCTGCAGAGCTGAATTAAGTAGCTGGAGTCGACATGGAAACTGCAGTTATCTGCTTTGAGAGAGCTGAGCAGGTTTTCTGCATCCATTAGAGTTGCAGCGATAACTGATTTCTCAGGTTTTCTGCCAGCTCTGTGGAAAAAAAAAAAAAAAAAAAAATCTCAACAAACTAGCTCCTTCCAAAGACTGTCAGAGAAAAAAAAGACTCATCTTGATTAGGTCAAAACTGGAAAATAAAAGTGCTGGCACACGAAAAGTGAAAAAAAAAAAAAATTACCGTTGGGTCAAAGGGAATTGCCATTGAGGAGAAGCATTCGGGGTATTTGTAAACAGGATGGACTGAATTTGAGAGAGAAGGAGCCTAAGAAATTCATGGGTGTCTGTATCGCTCCTCTTTGTTCCCAGGATGAGGGTCAGCATTATTAATTAAGGGCCAGATAGGCAGAGCTGAATGGCTGATCGTTATCTACCTGATAAGAGCTCTGCCATGGAAACCCTGAGTGGCACAGCCAAGATCTCAAGAGCCTCAGCAAATCAGTGTGTTATTCAGCCGGCTAACAAAGAGTATTTTCCTTCTAAAATCCAATTTATTCAGATATGCATGACTCCTACGCAGCTGTGAAAGGTAGGTGGGATCTCCAGGGGCTGAATTCAGCGTGTCCCAGCGATGTGCCTTATCTCCAAAGCTCTGCCTGTCCCCAAGGACAGAGTGTTAATGAACCGAGCTCTGCCCTCACCTTGCTGGCGTTCACGCTTTCATCCCCAGCTGTTTGCTGCTCTGGGTGTGGATTTAATGGCCTGGCCTTGCAAACTTGCTGTGATCAAGTAGCTGGAAAGTTTTCAGAGAAACAAGCCTTTTGTGACAGCTAGGCAGGAGAACTAGGCAGGAAAACCTGCCTAAGCGAAAGCTGTTGTGCCAGCCCAGAGGAAAGTAGATCAAAACACTCTATATTTACTGAATATACAGTATTTATACCTGGGCCCCCCGAATCTGGCCTGCCCCAAGTCCTGAAAGCACCTTGTTTCTGCCCTTTCCCACACGTGCAGTGGTTTTAATGTATGAGCTGCTGCATCCCAGGCAGGAGGCTCAGGTTTACCCCAAAATACTCCTTTCCTCACCAGCTGCTTGGAAACATCCTGCCACCCCACTGCAGAGGCTCTGCTGCCCCAATAAACCACTTCTTGGTGGAGATACTGGTGCTGAGTGGTTCAGGGAGGTGGGGGATGCTCAGCAAAGCGTGGGCAGCGGCGGGAGCGGGGGCTTGTCTCAGGAGAAGCTGGGACCCCAGATTGTGTCTTTCCTTGCCAGGAAACCTCCCCACAACTGGAGTTTTGGCCTTGCTGCCTTCCCAAAGACCAGGATTTCTCTCCAGGCTTGGCCTGTCGATGGGCTTGAAATGATTCCAGGACTTGGGGACCTTATTCCTGCAGTGGACCTGTGCTGTCCATGCTGTGTGTGTGCCCTGCGTGCCCAAGGAGAAAGAGCTCGCCGTTCTCTGGGCCCCCTTCCTTAGCCCTCCTCTTCCTCTCCCCTTCCCTTTGAGCCGCTGGGACATGAGGAACAGAAATACGGAGTCCCAGCTTGCTCTTTGGTGAAGGGCTTGGGCAGAACCTTCTGGAACAAGGTGTGGGAAAAAAAGGAGCAACGTTTCCCGCAACGGCAGCTTTTTAATATTAGTGAAAACGGAGCCAAGCGTGAATAATTCAGAGCGAGACGTGAGCTCAGTTTTCGTATGCGACGGGCAAAGAGTTTGGGTTTGATGGCTGTGTTTGCTCAAAGCAGCGAGAGGGTGCGAGGGGGGGTTGCACGGGTCCCCAGCGTCCGGTGTGGGCTCGCCTCTCTTTGCTGTTGGCTGGACCACCCAAACGACAGCTTCTCCTCCCTGCCTGGGGAAATACCTCTCCTCCCGGCCCCAGAAATGTGCAAACTTCTAAAAAAACCCCAGTGGTCTCCCCATCTTTAATCACCTTGACCCACGGGCTGCTCTGGGCTGCATCCCTTGATGGGCGCAGGTCTCATGAGAAAGCAGAGGCACGAAGCGAAGCTCGGTAACCATCTGCCAAATTAAAAGGGATAATGAAACCCAGAGGGTCCCTGGTGCAGGGGTGCTCAGCAGAGCTCTGGTGCTGACCCAGTGGGTGCAGGTAACACGTCTCAGCACACGTGAGGCTCGTCCTGTGCCGGAGCGACTCTCCCAGAGATAGAACGTTATCGATTGCTTTTGTTTTACAAGCAGTGTCAACGTGATAATATTTGGCAGCAACATTAACGCTGAAATATGAGCTGCACTTGGGCCTTTTTATATTTAATTGTTTGAAAAATGACACGGGGAAGGAATTCGCGCCCCGGCACGGCACTCTGCATACCTGTCAGATGGTGCTGCCGGTGGCGCGGGGAGATGCTGATCAACAGGCTGGGGACCTGCCAGGTGGCAGGGGGATGCTGCTGGCACCGCACATCCCGTGTGCCACCCCACACCTTCCTGGTCCTCATCATCTCATGGTCCTGCAGCAGCCACGGAGCGAACAAGGGTGCTGCAAAGTTCCCTGTGCTCGTGGAAACGGCTGGGGCAGAGCGTGATGGGGACAATGCAGGGATGTGGGGGCAGTGGGAGCACTGGGGCCACCCATCCATAGCACCAGCCACAGTGTTTATTTGTCCCAGTTTATTTCCCAAGTCTTCTTTTCCTAATCAACTTGAAACACTTGTCAACATCCTACGCAGGGAGCTCGGGAGAAAGGCATCGTGCAGAGGGAGGTGGAGCGCGCTGACATTTAATTCCAACAGAGACTTACACCGAAATAGAGTTAAAAATTACTATCCCGGTGCCAACCAGCCGCAGGAAGAGCGTGGGAGAGCTGCTGTTGGGGGGATGCTGGTCTGGCCCTGGGGTGTGAGGGGCACGTTTGCCCCAAGGGTATGGTACCCCAAGCCAGGACCTGCTTTTGGAAAGGCATCTGGGGATGGAGGGAGTGAAAGGTGGCGTAGGCGTTGTGGTATGGGCCAAGCCAAAAGCTTAATAAAAGGCATCAGGCGTGTTTCCAGCCCCTGGGGTACAGAGGGACTCCTCGGCGGAGTGTGCCCGGGGGCTAGCGTGTCCCACACGGCATCACGACTGTGCTGGAGCACCGGGCTGGCCCGTGGCCACTGCCTCTTGGCACCCGGCAGGATAAGGCTTTGAAGGCTGTTGGCAGCGGGTTGGTTTAATCATCAAAGTGCAGGGGAGAGGAGACGTGGCAGGTCACCTTGGCCCTTCGGCCGCCTCTCGCACATCCTTCCTCTGACCCAACCGAAACAGTTCATCTCGCACCGTCTCCACTTCCCCCCCTGCTCACCTCCAGCTCTGCCCCAGCAGTACAGTGAGGACCCCACCATCACCCCTACCTACACCCCCCGACCTGACGGCTCTCTTCAGCCTCAGCTGCCACCGGTGCTTGAAGAGCAGCTCCCTTCCTCCACTTCATCTTTTTTTTTTTTTTTTTTTCCCCTGAGATGGCCAATTCACCGTGGTTTTATTATGCTTGTTGAAAACGTCTTGCAGCATAAATCAGAAACCACCAGTGCCTTTACTGCTCCCCACTGACCTCCATGGGCTTGCTCAGCCCTGTCTGGATGGCAGGAAGTCTGCAAAAGTGGGGACTAAAAGCAGCAGGAGCACTTGGTGCCCCCCAAATTTTGGCAGATATTTGGAGGTGCAGTTGCCCTGGCATCTCCTGTGGTTTGGGGAGCAGCCCTGGCAGGCTGTCCCCATCTACATGCTGTCCCCAGAGGAAGGGATGGAATTCCCAGGGTGACAGCGGAGGTGACAACCGCTCAGCCAGAAACTTTGGCTCTCCACAAGTGCAAACTCAGAAGCATTCAACCTATTTTGCAAGATGAGCCAGGAACATCACCATTGGCTTCTCCTGGGGATGTCAGAAAAGGCTCAGGGACATACCCTTGCATGAGGAACTGCCTTTTCCTGCAAGTCAGGGCTCACCAGCCATCTCCAGGGACTCAGGAGCAACCAGAGGACCCCGATGGGATCCACTACCCTTCCCAGGCACTTTAACAACATTAGGATGACAAAAAATGGTTTTAAAAGCCACTCTTCCCAGCTGCAGCATTTCCAGCTCCATCAGACCAGAGTAACTTTCACCTGGCACTTAAGCAATTGGGTGAGTTAACAGCTCAGGCAGGTGCCTGGGCTGATTTTCAGCCCTTTTGTATCATCCATCATGGGCATGTCCCAATAAATCCTAGGGGAGGGCTGAGGGTGTTTCTAGCAGTTCTGGGGCTTGGCAGCCTGGTGTCTGCCAAGATGCCATCAAGGCCACCTTGAACTTCATGGTTGCCACTTGAAATGCCACAGAGGTGGCAGAAGGCCAGTGCAGATCCCCCTCCTTTGGGTAGGAGCAGATCTAAGCTGCCAGCATGAAGATGATCAGTGTGGGGTTTGGTTTGTGGCTGCTGTTCCTTCTCCTGGGGACCTGGGCATGGGGCCACGTGTCAGTCCCTGGATGGGAGATGTTGCTGTCGGCAGCACTGTGACAGATGCACACGGGAGGTATGATGAGATGGAAACCCATCACTCTGCTTTAAAGGTCAGTCCTTGCCTGATTGGGAACGTGGTGACCTAAAAACACCCCTCCTTTAATGCTGGTGAATTAGTAAAAGGGAAGGAGGCACACCTCTGCACTGGGGGGACTTTTGAGCATTAGTGTGGAAAAGGAGCATATTTAAATGTAGCCACTTATTTATGCTTTTTTCCTCAGCCTGGAAAGGGACGTTTTTAAACATAGCAATTTATTTATGTTTTTTTTTTCCCCCCTGTTTTTTTTTTATTTCTATTTTTTAGACCCATACTTATCAGGGCAAGGCGTGACCGCATAGATCCCCTGGATCTGTTGCTGCTGAGATCATGACAGCAGCACCCAGCCAGCGGATCTGGGGGTTTCTCCCACTTTGTTCCGGCGCCACGGACCAGCGGGGGGACCAGGGACAGGGATGTGAGCCAGCCCTGTGGGACGTGGGGAGGGAGGGAAGCGGGACGCTGCCGCAGGAGCTCGCCCAAGGAACAGCTTCCCAGTGCAGCCGAGTACTCAGTCCTGCTCCCGAGTCCTCACTTGCTCCATCAGCAAATGGGCCCTGCTTGAGCTGAATAATTCAGGTTTTGCAGCGGCTGCTGGTCCCACCGGGCACACGGCACCGCCGGAGAATGCCAACGAGGCCGGCGCTGCGGAGCAGCAACAGTCAGCCGCCCTTTGGGCCCCAGAAAGCTGAGAACTGAATCCTTGCCCCCACCCAACCCGTGCCACCCTGATCTCTGGGCCACGTCCCCTTCCCAGGAGAACCAAACCGCGTTTTGAAACCCTGGGAGCCAAGTAGCACAGTCCAGGACGAGGTGCTGGCACAGAAAATCTGCTCCTGGCTGTCTGCTATGAGAGAGATGCAATTAATGTCCTAGCCTCGGGGATCTGAGCAATGGCATGAGGTGGTTTCAGGACAAGGAGCAGCCAAGGGGCTGGTGGGCAAAAAGTCCTTGCCTCCAGGTCCTGGTGACTGCGGTTCAAGAGGTGCCCCCGATGCTGGAGGAGAACTGGGTTGTCCTTGCAGCATCCCTGCCCTTCGCTTCCCCCTGCTCTCCCAGAGCTCCTCCTGGACCAGGGCTTTGCTAGGGGGATGCTCCTGTTATCCCGTGGTGTAGAGGTAGGTGTCACATCCCTGTGGAGAGGTGGCAGCCATGGGAGGGACAGGGGGTTGGCCCTCAGCCTGGGAAGAAGGAACACAGAGGCTGCAACTGAAGCAAAGCTGCTTTGTGCCCCCCGTTTTGTGGTGCCACCCCCTGCCATGTTGCAACACTCCTATGAAACTGCAGGGGTGGTGGGTTCAAGAACCCCCTGCTGTCAGCTCCATCCATCCCTGCAGCGTCAAACAGAGCCAGATGCTTCCCAGTCTGATGTATAATTCGTATGCTGGAATAAAACGCCTGGTGCCAGGCTGGGATGGAAGGAGACAGAAACCACTCCTGCTCCTCAGAGGGTCTGTTTCTGCGGGGCAAAGATGTGCTGATGGAGCCAGGATTGGGGTCCTGAGTGGCATCGGGCACGTTGCACATCATGGGGTGTCAAACGGGAGTGTAACGGTGCTGAGAGCCCCGTGGCTCGGGCAGCTGTCCCTCCTGCAGCTGATGGAGCTCTCGGCATCACTGCTCCATTTTCTGGATGAACCGGGCTGTGTATGAAATAATTTGCTGAGAATCATTAACCTAATGATGGAGGCTTTGCATAAACGGCTTAGCCTGGCTGTGGGGAAAACGGGCTTAATAACTGCTCTGGAGAGAGACAAAAAAAGAAAGTGGAAGGAGCAGCGGTGGGCTCAGGGGGGCACCGAGGGCAGCGTTAGGGTTTGTTACTAGCTCCCTAAATCCAGTGGCTCTCAGCTCCATCCCATTCCTCTCCTTCATCCCAGAGATGGGAGAGGAGCAGAAATGGGGTGTGAACACCAGAATCCCTCCCAGCTGAGGGATTCATGGATAAAATCCCAGAACCACATCCCAGCGCTGCTCCAGGGCCAATGGGGAAACTGAAAAAAAAACCACCAGCTCTGAGACCACAAATATTGGAGTTTTGGGAAAACTTTGTGCCAAAGAAAACATGGAAAGTCTTTTTGGCAGAGTTGAGCTCTTTTCCCAGGCAGGTTTCACCTTGCCCTGAGCGCAAGGCTTGTGTGCTCCGGGGATGAGGCAGCCCCAGAAAGACTGAGTGACCCCAAAAAACAGTGCTGGGGGGTAGAGGAGGCCCTTCTCCTTCCCCTGGGTAAATGGATGCTGAAAGCAGGGTCACAAGGTCCCCCTCGATGGCGTTGGTGGGCACGGTGAATCCCAGCTGGGCAGCCCTGTGTGTCCTGCAAGTGATGATTTCCTGGAAAATGGTGATATTTCAGAAATTTGCTTCCTCTCTGATTTGCAGTGAAAACCCCTAAAAACCCTCCTGTGGAAGAGCAGGGGTGGAAATGGTTTGCTTGGAGCCACCCCACCAGCCCAGGAGCTCATGGGGTGTCACCTCCCTGGCCCTGGAGTGAGAGCAGCGATGCTGCAGGGGGGTGTGAAATCACAGCCACAGCCCCCATGTTCCTCTGCCCCCCTTCGGAGGAGAGCTTTGATAAATATTGTGGCAGCCCTGCTCCCACAGGGACAAGAACCGAGCCCTGAATCCCCCTGGGATGCGTAGCAACGTGGCTTTGCACTCTCAGGCACTTTTTGGGGATGTGGGTGTCCCCATGCATGGGGAGCACCGAGGGTCCCACCATTATCCCCCAAAAGGGAACCCAGGTGGAGGCAGGACCTCCTGCAGCCCTGGCACTGACCCTGCCATCCTGCCATCTGCTTTCCATCCCCGCTGGCACCGATGGCTCCGTGTTAAATCACCGTCAGGGATAATTCGGGGAGGGTGCAGCCAACACCAGTGGCTCCCACCTCATCTCACATGCAGGGAACTGGGGGATGGGGAGCGAATGGTCCCCCTCTGCCAAAAGCAGAGCTGGACCCCCCCCGGGATGCTCAGTGCTGGGAGCCCACAGCCTCAGGAAGTCTGCAGGAAGCACAGCGGCGCCACAGGGAATTCAAATCACTTCATGGTGGGAATCAGCACCGGGCAGAAAGAAGTTTGGGGAGAGACACTCCCATTTACATACCAGAAATTGTGCCAGACAAGCAGGTTTTGACAAGAAGCTGTGAGCAGGCAGAGGAAAGAGAAATGCCACCGGCTTTCATCTTCGTGTCTTTTTGCAATTTTTATGTCTGAATCGGAATTAACTTTTGAGCTGGAAAAGCACTAACCGCTGATAATTAAGCCCAAAATGCATCGGTCTCAACGTTAGATGTCACCCACACACACCCGTTCAGTCCCCGGCCCTATTATTTTAAATTGATGCAATTATTCATCTTGCAGAGTAATATATTTTTTGTTCTCTGGTGCCCAGCAGACCTTAAAGCAGAACAAATGCTTTAATAAAATCGAGATGGTGCTTCCTGGAAGCCAGAGCGCCGGGCTATTAAGAAGAGGAGCAGGTTTGGGAATCTTTAATAAATTATTGCCTAATATTTCTTTCTTGCAACATATCTATATGATTAGTAAATGTTTTCTGTTCACTGATTAACTTTGTTTATTTCTTAATTAGGTTTAGCACCGTCTGTCTCGTAGTTACGAAATAATTGTTTGATTAATGTGCTTGAATTTACATTTTCATTAAGCCCCCAAATCAGTTCTGTACCAATTAGCCACGCCGTAACATGCAGATCTGGGACATTAGAATGACAATTTTAGCCCATTAAGTAATAACTGTTATATTGATTAGTGATAATGGAGCACAGGCAGTAAAGCCACGTTCGGCTGAGTTACAGCATCCCGGGGGGTGATGTTGGGGGGATGATGGCTGCACCCCAGCAGCACCCGCTGCTTCCCACTGGTCCAGCTCCCTTTTGCCACTGGTCGGTGATTAAGTGGCTTTAATTAGTTCTTTCAATTTGAGCATCCAGGTGAGGATGTTAGATTTAGATGCTGTGGTACATTTTTGGTTGATGCTTCCAGCCGGGGCGGACGATTTGGGTGAGATGTGCCAAAATGAGAGTTGAGCCTGCCAGCCCCTTCCCGAGAGGCTCTGCTCCCAGTGAGCTGGGACTCCTAATTAGTAATGATGGTGAAATTAACACTTCCCTTTCAGTGGCAATGTGCTGTGCCTTGTGGGATGGGAGGAGATGGGGATGGAAAAGAGGTGGGGATGGGGACAAGGACAGAAGATCAAATGGGGATGGGGACAAGGACAGAAGATCAAATGGGGATGGGGAAATAGAATGATGGAACATCAGGTAAAGAACAGAAACAGGGATGGGGATGAGGAAGGGGCACAAAGACAGAAAGGGGGGCGCTGCCAAGGGGACAACTTGGCTGCTGACCCTGAAGGAGGTGAGCCAACTGCGTGGTTGTGTCAGCCACAGCCAGAAACGTGCCTGGAGATGCTTTTCCACGGAGGAGGAGAAGGAGGTGGGGGACAAACAAACCATTTTCCTAGAGGACATGCCAGCCTGCGAGGACGTGACCCTGGTACGGCTTTACAGCTAGTAACACTCCGGCAGAGCTGGTGTGAGAATGAGTTACTATATTTGCTCTCACCACAACTGTGGTGCCTTTTTTTTTTTTTAATGCTGGATTCTGCTCTCAAAAACTAGGACACAGCCATTACACGTGTCTGCTCCAAAGCTACAGTAATCTCCTGCCATCGGTCGGGGCCGGGGAGGCTGCGTGCTGGCAGCCCTCCGGCTAGGGACCAGTGGGCAAGGATTTGCCAGGTGCCCGAGCCCTCCTTGGGCTCCAGATCCAGCACTGCCGACAGCTCAGCCACAGTGAGGGGGGGGGATGGAGGGGACGGCCACCCCCTGGGGAACCCCTCAGACCTCGGCCCATTGGTAGAGCTAGGGCTTTGCAGGATGCCACCCGTGCTTGGGGACCACCGGGCTGTGATGGCCACGTGTCCCTTCCTCCCTCCCACCCGCGATGCCACGGCTCTGGCCACAGCCAGCCAGCTCAGCAGAGGGGCAGGCAGATCAAACCCATGGTTTTTTCCCTGAAAATAGATGTGTAGATAAATAAGCAAAGGCTGTGGCATGAGACCCTTCCTAGACATTGGGGGGGGTGTCACTGGGTGCCATCACTAGAGAGCTTCTGTCCTTCTGCATACATATAAATAGAATATATACATACTTCATCCAGGCACCTCTTTCCCTTACAAGCCCAGTTAGCACCAGTCGGTGGGCACTGCTTTGCCTGGGAAGTCTTTTCTCTTTTTCTTCCTTTCTTGTTTAAACCAGCAATTAACTCCCTCTTCCCGGAGGGGAGAAGCGTGTCCAGACAACGGCGTGTGCTCTGCTTGTCTGTAACACACCGAGGAGGAAACGTGAGGAGCAGGAAGGAGTAATAGCAGCAGGTGATGCAGGGGAAGCTCGGGCTGTGATGGGCACTGGAGGATGCTTGGTGTAAAAACCAGGTGGTGGGTAGCTCTGAGCCATGCTGTGCAGGAGCCCCCCGCCAAAAAAACCCTTCCAGCCTTAAAACCACGGAGTTTTGGCTGCCCTCAGTGTTCCCACCCCAGGGCTGCAGGTCTCTCATGGGGATGAGGGTTTTTTTTTTCCGTATCTCCAAGGGGAATTTCCTGCTGCGATGCCCAGAGCTACTTCCCAGGGTGGGAGACCTGTGGGACTGGAACCAGGACTGTGACCACAGTCAGGACAAGGACTAGGACTGGGACCAGGGCTGTGGCTGTGCTGGGTCTCGGGCAGGTCTGAGCAGTCTGCAGCAGACAGCCCTGGGTCAGCACTGGTTTGGGGGTGGAAGCAGAGCCACGACAGCACCATTGATGGCAAATTTTGGCTCCATCAGAGCCAGGCTGGCTGCCTGGGGCAGGATGCAGCCCCGGAGCAGCACTGTGTGCACACAGGGGGACCCCATGCTGTCCCTCACCCTGTCCTGCCCCCGTGCTAGTCTTCAACCCCAGCACACACCGAGCTGCTAGCCCGGCCACTCTTAAAAGCCACCTTACTCTCCAGCAGGGGAACTGGGCATTTTACTGGTAATTAATTTCCTACGTGCCACAGGCCTTTGGCACACTGGGGAACGGCTGAAATAGTCATTCTCTTCCGTACAGGAACAAGCAGACTGGACTTTATGGGCTTTATTCTCCCTTCAATGCATTAACATTGATGGGAATTATCGGCAGAAGTCTCCCAGGCATCATTTGGAGGGGGGGCAGCCCTTGCCAAGCTCTGCTCCCAGCCAGGTGTATAGTAGTAGTAACAATAATAATAATAAAAATAATAATAATAAATAATAATAAAATACAATGGCCACCTTCAAGATAAGGGGAATGACTCTGGATTGAACGGGTTTGTTTCCTTTGGAAGAAAGGAGAGGAGAGCTGCACTTCTGCCGAGTGGCTGCTCCATCCCTGTGCCAGCCCTAATTACCCAAATGGTGCCGGGCGAAGCCCCACGGGAGCCACCCCCCTGCCCTCACCCAGACCCTCGGATGCTCCTCCCCAGTGAGGAGGAGGTCAGAGCAAATCACTCCACTGGTGGCAATTGCCGACTGCTGCCACGCAGGAGCCGCCAGGGTAGGATGTGACAATGGTAGGTGGTAGGTAGGTGGGGTGAAAATGGGGATTTTGGAAGGTTTTTATATGTTTCCCTATTCCAAGCAGGGCTGGGCTCGCCCCACTCTGCCCCATCTTTTCCCCACCCAGTGGCATCTTGAGCGCAAACCAGACCCAGGGAGGGCAAGGAGCGTCTCCGGCTTGTGCCGCAGCGCTCGGCACCGCCTGGCACAGCACGGGGGAGCAGCCGGCTCGTTTATCAGCCGGCGCTATAACGAAGATGCCGAAATCCCCTAGCAAAGCCAGGAGAAGCAATTTCGCCTCCGGATCCGCTCCTCCGTCGAAGCGTGAGGACGAACCCGCGCGCGCAGATGGTTTCTCCCTTCCTCCCCCGGCGAAACACCTGCGCTGCCTCGCCTGCCCCAACGGCAGGGGAAGCCGCTGCCACCAGGATTTGGGGACCCATTCGAGTTAGGGATGGCCTGACCCACCGGCCACCCTAGGGACGGACAGAAACCACCCCCAAAGCCGTAGCCAAGAGCAGCCACGGTCACAGGCTGAGCCCCATTGCTGCTGGAAGGGTGGGGGACAAACTGGTCACCAGCAAATTTACAGCCCTGCCCATATGCCCTCTCCATCCATGATTGAAGATCTGTGGAGCTGCCCCCTGCCCCGGCTGGGGCCGACTGCTGCCACGGGGTGGAGGGCAGAGCATCACCCCTGCCCCAGCCCGTCCCCACATCCATCACTGTCCCCCCCCTCCGGGGTGTTTAATCACACATGACCCGAGCCAGAGACCCCACGCTGCCCCAGAACTTGCTGCAGGCATGATTCAGCCCTGATGATTTATTTCCCTGCATCCCAGCTGCTCGAGTCCTGGGCGTGCTGCCGCCGTCCCCTCTGTGCAGAGCGGGTTCCCCGGGGTGGGCACTGCCAGGGGACCCCGGGCAGGTCCGTGAAGAGCCTCCAACCAGCATGAAAATTCCCCCCCTTCAAAGTCTTTTGCTCCAGAAGCCGGAAATTTGCAGGGCAGGAAGGAATTCTCACCATGGAGAAGCCGAGAAGCTGTTTGTCGGGGGCTGCAAAAGGGTTTGGTGATGCCTCCTGGCACCACCACGGCACAGCCACAGCCTGGAACCCACGCCTGGTGCCCACCGTGCTCCCATGGGCAGTTTGCAAGCTACAAACCCCATGAAAGACAATAACAGATCCATCAGTTAGCGGACAGAAATTAAAATAAAATCTCTCTTTGAATTTTAACAGGTGGTGTTGGTCTGGGCCATGCTGTCATGTAGGCTGCGGGGACAGGGACTGCGGTGCTGCTCTCAGGACGTCTCTCCAATACTCATTAAGCCTCGGGACACCCTTAGGAGGTACTTTTATCTGCATTTTAGACTGCACGAGCCCAGAAAAATTAAGCCCTGGGCCCAAGGTTGGGGGTGGCAGCTCCATCGCTTGCGAAATGCCCCATCCTGGTGAATTCCTGTATCACTTCTTGCTTTGTATTAGAGGGCAAATGGCCCTCGCTGAGGATGCTTTGGGGTTTGGGCTGAGTGGGGATGGTGCTGCCCCATGGGAGCAGCCTTACCTGGGGTTCCCCCGTGGGGTGCATTAGCTGAGCCTGTCCCTGAATGCAGACGGGGTGGCTGGTGTCGGCTCCCATTGCTCCATGCACAGCTGGAGAGCCCAGATTCCCACATTTTCTCTCCTCCCTGGTGGCAGAGCTCCCCGGGGACCACCAAACCTGGCTCCCATCTGCCTGGCACCAGGGGTACCCGTTTCCTGCTTACTCACAGCTGTACCCACACTTGGGGCACCATCTCCCACCCTATGCCCCCCACCACCCAGTTATGCCCTCCTGGGGCTATGGGGCTGTCAGCTCCCTCACCTTTTCATGGTGGGGGGGACATGGCCATGTCCAGGCAGAAATGCTTCACCTGCAGAGACCCGCAACGCAGAACTGCTGCCCACACTCTCACATGTGCCCCGAGTCGCCCCCTCCTGCCCCAAACCATCCCCTCTTGCCCCAAAATGTCCCCTCCTGCCCCAGGCCAGCGTGGCAGCACAGTTGCAGAGCGTTGGCTTTGTATAACTTATTAGTAGGGCAATCTGATTTATGCCCTGCTCCCCCGGGACCTGCTGACAAATGAGATGTTGTATTTCAAGAGTTTATCCTGGGGAACAAATAAATAAACAGAGAAACGGAAACCTCATGAATTTTTCAAAGAGCTTATCAAAATCTTTTTCTTTCCCCCTTTTTCCAAAGGCAGAATAGCTGAAAGGGGAAATATCCCCTCCATCTGCATTCTCCGCACTTCTTTTCCCTTCAATCTCTTAATCCTCTTCCTTCCAGTTTTAATCCACATGGTTGCCTCTTTCTTGTTTGGGTTCTTTTTTTATTAATTCCCCCCCTCCAAATAATCACAAAAACAACTCCAAGACGCCAGAGGCCTGTGTCCATCCTCCTGGCCCCGTGGCTCTGGCGAGCGTCCGCAGAAGCCTGTCTCAGCATTTTGACATCCCCCTTCCTTTTTTTTTTCCTTCTCTTACCCTAAAATGACCCCCTCGTTTTGCAGCCACGGGGCATTTCTCCAGCTTGCAGGCAGCAGAGCTTGGGCAGCTGTGGCTGCCTGCACCAGGAGAGCAGGCGCCTCCTGGGAGACTCTCACCTTCGCTGGCATCCTAATGAGTTAATTAAGAAAAATAAGGGTGAGAGGTGTGTGAGCCCTCAGGGGAGGCTTACTGGGAGATGCATTCTCCAGGAATGTTCACGTTTGTCCCAGGGGACTGTGGCCATTCAGCTGCTTCCCAGGGGACCCGGGAGATGCCAGCGTTGGGGAGGACCATCAAGCATCTCTCGGGTGCTGGAGGGGGGACCACGGTGCGTGTCTCCCCATGCAAAAAAGGCAGTGGAGCCACTTCACGACATTGTCCCCAGCTGCCAAGGGCTGGCCCATCCTTTCCAGTGCTGAGGATGGTGTTAGAGACGTGAGCGGTGCTCAGGGCACTGCAGCTCACACACACCTCCTACCTCTGCCCCCCCCTGCCGACCCCAAAACTCGCCCCTGCAAGCAGCTAAAAACCACCGGTGCAACCCTGCCTTGCCCCCATTTCAGCTACTTCGGCTTGCTCCTGCCAAAGTTGTAATGATGGAAAATGTAAATGAAACAGAAGAGGAGGAGAGGCAGCCGCACTGCCAGCAGAAGCTCATTAGTTTGCAGCATTCGTTATTTCTGGGCGCTCTCTCTCTATTTTCTGCCCCACATTGCTCAGGTTGGTCAAAGCAGAGACAAGCACCGAGATTTGGAGATTTGCTGAATATTGACTTTTAATCAGCTGCTTCCTGATAAGCCCTCCCAGCTCCCCCAGGCGTTGAAACCTTCTGGAAAGCCAGGATTGCAGGCACATTTTCCACCCTCTGGGAGGTAGGACCCCCTGGAGGGTCTCACCAGGGGCTCAGCAAGGATATAAATAAGTAAATGATTCAAATGAGGCTCCTTATCCTGTCGTTCCCTGGATGCCACCGCCTTAGTAACCCAGTGCCAGGCAACATCTGCAAGCTCCAGCCTCATCCTCGGGAGGAAGGCAGAGCCTCATGCCATGGCCCCAGCAGGGGCAGCTGGAGCCCCCCAGGGCTGAGATGCTGCTGCAGCATCACCCACCTGCAAAGGCTTGGGCTTGAGCATCCCCATCCCCGTTGGTCCCCTGCTGCTGCCGTGGGGACGCCAGGGACCAGGGGGAGAGACACCCCTTTCAGCTGCACCCCCGCACCCCTCCCACCACCCCCCCGGGTAAAAAATTTGCTGCTAAACCGTTGACATTTCAAATAACAAAAGGACCAAAATGTGGCTTCAAACCCAAACTTGTTTTTCTACATCCCGGCTCATTAGTGGCACAGAGCAAGAAAGCAACAAGCGACCCATTTAAATTGTAGATTCTGACCTTTATGCTTAAGATCTTTTCAGACATCCTGTTTACAGCTTTTTTTTTGTGCTGGCACTTCATAATCCTCAAAATGAGATTTTATGCAGCCTTTTTTAGTATTATAATGCACCACATCCTTTTTTTCCCTGGCTGACGAGCCCTCCTGAGACAGCCTGGGTAATTAGAAGTTTCTGAAAAGACCTATAAATGAAGGCTGTAGCCCGCTGCCTTGGTGGGGAGGAGGGGACAGCTGCTGCAGTGTCCCCACCACAGCAGGAACCTGGAATTTGCCCTAAGCCCTTGTGCAATGGAAGTCACCCCGGTGCCAGGGCACAGAGCGCCGTGGGTTGCACCCCCTGGATAAGGCTCTTTGCAGAAACCTCAGCAGTCACTTTTGGCTCAAACCCCAACATCCCTGACGTAGGGATTTATTTGGTGACACTGGCACTTTGGGGACACTTGAGATCAATGTCAAAAGTCCACTGGCAACAGCCTTGATGCCCTTGGGGTAAAAATACCCTGTAGAACTGAGTTCTTCTGGGTGAGAAACACCCTGCAGAACTGGGGTCCTTCTGGTTCAGCATCGCCGGGAGCAGCTCAGGCTGCTGAGTGAGATCTGGAGTCTCTTCGTTCACATCATGGTCAACAAGGAAGATCTATCTGATGCTTCAGGAGGATCCCTGACCACTCCCAGGGCAAGCCTAGCCCAGAACAAGCCAAATAAAACAGTCTTTGAAAGTTATTTTTGCAAGTGCTATTTTAAACCAATGACTCTCTGGGGGGGGGGGGGGGGGGGGGGGGGGGGGGGGGGGGGGGGGGGGGGGGG
>JAOXJM010000005.1:29624172-29638713 GCA_026413425.1 Tringa solitaria
TTTTTTTTAATGTGGTTGGACTCGATGATCTCAGAGGTCCCTTCCAACCACAGAGGTTCTGTGATTCTGTGACAACGAGCTGGAAGGATGCGGCAACCGGCTGGAAGGATGCTGCAGCCAGCTCAGAGGATGCTGCAAAATTCCCTGAGCTGCACAGTGGGGCCAGGGCAGTGAAGGACGGGTGTGGGGGGCAGAGGAGGTGTCTGCTGTGGGGTCTGGGGCTGGTGCCACCAGCTGCCCTCCCTCCACCCATCCCCATAGGAGTACCCGCTGTCAGCCCTGGCTGGGACCTCCTGCCGCTGCGGCTTCCCCACCACCCTCTTCACCCTGCACGAGCGTGAGGATGAGCAGCTCTGCGCTCAGAAATGCGCCGGGGAGGAGTTTGAGAGCTGTGGCACCGCCGAATACCTCCTCGTCTACCAGACCCAAGTGCAAGGTGAGGGACACGGGGCTCCTCCTGCCCGCTGCCGGGCAAGGGGACGCTCCGGCGTGAATTCCAGCACTGGTTTCCCATCCCCTTCCCGGGGACACCGGCAGAAAGCGAACGTGAGCTTGCGGCATCTATTTGGCTTTCATTAAAAATTACCATTTATTTTAATTTCCTGGGAAATCAATCCTCCCCTGAACAAACAGCTTTAATTACTGCCTGACTCAGCTGCAGGGGAGAGCAGTTTGCCATCTGCCTCCAGCAGGATCTCTCCTTGTCGGCGCTTGTCCCTCCTTGTCACCAGCAAGTACTGGTAAGCCAGAGCTTTGCCAGCCAGAGGGGACAGGGTCCAGGGAAAAAAAATGGGGGGAAAAAGCTGTGACCAGGGAGAAAGTCCCCAGGAGGCTGCTCAGAGAGGGCTCCTGTCCCCCACCGCGTCTCAGCGGTGGGATTAGTGGGGACAGAGAAACACAGGGTGAGGGGAAACCTGTTACAGAGAGAGAAAAGGGCTGAATGGAGCAAACAAGGACTTAAATTCAGGGGGTTTTGCTTCAGAGTGGCTTGGTCTCAACGCAATCCCTGCTTCGGCATTTGAGGTCATGCTCAAAATACTTGTGCTTTCATTGATATAAAAAGCAGGAGCGTTGCTTGGCAAATGCACCCGTGTTCCTCACTGTCTCCTAATCATGCAGGCACAAGCAGTAATGGCAAAGCACCTCCTGCCCTCTTCTTAGGATTTTTTTGAGGTGTTTAGGGCTCTTTGGAGTATTCAGGACTCTTTGGGGTGTCCATGTGTGGGTACCTTTCCCTATTGCAGCCGCCTCCTCACATCCTGCCCCAGCGTCTTCCCGGGAGGCAGCAGCACCCCGTAAGAAAGAGGGGTGTCTCTGTAGGAAAAGGACTTTACGGTGCCACAGCCCTGATGTTCCTTGGCTGGTTCTCGCTGCAGACAACCGCTGCATGGACAGGAGGTTTCTCCCCACCCGTGCCAAGCAGCTGGTGGCCCTGGCCAGCTTCCCCGGTGCTGGCAACACCTGGGCACGCCACCTGATCGAGCTGGCCACCGGCTTCTACACCGGCAGCTACTACTTCGACGGGTCTCTCTACAACAAAGGTGAGAGTGGGGGATTCATTTCTGGGGGTGCATCGGTCCCACCTGAGCCAGGAGAAGGTCCTGGTGCCATCCTTTGGGTCTGCGGGAAGGAGAGGGCAGAGCCGGGTACCACTGGTGATGCTCCACGGGATGGTGTGTGCTGGTTCAAAGGGTGTTGGAGGGACTCAACATCGCATGTGTGCTGCCCACTAACCTTGGCCAGGACCGATTTGGGGCAGAACTGGGGTCTCTCCATCACACTGGTGGTTTTTTTAAGCCACTGTGAGGGTTGGAACTTTCTAGAGGAGGAACCGGAGCAGCTCTGACCCTGCCAAACAAGGCATTTCCTGCGTGTTTTGCCCCAAGAAATGGCCGATGGGGTTTTGTGACCAGATTTCCCCAGGAGCTGGTGTTTGTGGGCTTGGTACCCTCATCCTGGGCTGCATAAAGTGAGAAGCAAATGAAAGTCACAGCTGCACAGTGAGAAGGACTGATGCAGCCTTCCAGCTTCAGGATTTAGGAGCGGGTGGCAGGAGTATCCTGGAGGACAAATGTCCCCACGTGTCTCCTGAGTAACTGCAGATAAAAATAGCGACGTGTCAGGGCACCCGGGGAACACCAACACCCAAATGAATGAATATTCGCAGTGCAAAAAAAGCGCCGATGAGCTCATGAGGGGATGGAGGAGGGAGCTGATCTCATTTGGCTGTTCTTCTTGGGCTGAAGGATTTGGTGGAGATCCATCTTCCCGTCCTGGGCAATGCAGATATTTGTGCAGGGAATATTTAATGGGGGGAGGGATGCTGTCGCTCCCACCTCTTGTGTCCTCTGGGACAAAGCAGCAGCGCTGTGCCCACCGTATTGGTGCCAGGGCCGATAGCACATGGGGACCCTGAATTAAGCAGCGAGTTTCGAGCCAAAAAAAAGCTTGAGACGGGTGTGAAGGTTTTTCAGGCAGAAGACACCTCCTCCCAGTAACCCACCATATTGCAAGGGGGAGGGAAAAGACCAGTTCCCCCATTTTATAGCCATTTACTATAGTTTTAGTCATAGACCTTGAAGGTTTCTCCTGCTTTTCCTTCCCCTTCTGTGGCTCCGAGAGGAAATCCTCCTCCCCTCCTTGGCCACGGTGGAGCTGGGATCTGTACCTGGGGTACCCATGTAGCTGGTGGGGTCTGTACCCTGGGTACCCCCTGAGGATTCGCTTGCTTGACAGCATTTTTTTCCAAGATTTGCCAAATCCAGCCTTTCAGAGATGGAGATGCTCTGCCCTGAGCGAGGGATCCTGGACTATATCAGCCCCCGTGCTGGCACCCGCTGGGGGTGTAGCCAGCATCGCACATCCCACGGAGGGGAGCATCACCAGGCAAGGTTCTGCTCATCCGACCGAGCGTGGG
Source organism: Tringa solitaria (assembly GCA_026413425.1). Lineage (NCBI taxonomy): Eukaryota > Metazoa > Chordata > Aves > Charadriiformes > Scolopacidae > Tringa > Tringa solitaria. The sequence goes on from JAOXJM010000005.1 coordinate 29,627,090, forward strand.
TTCCGTGTTTATTCCAGGCTGAGCGTGTCGGAGGGCCCGGAGGTATCCAGGCAACTGGCAGATTAGCCATCACCTCCCCGCGTCGCACGGCAGGGCTGCCGAAAGCAAATTACACATCTATAATTGATGTAATACAGCTACTTACAGCTTATCTCCCCCCTTCAGCTCGGCTCCGACGACGACACACTGTTTTCCCGGGTAGTTTGGGTTGTGCTTTGCGGGGGCTGGGGGTGCGAAGGGGCTGGGAGCGATGCCAGGCTCCGTGCAGGGGGCATGGGGGATGGCGGTCCCCTCTCTGGACCCCCTCCGTGGCATCACTGCAGCCCCACGACCGTAGGGTTTTTTCCCCTCCTTAATTTATTGGGAGGGTTTAAAATCTGTGGCCAGGGAGATTATAGCTGTAAAAATACATTCTTGACCCCACTGATATAAGCGTAAGGTGCATTAATGCAGGGTGCAGTTATTTCATGCCAGTGGGCTTTGCCCTGGAGAAAAGTTGCCTGTGCAGCATCAGGCTGCTGCAAACCATCTCGCTGAGAAGAGCTGAGCGTGGCCGGGGGGGAGGCAGCCCTGCTCGGTCCCTGTGCCCTCTATCCACCCGCTCGTACATGGATTTTTCATCACGGCTTGACTCATAACTCAGGGAAATAAATGATTTGCATTCAGGAGAGGGCTGCAAATCCTACTTCAAGCCTCAACCTCTTTTATCCAAGTTTATTTTGCCACCTGATACCACCCCGTCATTCCCTTTCCCCAGCTCGCTTTTGCTATTTTTATTAATTTCAGCACCGACCACTTGCTCTGTCCCGGCAGGGTTCAAGGGTGAGAGGGACCACTGGCGAAGCGGGAGGACGATTTGCATCAAAACCCACGAGAGCGGCCAGAAGGAGATCGAATCCTTCGATTCGGCCATCCTGCTCATCCGAAACCCCTACAAGGCCCTGATGGCAGAGTTCAACCGCAAATACGGGGGGCACATCGGCTTCGCAGCTCACGCCCACTGGAAGGGCAAAGGTATGGTGGGCTCGGCTCCCCCTGCCCCGCTCCCGTGGGACCTGGGTGGGCGAGATCCAGTCTGGCCACTGGAACTATAAAGCTGTTGTTAAAGCCCAGGAGAGCCCAAGTCTGGTCCCCATGGGGGAAGCCACCCCTTTGGGGTCCCCATGTCCATCTTCTGGCATGACCTACAGCATCTCCTAGCATGGCTAAGGGCTCCAGTAGGATCCATCCATCCTGTAGGATGGGATGGGATGGGATGGGATGGGATGGGGAAGTGGAGATGCTCGGCTGTTCAGTGCTATGTTGGGCAGCAACAGAGAGGTGGCAGTGACCAAGATACAAGTCCAACAGCAGCTTGGTGCTAGCAAGGAGGGAATAGGTGGGCAGGAGCCCGAGGATCCAAACTTTGTCCGTTCTTTGGAGCAGCTCTTTGAGGCCAAGGGAAGCTGGTCTGCACGCTTGGCTGGGCGGTTAGAGAGCAAGGAGAGGTTAAAAAGTATAACAGGATCCATCAAACATCTCCACCCTTCACCTGGTGGGCACGTGTTGGTGTGGGGCTGTAGCATCTCCATTCTGCCACTGGAGCCGGATCCCAGCAGGACCACCCTGCCTGGGTGGCTGTGGGCAGCCCTGCTCCCTGGAAGAGCCAGCCCTGGCATGGACAGTGCTGTGGGGTAGAAACAAACCCCAAAACTCACCAAGGCAGTAGTACCCTTAGGTTGCCCAGAGAAGTTGTGGATGCCCCATCCCTGGAGGGGTTCAAGACCAGGTTGGATGGGGCTTTGAGCAACCTGGTCTGGTGGGAGGTGTCCTCCATGGTAGGGGGGTTGGAACTGGATGATCTTTAAGGTCCCTTCCAACCCAAACTGGTCTATGATTCTACCTGCAACAGGTCCTACCCAACGATGCCAGGTCACTCACCTGCCTCCATCCTCCTCCTGTCCAGCAGCGCCACTCTGGCTCTGATAGTTCAGTGCAGCCTCGGAGTTTCTAATTAGCAGGAGGAAGGAAATTTCCTCCAAGCCCCAATTATCTGTCCTTCCCCAGGGCAGAGGCGCAGGAGAGCGGGCCCAAGAGATGCACAGGGCAGTGCCTGCACAGTCCCCAGCTGGGGGAAGCCCCCTGTCCCTGCAGGACAGGAGTGGTGGCAGCCACCAGCCCATCCCCTATGGACAAGGCGGTGACAGGGTGTTATTTCTCCGCACCCAGCTGCTCCCGAGACACTACCTTTTCCCACGCACAGGCATATTGTGGAGGCTTGTTAATTATAGCAATTTACAAATTGCTGTTGTGGGATTGACTTCATTGGAAAGAGTTAAAATATTTAGCTTGATTGAACATCTGCTACCCTTAATTCAGAGTTTATTTAAGGGGAGCTTTTGCTGTTGTGGCTGTTATGTGCCTGGATTTCGTTATCGCCATGTGCTTGCAGCGTCGGAGATGGCCCAACCCCGCTCTCCCCATCACCCCATCCCATAAAAGCAGGGGAGAGAAATGTCCCACTGCTTCCTCGGTGGCTTTTCTCCCCGGGCAGGTCCCTGGGCTGGCATTGCCAGCCTCTTGCTGGATTTCATTCCCATCTGCTGCACCCCAAAGCACAACTGCACGTTGGAGATACAGGCGGGAGGGGGGATGCAGGAGGATCCCCTCGCTGCAGCCCCAGCACCACAGGAACCCTCCTGAGCTTTCCTGGTCCCAAATCCATCCCCCCCCTATGCCTGTCCCATGCCTTCTTCCCCCGAGGAGAGGGGGGACCAGGCAGAGGGGACCCTTCTCTCCACCCCAGCACAGTCCAGTTTGGACACACATCAAAATACATCACCAAATTCTTTCCAGAGGATGTACGGTGTAATTAACTGATGGGTTAATTGTCAGGTTAATTAACCATTGTAAGAACTTGCCTGGAAAGGCGGAGGTTTTCCCATCGCTTGAGGACTTTAATCGGGCTGGGAGGGTTGCTGAGGGCTGTGGCCGGGCACCAGGAAGGGGTCGGACACCCCCGTTTTGCTGACCCCATGTTGGGGCTCAGCCCATGGAGGACCTTGGCCGTGGAGCCCAGGGGTCCCTGTGGGACCTTCAGCACCCACCCTGCCCTCCCACCAGCTCAACAGGGACAGTTCGTTTGTGCCAGGGTTGCGATTAGCGCTCGGGTGGGTGGTTAAATAAATCATCCAGAGGACAATAATAAAAATGATTAAAGGTGAGTAATTAAGACGGGGCGTGGGGCTCCCATCCCCAGCCTTCCCTGCTGCAAGCCCCTTGCTCCGTGCAGCCTGGTCCTCCCAAACATTTTCTTCTCCCAGGAACTAATTTTGGGGCAATTTTTGGGAAAAAGCCATGCCCTCTCACAGCATCTGGTAACGGGGAGGGGGGAGGAGGGGCAGAATTTTCCTTCCCCCCACCCCATTCTCAGCCCCTGCCTGGAGCCCACAGAGGCTGCGGGCGCCATGAAACCCCCGTTTGGTTCCGTCACATTAATTTTACGATATCCCTGGAGCGGTTCCAAAGCAAAGTTTTATGTGATATGATTACACAAGGTGAATTGTCCTGTATCTGTTTAATGAAACAGATACTGTGTTTAATGATTCTTCGGGGAATTAAATACAGTTAAGCTATTAATCAGGCATTGGTTTCTGGGGGAGGACATGAGGAAGAGGCAGATACCCAGAGCTTTTATGCATCGTAAGACAGATGTACACAGCACTGCCAGGAGAGTTGTGGCTTATTATTGATGTTTCATTATCCCTTTTATCACCTGAATTTTCATAGGAGGATCAATTAGCGAGAAGGGTCATTGAAAGATTTCAGCAGGAGGCGCGGGTGGTGGCCCTGGGTCGGGGGACGTGGGGGACAGAGGGGACACCCACTAACGGTGTCCTCTGCTCCTTCCAGAGTGGCCGGAATTCGTGGCCAACTACGCGCCGTGGTGGGCGACCCACACCCTCGACTGGCTGCGCTACGGCAAGAAGGTGCTGGTGGTGCACTTTGAGGACCTGAAGCGGGACCTCTTCGTCCAGCTGCAGCGGATGGTGGGGCTGCTGGGCATCGCCGCCTGCGAGGACCGGCTGCTCTGCGTGGAGGGACAGAAGGACGGCAACTTTAAGCGATCCGGCTTGAGAAAATTGGAGTACGACCCTTACACCCCCGAGATGAGGAAGGTGATCAGCGGCTACATCAAAACGGTGGACACGGCTCTGAAACTCCGAAATCTGTCGGGGGTCCCGGATGACTACTACCCAAGATGATGGTGACGACGGCGGGGGGGACTTGACCCTGCGTGGCAAGGAAAGGCTCGGTCTCCCCGGCCTCTGCCTACTTCCACCCAGTGGGTGGCTTTTCTTTTAATTCTCCATCTTGCTGCTATTAGCTGTTGATCAACTCCCTGCATGAGCAACGAACGGTCCCCAGCCATCGCTGAGCTTGCTTGGCCGGTGCCGATGCGGACCCCCCCCCAAAGGGGATGCGGGTGCCTTCCCCTCCGTAGGGTTCCTGCTCCATCCCGCTCCTGTTTTGGCTACCACGACCCTCTGTGGTAACGCAGTGGGCTATTTGTGCCTGTCCCTTTGGGCTGGTGGGGACGCCGTGTTGCTTGTGCCGTGCCTGATGCACGACCCCCCCCAGCACTGGCAACGCTGCCATGGTGCTGCAGGAGCTGAGCTCCCCTGGGGTGGGTATCCCCAAAGTCCCTTTGCCCCTTGGCCAGCCCTGGAAGGTCCTGGGATGGAGCCCATCAGCCTTCACAAGGGAGGAGAGACTGGGGGGGGGTTGGCACCACGTGGTGTTGGGGTGATGGACCTGTTGGGGTGATCCACAGGGTGATGCTCCTGTGGATCCCAATGGGAGCTATGGAAATCAGGAAGGCTGTGCTGGGGAGAGTGATGCCTCTAAATGAGGTGGTTGTGTCCCCCCCGTGGACCAGCCTTTGGCTCCGTGGGGACCCTCCCTGGGCCTGGAGACTGGGGGGTCCCTGGGGTGAAGCTGGTGTCCCCAGCCACAACACCAGGCAGTGTAACTGCTCCAGCCCTGGTGACCCTGGGGGAGGGCACCTGTGACCCCCACCTGTTGGGGCTGTGGGTGGAAGCCACCCCTATGTGTGTGGATGATGCTCAAGAGGGGGACGTTGGCCCTGGACAGAGGAGTTCACGGGACCCACAGGCTCATCCCTGCCTCATTTCCAAAGCTCATGAGCCAGAACAGCATCCCCCAGAAGCAGTTTTGGGGTCCACAAGGTCCATCAAACCCACACACAGTGGGAAGAAAATCCCGGGGCTGAGCTTTTAGGTGTCCCCAGTCCCACAATGGGTCGTGTCCCCCCCCGTGCCCACACCCTTGCCCGCTGCCTCCCCACGAGCAAGCAAAACCAAAGGATCTCCGTGCCCGTGGGGAAGGTGCCCTTCGCCAGGTTGGCTTTGTGCAGAGCTGCATGCGGTCCCCAGCCGTCCCCCCCCTCCCCGTGCCACCCTCCCAGTCCCTCCCCGTCCTGGCTTTGCCGCAAACAAGCTCCCCGACCCCTCTTTCCAACCTGCAAGTCCCCTTTGGATGTAGGTGCAAAAGCCATATATTGTACGCAGCCTTTTCTAGAGTTAGGTAATTAACGGTTGGCTTTTAACTCTTGATCTTGATAGAAGGACATGCACAGGTTGGAATCTAGAGACGCCGCTCAGTCTATATTCAAAGAGAGAAGAAGACTCCACAGTGAAAAAAAGGAGAATTTAAATAAATTATATTTTTCTAACGTGCGTGCGGAGCGGACATGGGCAGCGATGCTAGGGCTGGGGGGGCTCCCGCTCCCCGTTTCTTTGCACGGAGGTGGGTGAATGTGTTTGTAAGGAGAAGCTGCCCCGTTTTTAACTCTTCCCTTGACAAATGGCTGGAGGTTTTCTCGCAGAGGGGGTGAGCCCTGTCCTGGCAGTGGGGATTGAGCTGACCCCATGCTCCTTCGCTCGCTGTAGCCCCGGGGCTGCCTACCTCGGTCAGAACAAATCCTCAGGTCAATCCAGCTATTAAAGGAGAGTTTTTGTTGCTATTCTGCCTTCCCATGTGTTTGTGGGGCTGCCTGAGCACCCCGGCACCCCCCACCCATCCCAAACCAGGGGCTGGATGTCCCTCGGGATGTGGGAGCAACTGGCGGTGGCTCCTCTACCCCCAGCTTTAATCACATTAATGCTATTTCTGCATTTAAACCACTGACAACACAGCTAAAGTGGCTCCTTCTTGGGAGTTTTATTACCTTTATAGTGTCCTTAAAGACAGGTTTATTCCAGTCCTTGCTGGGAGCAGGGAGATTTACTGCGGACTTTATTCCCGTTGCCTCCCATCCTTCCTCAGCTCCGGAGCAAGAGCAGGCTCGGTGCAATTCATTCCTTTTCTCTTGGCCGATCGCCTTCTCATCTGGAATTGGTAAAATTCCCCCCCCGCCGCCCCCTTTTTTTTTTTTTTTTTTTTTTTTTTTAATAACGTTGGGGTTGCAGCAATCGAGGCGCACGCCGGCCGTGATTTGTTCTGCCAGGCATTGTCTGAGGAAGAGGCAGCGTTCCCTTCCTCCCCTCGGAAGTAATTAAACCCAAAAAGCCAATTAATCTCCGAGATAAAACAATTAAGAGATGACATCGCGTGCAGCCAACATGCTCAGGGTCCTGGGCTGCAGCATGTAAGGCGGAAGGGGAGGCGTGGGGAGCCGGGATGGGGGCTGCCCCCAGCATGGGGACCCCCCCCCTCCAGCTTGGGGACCTCCCCCCATCCATACAGCCTGGGGGACACCAGGGGACATCCCTGCCTCCACCAAACCCCTTCAGAGCCTGTAGCAAAAGACCAGAGGGAACTCCCTGAGCACCAGCAGTATCAGCTTGTCTCTCAGGGGTTTCCCCCCCCCCCCCCAGTGGCTTTAAGGATCACTGAAATTTAATGCCTTTATTACACCGCAATTGTTTTTTGGGTTGGTTTGCTTTTGGTTGGTTGTTTTTTTTTTTTTTGCAATGAAAAGGAGCAATTGGAAGTCATTACCTCCCCCTAAGTGTGTGTGGCACATGTGGCACACGCATCTCCAGCTTACAAGGGTCCATGCCTTCGCCTCGATCCCAACTAACGAAGGAGCAGCAATCACCATCCTGCCAGCAGCTGCTCTCCCCGCAAGCAGAATCCGAAGGTTTATGGTTTATTTTATTTTTATTTATTAAATGCCGGGCTATTTTTTTTTTACCACATGGCACTGGCGTGTAATAATAAAATTTATATTCCCCCTGGAGAGAGAAAACCAACCATCCTTTCTGCATCATTTTCATGTGCAAAGCTCTTGACATGTAATAGCCACCCTGCTCGGCTGCCTCCGTAATGCCATTAGCCCGGCTCGTTGGAGAGCACCGAAATGTGCAGGCAGGGCAGGCAACCCTCAGCGTTTCCACGATGATTTTTTTCAAAAGCAGCAAATCTTTCCGCTTGACTCAGCCTCGGTGAGCCCCAAGCATCCCCAGGCGGGAGCAGCCAGCTCGCGTGGGCCTGGGGGCTGCTGGGGGGTGACCTTGATCACCCACCCCCAGCTTCCTGCATTAAAAAAATAATCTTTTTTTTTTTTTCCTCTCTGCAGTCTCTCATCCCTGGGAGTGTTTTCCTGCCTCCCCTGGTCCTGCACTGGTGGAGGCTGCAGCATCCTCCCTCCCTGGCTGGATGGGTTACTCAGCTGTTGCCCTAGCAACGGCGTCTGCACCAAAACTCCCTGCATTTCCCCCAATTCTGTGTGGGTTCTGTGCTCAGCAGACTGGTCCCTGTGATGGAGGAGACAATGCTGGAGGAGGTGATGCTGGAGAGCAGCTCAGGCCCAGGCTCCCTTCCCCAAGCTTTGGGGAATTCACCCCAAAGGGGGGTGAATTCACCCTTTGGGGTGAATTCAGGGGATTCTAGGCAATGATCCCAGTGATGCAGATGGTGCTGGGGAGCTCAGAGCAGGTCAGAGGGAAGGGTCTTCCCTTCCTTGCACAGTAAATCACACATGAAGTTCATGCTGCTGTTTAAATGAGAGGGAAATAACCCACCTCGGCAGCATAATACAGAATCCGCAACAGCACTTTCACAAAAGCTCTCTAATGTAGGGGAGACACGAGTTATAAATCTGAGCAGCAGTAATATTCATCCCCTACAAAAGAAGCATGTTTATTTATCGGTTTTACTATTTTCTGTAAAATTTACTGTTGACAATCTGCCTGAATGCAGCAGAGATAATTTAAGCATGGCTCCAACCCGCCTGGCATTAAGGAAAGGGTAACATGTTTAATCTCTTTTTTTTTTTTTTCCCCCTCTTAATTCCAATTCTAAATAAAAAGCGTGATTTATCGGAGAAGGAAAGCACAGCTTTATTTCAGGGCCGTGACAGCTAATTGAAAAAGAAGAGTCATTAAGGAGGGTAATGTGTTCCACAGAAATGATTTTGGAATATTCTGGAGTAATTTCCCAGCCGTGCGTGTGAAATGAGACCCAGCCCCAAAGTTACAGGGCCCTGTGAGCAGTTGGTAATTACAGAGAGGGGGCAAGGAGAGGCTCGAAGTGGGTTTGGCATGTGGAGAGGATGCACAGGACGAGGACCAGTCCTGCCACTGGTGTGCTGCGGCACCATCGCTGGGGGCTGGGGATGCTGAGACCCACAGCACGTGGGGCACACGGGACCCCAATGGGCTTGTGGGGTTGGGAGAAGTAGGATGGCTGTGGTTGAGGAATGGGGTCCTGGGGTCCTGGACTGGGATCCTGGGCTGGGGGGAGGGGGGGGAATCAGTGTCCCAGTTATCCCTGCTACTCCTGTCTCCCGGCCATCCCTGACTTTCCCTAAAATCACCATCCCCACGACAGCCTTAATCGCAGGTCTCATGGGGGGGTGATGGTGGCTCTGGATCCCATTCACCCCTTGACTCTCAGGTGCTAAACCCAGGTGCACACACACCCCCACACCCCCCACACCCCATCCCAGTTACCAATTTCACCGATTCCTGCCCCAAAAAGGGCTACAGCCCCCAGCTGGGCAGCTGCCACCGTGCTGGCAGAGAGCGGGGCTGGCCGTGCCACCCAGCCCTGGAGCTGCAGCTCCCGCTGACCCCCTTCCCTGGACACTAATTACATTTTTTTACACGTCGCCCTTGAGTTGGCCGCAGTGTCATTAGCCTCCTGCCGGCATTAATCAAGAGGATGGTGTTAATTCATAGCTAAGGACGTCTCCCAGCTGAGAGGTGAATCTATCCCCGCAGGAGTGGGGTGGACCAGGGTCAGCGGGACGCCTCCAAGAACCCCCAATTTAATAGATTGGACATTCCCATCACCGCTGGGGACTGCAGCAAACAGGGCAGGGTGAGCTTCCCTCCCCTGGATGAACAAAATCTCCGGTACAGCAAAAAAAAAGGAGAGCCTAAAGGCTGCATTTTCACCTGCTCTATGGGATGCCTGCGGTATTTAGGCGATATCAGAGGAATTAGGGCAATATTGAGCCGCATTTCTTTGCTAAAAGGGAAGGAAAAATCTGGCTGAGGAGGCTCGTGCGCACCGAGCGGTTCCGCTGGTGAAGTTTTATTCTGAATTTTTCTACCCTGTTTCTGTTTTGTACATATGCATTTTTAATGCTCTCTCTTTGATCTGTTTGCTGCCTGCCTCGATGGGCGACGTGGGAACAGAAATCACCGATATTCCCTGGGGAGGCTCATTCGATGCCTGGCAGGTTACGGGGTTCAGTGGGCAAAACTCGGGTGTTTTTTTTCCCTTCTTTTCCCCATTTCGTCCCAAACCCTGCTGGGATGGGGGGGACCAGCAGTGGGAGGGGATGGAGCAGCAACACGCTGCTTGTCCCGGGGTGTCTGGATGGATGTCAGGATGCAGGGGGGCAGAACCCACTGGGGTGCAGGAGCCAACCCCCTCCCCACTGCCCCGTCCCCCCCAAACCAACCTCAGGGAGGGAGGGAGTGGGTCTGGGGGGGGGGATCGTGAGGTGCAGGAGGCGATGGGGGAACCATCCTCCACCGGGCCAGGTGCAGCAGCGACCCAGCTCAGCGCTGGCATTAATAATTCCTCTTTCAAATGAGTATAACAGAGCGTTTGCCAGATTTTATCTGACAGACAACACGCCGGGATGACACCGACCCAGGGAAGATGCTGAGGGCAGCTCGATGCACAGAGTAACGAAGCAGGATTGGGGGGGGGATCAGACACCAGCCCCCACTGCCAGGCTCAGCTCCGTATGTGGGCATGGGGGAAAAGATGCTTTTTCAGCTGCTTTTTTTGCACAGATGCTTTCGCCCCCCCCCCCCCAAAGAGCCTTTTGGCCTCTTCAGGGACAAATTAAAGGGGGAAACCCATGGAGAGCATCTTTGGAAGATCTCCCATACGAGGGGCTCGGGGCTCCCATCCTCACCAGGCTCCCATCTCCATCTCTGGCTCCTGGCCATAAACCCCCAGCCCCACATTCTCGTGGGTCCTCCTCCCCCTGGCTCCTGGCTGCTTTTCCTGCCATCCAAAAATTCAATGTGTGGGATCAGGAATCCACACTAGGAAGTGCTTCCGACCTTGGAGATTCTGTGATTCTGTGAGGTGGCTGCTCACCGAAAAGCCCTGGGATCCTTCCTGCTCCACGCGACGAGCTTGAGCACGTACTGGGGGTATTTGTATGTAAAACAGGTTTTTTATTGAATAGGCAAACAGCTACAAAGACGAACTCAAATATTAGGTTTCCCAAGCTGTCATTATAATGATGATTTAACCCAAGGTTATGTACCAAGTCATCACTTTTTTTTTTTTTTTTGAAAGCTGTTTGCAGAAATAATAGATGGGCTTGAAAGATCCAGCCACAAAAATTAGTGAGGAGCATCCTTGCTCCAAGAGCATCACATTGCTGGACCGAGGGGCAATGGCACTGGGTCCTGGGGGGACACGAGCTGCCTAGCTCCCCCCATCCCATGCACTTTCCCCCCCGCTGCCCCCAAACCCATCCCAGGGCAGGGACTGGCAAGGCCAGATGTTCCAGCTGTTCCTGCCCCAGCTCTTTAGCTGCCCTGAACCCTGAGCCCAAAAAGCATCAGTGGCTGCTGCCTCTGGGGTATTCCCTGTCCCCCAAAGGTGTCATGGGCTCCTCCTCTGCCTCTGCTAGTTCTGTATGTCCCTCTCACCTGCCTGAGTGGCTGTTTGTCCTTCTGCCCTGTCTGACCACTAATAGGAACCCTGTGACCTTTCAGCAGGTAATTAAATACTGTGTAATGTGAGGGAGGAAAGCTCCCTCCCACTGCCAAAGCCTTCCTCCCCTGCAGCCTCCTCTGTGACAGCATCCTCCAAGGCTGTGAACCATGCACAGGCTTTTGGGGAGAAAAAAACCCCAGGCAAATCATTCCTGCAGGTGGCTCAGCGCTGTGAGCAGCCCCGGGCTCGGCCATGGCATGCCCTGTGGCCCATGGATGGGGCATGAGTCCTTGGGGAGGCAGCTGGCCCAGCCTCAGCCCCCAAGGAGATGCCTGTGGCTCGGTGCTGGGTGCCCTTCATTTTTCAGGATAAAACCCCCACCCCCTCTGCACCCCACTTTTTAGCAGACCGGGTCTGCAGCATCCCAGAATCCCAGAATCACAGAATGCTATGGGGTTGGAAGGGACCTCTGGAGATCATCTAGT
>JAOXJM010000005.1:29676614-29710001 GCA_026413425.1 Tringa solitaria
AACGACAATAAATTGTTATGGGTTTTCTCAAACCATAACATCGCCCTACACACCAGCAACAGAGAGAGATTTACAGGCAGCTCCTGCTCCAGCTCAGCCTCTTTCCTGTTGAAAGCCATAAAAACCAACAGAGGAGATTTAACATTCCATCTCCAAAGTAATTAAATCCAGCCGTATAAAGTGAAATGTTTAACAACTCCAAGTTTTGCAGAGTGCTGGAGGAACCTGATAAAGATGGAGTCACACTGCTGGTAATAAACAGGGGCTGTTCTCTGCACTCTTACCGGCAGGGGGGAAAGGGGAGCCCAAGTTTTAATTTGGAAGAATTTCAGAGGATGCATTTTATTTAGCAGCAGGCAGGAAAATTAACAGAGAGCCACGGAAAGCTGTGAACTACAGTTTTCCATGCCCTTTTCTCTGTATCTCTGAGAAGGCTCCTAAGTCAGTGTCCGAGCTCTGCTGAGAAGAGCACAGATTGCTCTTTGCAAATCCCTCTCTTCCAGCTCCCACCTCGCTTGTTTCCCAGGGTAGGTGCTGAGATAAGAGTCAGGCAGAGTTCCTGAGATCAGATCTCCACGTCGGCATTACTATGATGATTTACAAAGGATCATCCACCTGTTTGGGTTTGTATTTTTAACAAACAGCACGTGCAAAGAGCCATTTGAATATCTCAGGCCCCGGGAGCCTTTGGAAACTTGGATTCATAGAGAAGCAAAGCCAGAGTGGCCAGTGGTTACTGAGGTTACAAAGAGTGCCTGCTTTGCTTCCTGAGATTTAGGAACTTATATAGCTCTTAAAGACTGCATTCTGGGAGCATCCCTGTTACCAAGCACTGCTGGGGCCCGGTTGAGCAGACACCCTCGCAGACAGTCTGCGCTGATCAACAGCCTGAAATGATGGAAATCAGCCTGGGACCAGGACACACTGGACCAGGCTCACTCACAGCCCCTGGCACCTCTGCCAGGACACACCGCTGCCTCCTCAGCATCCCTGTGCAGGCTGCAGTTGCCATGGTGACCGAGAATCATCCCCTCTTCCTGGGATCTTTAAGGAAAAATGTCCCCCTAGGGGTTCAGCAGCCACCTGTGTCCCCCCATAGCAGAGGGCTGTCCCCAGAGCCCTCTCAGATTCTACCTCTCCCCCAGCCACATCCTGCGCCCAGGGCTCTGGCAGGCAGCAAAGAACACCCTGGTTCCCCAGACCGGAGCAGGCAGGACAGGGACAGCTGCCTGGAAGGAAGCACCTCCAGCCAGACAACACCGCTGGCTCCATTCTCAGCTGCCGAAAGCCTCCTGCAGCTGAACATCACCATGAAAAAAAAATAAAGACAAGTAACGAGGATCAAGTCATTCCCAGCTATAAAAAGGGTGCGTTTTTCAAGTGGAGTCCAAGACGGAAAGAGCTTGAGGGCATCCAAGACTAGAAAAGGATCCCTGTGGTGCTTGTGGCCACCAGGGCCACCACTGCCTCCAGCCCTGCTGCACCTGATGGCATAGGCACAGGTCCCCAGGGACCCCAACGGTGCCAGTCTCATGCTCCCCACCTGCAAGACAGATCCCCTTCAGCCAAGTCGGTCCCACCATCGCATTAGCGAGGAGAAGTGCCACCTCCGAGTGTGACAAGCTGTTGTCTCGCCCTCCTAGATCTCTGCGGGGACACCTGCCAAGCTCTGACAGCTGCCAGTACCTCAGCAGGGGGGGCGAGCTGAGAATCTTACAAGGTAAAATAGCTCCTTTTGTAATCTGCTCCTACAAAACACCTACCCTCTTGCCTGTTTTAGCCCTCCCTGTCCTAGATTACGAGCCCTGGAGACGGCAAATGTGCAGAGTTTTCACTATTAAACGATGCATCTTGCGAAGGGGTCCCCAGTGAGCGTGGAGGAGAGGTCTCTGCTGCGGCACAGACAGCTCTTCACCCTTCTCTGCCGGGCTGTGCTGCGAGTGCTGCCCCGATCCCACTGCTCCTGTGGCTCCTGGAAAGGATGGGGAGGTTGTTTTCACCCCTCCGGGGTTATCAAGAAGCTGCTCATCCTTGTGTTGTGTTTTAAGCAGGTTTCTGTGCTCCCTGATATTCAGTCGGAGACCGATTAAGCTCTGTGCAGCGAGCCAGGAGGATGGACAGCAGGCGCCTACATAGACTTTGACACTAAATCCCTCTTAACAAGAGTCGCTTTTGTTGCATTTTTAGCTGACACCCCCCCCTTCACTCAGCCAGAGGAGCAGGGAGGTAAAAGCAAGAGATTAGCTGAGCATCTTACCCCCAGAAGCCCTCATTATACAAGGAGGTCTCCACTGCCTCCTGCAATCAATTAAATGGACTGGAGTTGGGGATACCTGGCACTTCACAGGATCAAAACCCAGAGATGAGACTGTAGGAGGCAATTTCCCTTCTGTTATTGACATGCAAATCATCACTGCAGTAGCTCAGGGGTTTAATATATTTCCAGATTGCCTGGCGTGGAGTCACATTAGTCAAGTAGATGTGGCACTTGGTCCAAAATGACTCTCATTATAGAGTCAGCATTTCCACCTCAGCTTCAAGGACAGGCTGGAGATGAGCCTGCAGCCACTTGCCTTACCCCTCTCCCAGGTCCCCTCTGAGACAGGACCCCCATGGAGCTTGGGGACGGCGAGTAAACGGCCAAGAAATTCCTACATGACAGACACATGATGACACGTGACTGACATACCACAACACACAACAGACACACAACGACAGTGAGGCTTGGTGTTAGACTGAGGTCCCCAAGAAACATCCTCTTGAACCCTGGGTACACATTTCATCACGGCCTTCTACAGCCCTCAACTTCCACAAAGCTGATGTTTCTTACTGGAAGGTAGGGCGGCCAGCAAGAACAGGAACTGCCACAAGAAACGAGGTTCTCTCTCACAAAACGTGCTGTTTTTTTCCAGGAGTTTTCAGATTTGCTCCCTGTTCTCCACAGGTCCCAGCACCGTGACTGACAACTCGTCACAGGAGACATCCCAAGTGCTGCTGTTGGCACCTCTGTCCCTGCCTGGGGACAGTACCAGCCCAGCAGCATTTGCTGCTCTCTTTGGATGGTCATTTCTGTGCCCCACTGCCTTCCAGGCCTTCAAACCAGCAGCCATGCATGGCTGGTTGAAAAACCGTGCTGACCACAAGTTCAGTGATGAAAGAGCTTTTCTTCCACACAGATGGGACTCCTTATTTCCTTCTTCCCTCTAAATTGCGTTCCTCATTATACCCAGACATCACAGAGTGGCTTTGCTTGGGACCTGCTGGTTGAAACAAGCTGACTGGTCTGATGTTAGAACGCCTCTGTCCCAGCTTAGCCAAAACAACTCAAGCTCAGCTGCAGTATTGCTTTGAAAGTTCTCCTTTTGTCCATTTATTCCCAGCGCCGCAAACCAATCTGTCTGAGAAGCTCATTCCTCATTATTCGTTAAGAGAGCCAACAAAGCCCTCTGTTCCTGCACCCTCTCAGAGCTTTGTTTTCAGCTGTCTATTCAGTCTCCTGTTTGTGCTTCCCAGTGTTTGCGCTAAGAGCTTTAAATCACTCGCTTAGCCTTGAACCCCCTTCACTCAACGTCTTTGGTTTGCAGCTAGAAGAAGTAATCACCACAGTGCAATCTGCCTCTTGCTTTTTGCTTACCCTTCTATTTCCTCTTTAATTAAAAATCCCTTTGGTCCCGCACTTGGATCCGGGACGTGCTTTCCATTTGCCTTGCGAACAGCGCAGCTCAGAATGTCAACACCGTTTTTCACAACAACCTTGCTTTGACCTGGGTGACAGCTTTACCGCCAGGCATTTGATCTCTTACTTGCCCATCTGTTCATTGATTAAAATCCCGCACTTCAATATGCAGTTCTGTCTCTGCATCCAGCAGCTTCTCCCGACAACAAGACCCTCCTCCAGACAAGGAGCGTTTCCCAAGTGATGCTCCTCAAGCAGATCGCTGCCTCCTCATCGCCTTGGTTTAATCCAACAAGTCAAGTGGCCAGCAAGCCCCAACGACACTGCCCAAGAGAGCAGGAAATAAAAGAGATGAAACCCAGGCTAAAGGGAGACAAGAAGAGACCACCAGCATGGCACGGCTCCTGGGGGATGCTGGGCCTGCAGTACTCCACCTCCAGATGCCCTGCAGCGAGGCCATCGAACTGGAGGCTGGAAGGGGAGGGAGGGCAGACAAAAGTCCTCCCTTTTGCAAAGATTTTATTTTTTCCCCCCATTTAACATGTGGGCCAGGAAAGCCAAAAAGAAACAAGACTAACGTTTCTGCCTTATCATATCTTCCAAATTGATGTCAGGTAAGATTATCACCAGTGGAACAGCCACCATCGGCCACAGTACTGCACCAGCTCCAGGGAAACGCAAGGTCTGTGCCACCAGCCACCGTTAGCCCTCAGCAGCAATAGATCACCCAAACCTCCTCAGCATACAGAAAGGCGATTTTTATCCCAGTACAAACAGTTCCAGAAGGAAGCCAGAGCCTTACTCAACCTTAAAATATGCTTTCCATGATCACTGCCTCTAAAAGCAGAAGGTATAAAGGTCCAGGAGAGACTGCAGCACACTAGGAGATTTCTATGGAGCAGCGAAATGAGTCAGTGCCATCTACCGGCTGCAGGGACCCGTCCGCTTCCACATTCACTGCATCCAGCCTCAAAACGTTAAGTAATAAGAACCAGCCTCTTACACGCCTTCTCCCATGACACAGACGTAAGGCCTCCAGCATCCCTCTGCAACACGGTACGACACGGCACCGTTTCAAATGCAAATTCCCCATAGAGGTTAAAGATCCAGATGGGAGCATTTTGGGACAACCGTGGCTCCAGACACATCCACGTCCATCCACGCCGAGAGCTGCCGGGCAACCCCAGCAGGCCAGCCCAGAGCTCCAGCGTTTCACAGCCCTGCTCTCTCCTACCATCTACATCGGGATCTCCCTTCGTTATCCCTGACAAAATCATAAATAATTGTGATGTACGACTTGCTGGCAACAGCAACCCCTGAGCTGGCCCGGATGAGTGCTGAGGAAGCGCTGTGGAAATGTACCGCTCCAAGGCTACTGAGAGGCGTCAAAGCCAGGATGGGATGCCAGACATTCCTGGCTATCAGCATTGTTCTCCTCTGTTGGATCAGATATAATTGGTGAACAGTTTCTAAATGTGCTTCTCACCATTTTTAAAAGGAAAACACATCATCACTCTATAATTATTCCATAATTAGGCTTGGGTGCCATATCACTGGCACTGAGGAAAACGCACATTTCTCTCCAAGCTTCCTCTTGGAAGGGCAGGCAGATTTGCTCACCCTTCAAATGCTAATTATGCCCCAAATTTATCTTTCAGCATTAAGGGGCTCTGGCAGGTTCCAAATGGCTGGAGGACATGGTAATTTTGGGCTGCAGGAATCGCCTGGGGCTCCATTTGCTGCTGTGTAGTCTCAGAGCTGAGGTGCTGTCAGTCTCTTTTTAGGGATGCTGGTTGAACCGAGTTCATCAAGCTGCTTTTGTCAATCCTGGTAAAATCAATAAACAGCTGAGAGAGTCCCGGCACTGAGAGAGCGGTTACTGCCTTTCCCACTGAAAAATGAGAAAGAAAAAGATCGTTTCTGGAAACCTTCACGTAAGGCAACATCAGCCCAGTTCTGAGCTTGTTTGCAGAGGAAGCAGAGGTATGTGTTTTACTGACACGCTCCTCTGCCTTAAGGCAAAGTAGACTATTTTTCCCACAAAGGCCAGGGCTAGGTGACAAGAATGCCTTTATCAGACAGAAAAGGTGTTGTACAACACAACAAACAAGCTGTGAGCACAGAGGACAGCTTGCTGTGCTCACCACACCACCATGCCCCACCAGCCCTGCTGCTGGAACCTCCTGGCTGTGCCCAGCCTCTCCGCTAAGGAGGCTGCACCAGACAGGAGGCTACCATCACCCGTCCCCGCACCCCTAAGCGACCCAGCCGGGCTGGGCCTCCCCGGAGCCCTGCCCCGAGCCCGAGGGGAGCCATGACACCCTCCTCTCCGCTAGGCCGCCGCCGTCGCATAGCAACGGGGGAGAGAGGGGCAGGCTCCCAGCTCTTAAATAGCCAATGGGCCCGCCCCTCCTTCATTCTTCCTTTCCATTGGTTGTCTCTCCTATGATTGGCGTGAGCGCTCACCAGTCCTTACCCTCCACGAGCCTCTCCCGCGCTGGGGGCGCGGCGCTACCCGGAAGACGCCACAGGAAGCCGAGGGCAGGAAGTGGGGGGCGGAACCTAAAAAGAGAAGGATCGGCCGTGAACGCCAATGGCAAAGGAGAAGAGGGGCGGCTCAGCCAATGGCAGGGCGCGGGGGGCGGGCTCTTCGGGGGCGGGGCCACTGTAGCCGGCAGCCGGCGGCTCCCGGGGAGGCGGCAAAGGTGATGGTGGGAGCCGGGCTGGGGGAACCCGGGGGCGGTGGAGGCCTGAGGGTGAGGGGAGGGGACCCGGGGGCAACCCCGGAGGATGCCGGTGGGGCCAAGAGGAGGCTGTGGGGGGGAGGAGGCCCCACAGGGGCCAGAGGGCCGTGGCGGGCCCGGTGGCGAGGAGAATGCGGGCCTGAGGGGAGGCTGGGGCAGGAGACGGGAGGTGGGGGGGAGCGGCCTGCAGGTGCTGGGAGGGAGAGCTGGGGAGGGAAGGAAGGGTGCTGGGCAAGGAGCGGCTGAAGGGAAAGGTGAGGGTCTGGGGAGGGATTTCCAGGGCGGGAGGACACGCAGGAACCTCTGGCTGTGGGGGTGGCAGGGCTGGAGGAGGAGATGGGCAGCTGGGCCATGTTGGGGACAGAGCTCCTCAGTCCCTTCAGATCTCATGGGCATCAGTGTCTCTTCACGCTGCTGCTTTCACATTAACCTATCGTGGTTCCCATAAGGATTTGTGTTAAGCTGAATGCTGCACACACCCTGCCCTGGTGTGCTTTGAGGCAGCAGGGAAAGGTGGGGGTGCTTGGGATAACCCCTAACAGCTGTGACAGAAGCTCAGAGCGCGGATGCTGAAGTCCACTCAGATGCCACGTCTCCAGCACCGTGTCGTGCCTGCCCCGTGACACGGAGCTCTGGCTAAAGCTGTTTGTGTTCCCAGGTGGGAGCAGTGGGAAAGGAGATGTTCCTCGCATCCGGGCTGGAAGCAGGATGAATCTCGTGTCTATGGCGACAGATCCCGAGTTGAAATGGATAACCCTGTGGGTCCGCGTGCGGTGGGGGGCCGTGCTGGTGCTCCTCCTGAGCTCGCTGGTGATGCTGCTGCTCCCGCCGGCTGCTGTGGAAGACCAGTGCCACACAGTGCTCAAAGGACTCTCCTTCCTGAAGAGTAAACTGGGTGTGGGCTCCTCGGGGGTCAGCAGATACAAAGGACAAACAACCGGCCTGAGCGTGACCTCCAAGGGGCTGGAGCTGCTGGTGCTGAAAGGCAAAGCCTCCCCAGGTAAGAGTGGCCCTGGGTGGGTACAGGGGAACAGCTGTGTCACCGTATAATAACAACAACCCGCATCTGGAGATCCACACTCCACCTGATGATCTCCTGTACCCCATAATGGCAACGAGCTCTCACTACCCAACTGCAAATTAATGTCAGCTGTAAATGACCCAGAGGTCAGACATGCCATCACCAGCCCGACTGCATTCCATCGCCCTGAGCTGCAGAAGGGCGACGCGCTGGCATTTTCTCAGTGTTCTTTTGTCTCTCAGAAGCTTTTCTTCATGTTTTCGGTACCATTAAGTTCTGTTGAGGTGACTGGAATAGGGAGTGGTGTTTTAATACACAGTAACGTGGGATACACAGCATTACTGCTGAAATTCTGGCTGCTGTAGAACAGCCTTTCTGGCAATGACAGGCTGTGGTCATTGCCTTTACTGGCCAGGACATTATTTTGGAAGACACTCAAAGGAATCATTACAATTCCAGCACTTTATTTGCATTAAAGCTATTATTGCTGGGAAGATGTTTGATAGTTCAGTGAAAAAATGGATAGAAATGCTATTAGCAGCTGTGGGCTCTGCTTCTAGCAAGAGAACCACGTTATTGCCAAGAGAATGTCTTTAAGAGACTGTGTCCTCCCCCACAAAGCAGCCTGGTGGCCAAAACGAGTTTTGCCAGGATGGCTACAGGCCTGTGGCCAGCTTGAGCCACGCTGCTCGCAGATCCTGCCAGGAACAGTTCTACTGCTGTGTACTCAGCCTGTAAACGTGGCACAAGCCTCTGTGCTTGTAGCCTGGCAAAGGCCGGAATAAAAGTTCTCTATTAAAATTCTTATAGACTGACTTTATTTGGATTTTTTATCAGTGAACGGTGACAGGCTCCAGAGGCTTTCAGTACAACTCCCTGTCCTGTTATCTCACTGTTATTGTTGCATTTCAGAAGTGAAGTTAGAAGCCAAAGCGGCTCTGAATCAAGCCCTGGAAATGAAGCGCCAAGGGAAGCGGGAGAAGGCCCACAAACTCTTTGTGTACGCCCTCAAAATGGACCCTGATTACGTGGATGCCCTAAACGAATTTGGTATTTTTTCCGAAGAGGAAAAAGACATTCTTCAGGCCGACTACCTGTACTCCAAAGCACTAACCATTTCTCCCTGCAACGAGAAGGCTCTGATCAATCGGGACCGGACGTTGCCTTTAGTTGAAGAGATAGATCAGAGGTATTTTAGCATTATTGACAGCAAGGTTAAAAAAGTGATGGCCATCCCCAAAGGCAATTCCGCCCTGCGCCGAGTGATGGAGGAGTCCTATTACCACCACATCTACCACACGGTTGCTATCGAAGGCAACACCCTGACGCTGTCAGAAATCAGACACATCATTGAGACCAGATACGCTGTTCCTGGGAAAAGCTTAGTGGAGCAGAACGAGGTGATCGGTATGCACGCAGCTTTGAAATACGTCAACACCACGCTGGTCTCACGGATAGGCTCCGTCACCATCAGTGACATCTTGGAGATACACCGGAGAGTGCTGGGCTACGCTGACCCGGTGGAGGCAGGGCGCTTCAGGACCACTCAGGTGTTTGTAGGACACCACATACCTCCACACCCCCAAGACGTTGAGAAGCAGATGCAGGAGTTCGTGCAGTGGATTAACTCGGAAGATGCCATGAGCTTGCACCCTGTGGAATTCGCTGCCTTAGCCCACTACAAGTTGGTTTACATCCATCCGTTTGTCGATGGCAACGGAAGGACCTCACGCCTGTTAATGAACCTCATCCTAATGCAGGCAGGGTACCCACCCATCACCATCCGCAAGGAGCAGCGGGCCGAGTATTACCACGTCTTGGAAGTAGCCAACGAGGGCGACGTGAGGCCTTTCATACGCTTCATTGCGAAGTGTACTGAGACTACTCTGGACATGTTGCTCATTGCCACCACGGAGTACTCCGTGGGCTTACCTGAAGCAGACGGCAGCACCGCTGGATGCAAACAAACCATCCCCGTCAAGACTTGAGGGTCCTCGACATTCAGGAGCCAATATATGTGTGGGTGAACAGAACGCCAAGCCACTCAGTATTCCTGCTGGGAAATAACTCGACAGGAGGTGTCACTCTTTAGCATTTCATTTATTTAAAGTGTCTTACATTTATTTAAATTAATATAATTTATTTATATACATTATGCCAAGCTGAAATGTGAATTGTTGATGTTGACCGTGCACTCTAACTTGCTTGTGCTACTGGAAGGAGGTGGGGAGAGGTGTCAGAAGGGCTCAACAAGCTGAAGTAGAATTTAATTTCTCCTTAAAAATTTAAGTTTTGAGAAGCTGTTTCAATCACAACCCTTCCCCTGGTCAGTCAAGTGCACTGTCTTACCTTTGTCTTGCCTAACAGCTCCTTGACAAGTCTTAACTGAGTTGCTTTTGTATTACCTCTTCCCTGTTGTCCAGAAAAAAACCCAAAGACAGGCCTTGCAGTAACAGCGCTCTCCCAGCTCTGGAAATCAGATTTTTTCCTGTCAGTCATACAAGTTTGACAGTGCTGAGCAGGAAGGAAACTAAACTCCAGCTCAGCAAAGGCACCTCCCCCCTCCCATTTCTGTTTTCAGTACTACTTTGCATGTTTACTTGCCTTTCCTAGGGTGAGTTTTGTACAAGCGGGAAGTTTTGGTGTTAAGATTACAGATGGCTTGACTGGAACAAGAGAAGAAACACTCTCTGGCTTCTTTCACTGAGCTGTGAGGTGCTTTTTGCATAATTTCAGCCAGAAGGACTACCTAGGCCCTGCCTCAGACCCCACCTCATCAAGCAGGAGCCTTGGGAAATGGCAACTGTCCTTATACATTTCAGTTCAGGGTTTGAAAAGGGCTCGTTTCTACAAAACTGTGGGCAGAAAAGGTTGTTATACGTAACACTGAGACAACCTTTATCAGTTGTGCCAATTTGCTAAGAATGCGTATTGCCAAAAAACTTGTTTCTTCAATCTACACGAGAGAACTTTTCACAATTAATTACTAGGTCGCGTTATTACTGTGATAAACCCATCAAGAATCACATAAGGCCCCTCTGTGCTGCAGTGGCAGTTAGTGTAGTACTGGGAAGCTGCGGTGCAATTCAAAGCAGCATTCTTTATCTTTGCTTTTAAGCTAAAAGCACCTGCAGCCTAACATAGAATAGCTCCCTCCACTCCTACCCTCCAGGTGTGGAACAGCATAATTGATCCCAGCACCTTCAAGTTCAGAAAAACATTAATTCAGTGCATTTTAGAGCCCTGTCAAGCTTAAACCCTTTGTAAAACAGCATACAGGCTGTCCCACACCAGTGTTAAGTTTCTTCCCTTCTAACTTTTTCTTACCTGCAAGGTAGTTCTGACACGTTTTACACTGGCAGACAATAGACTGGGAGTTCCCTGTGAACTACAGCCCCACTCCATGCTCCTGTACTGGTTACTGCTGCCAGGGAAAGGAAACTGTAAGTGAGGAAGGGTGTTCTGTCCTTACAAAGCATGCTTATTTTTGTAGTTTAAAGTGAGTATAAATAAAATCTGCACTTTAGAGCTCTGGGAAAAAAAAAAGATATTTTAGTAACAGATTAATAAACTATTTTAATATTAAAGTCTTTGTTTGGAATAGACTGTTCTCAAAACACTTTCCTGTGCAGTAAACTAAGAAATGCTTACAGCGATTTACTGTTACACAGCACACAACAGGGGGCTCTAAAGCAGCAAGTCCAACCCCAACAGCCACATGAAGTATAAATCATCACTGGGGTTGTGTGTGCCCTGCCATCAGGGCAAGGCAAGCACCATCCTTATCACTTCTACCCCCCAAATCAAAGCTTCGTATTAAAAAAAGAGTATTATTGGAATGTTCCTAAGCCCATTTTGAGATACAATCCTGTGAACTCAGTCCTTGGCTGTATCACCACAACCACCACTGGTGCCTGCTTCAAAACTACGAAGCAGACTCGTTAACCTCAGAGCAAAGCCAAGTCAAATCAGCAGAGAAGGTAAGCACTGAAAATAGTGTTTATTTGCAGCAGTGCTTGTGTTGTACAAGTGAACTTGGTACTGGGGTCCCCCCTCACATTCAGCTTCCAGAGTTTGCAGCAGTTTTAGCTGACAAGGAGTAATTTCTATCCACTATCAGGTACCAGGTTATTTAAAAGTTTGAGGTGATTACTAAAGTGGTTTCAGGATATTCACATTAGATGGAATGAGCTACTTAAAGGTATGTGCCACTGCATCTCAGTGCACAGGAGAGGCGAGGTACATCAGTATTACTCAGCTGCCATAGGATAAGTGCAATTCCAACACCCACATTTCAACAAAAGCAACAGTATTTATAGAAAACCTTTGAGAACTTGAGTTTAATAAACCAAGAAACGTCAGCTTGCACTTCACATTTGTACAAAACCATACAGAAACCACCTGCAAAAGACGTATGAGCTAGCTAGCAAAAACAACCAAAAAAAATGGTCCACAAAACAGCATGTACAGCTTTTATGGGAAACAAAAATTACCAGATCTAAGTATCATGACACTTAAAAATAATAATTTGAATGTCTTTTACAAATACACAATATAAAAAACAGATCAACTCAAACAGAACATTAACTGAATACATATATATGTATATTTGTGTATATACATATACACACATATGTATAGAAACTCTCCCAATACTAAAATAGGCCATTGTGGTGAAGTTACCAGCATCTGCCATTTAACTCTTCATGGAAGGAGACGAATGTCCCTGCCTGTGTATGTGTCTGGGTGTAAAATGGGTTTGTTGTCAGAGAGAACAGCTGCAATCACAACCTGAACCGACCAGTGGAGCTCAACAAGGTTATCACTAGGCTTTCACATCTCATCTCATTCGTTAATGAAAGAGAAATATTAGTATTCTTAAAACTTGATGTGGCATCCAACCTGTACAGGAAATAGTTCCCCCCTCGTTACCCTCAATATGAGGAATCATATAACATCATTTTACCAGAACATAGAACTCACTGCTCTTAGAAACAAATTAAAAAAAAAAAAAACAAACAACAACCAAACAGGATTTGTACCATCCTACACTGATCTCGATGAACGCAGGTAGTCCAAAGGGTATTTACACAGGATTGTGACCAGCGTTCTCTCCTCGCTAGCATAAGGACACAGCATGGCTTCCAGAAAGGCATTTCACATTTTACCAAACCCGCTGACTGCACACTTCTTGCTCACTTTTTCAGTAGCATCTTGGCAAAATCAGCGTTGGACATCTTTTTAGGCTCCTCAGGGGGTTGGGACGAAGTTGCTGGTGAGTTTTGGACCATCCCATTCTCAGCCTTGGCCACGGGATTACTCTGGCGCTGCAACGCACGAGGCATCATGGAAAGCTGTGTCCTTCCCTTCCCTCGCCTGCAGAACAAAAAGCGACATTTAAGAATATCCCAGTGCTCTTTGAACACACCATTTTAGCTTGGGGAAACAAAAAGGACATTGTTGACTATGAGGAACGCTCATTTAAATGTTACTCCTGTCATTTGTTTCAGTAATAATGAGCATAAAGCTTTCAATGGGCACCCTTTGAAAGAAGATACCCAACTGCAGAGAACAACTGCTCCACAGTCCCCAGGAACTGAAGCTCTGTGTTTATCCATGGGGCATGTACAAAACAACCTCAACACAACACTAAGCAGCAGGAGCACTCCAACAGATTAAAGAACAACCTTAATGTCCACTGGTAACAACAGCCAGTTCTCCAGAAGGAGAGGACATGGAAGTTATTAGTGCTCAGGTGCTAACACCTGATCCAAAAGGATGTCCAACACCTGATGCTCCTTGTCACTACAGACCTGTTTCTATTGAAGAGAAGGAAGGAGAAGGAGGAAGGAAAAGTAAACCTGCTTTTCCTCATCAATCCAGCAACCCAAATTTCTATGGTTCAGCACCTTTTAGATGTTCTTTCATATTCTAGAAGATTCCTACACTGTAGGGTTTCCCTACACTGGGAAAAAACACCCAATTTTTCTTTTTTTCCCCTTGCTAATACTCACGCTCCATAAACCTGTCGCGGTACCGCAAATTGCGAGGCTCTGCTGGCCTCAGGCTTGTCCGGCAGCTTGCGCAGAGGGGGGTTACTGATGGCCACCTTGATGACGTGTTCCTTCACTGTCAGGCCATCCATCTTCAGCACCGCCTGCGAGGCCTGAGCTTCGTTCTCATATTCCACATAGGCCAGGCCCTAAATAAGGAAAAGAGGTCACCTAGTTTTATAACTTCTTTCTCCGCGTGACAGTTTGTGCTAATAATTTGGACAAGTCAGAAGAAAACAGCACAGAATGCAGACCTAAACATGGCTGAGAGCTGCAGTATTCTTTAGCTAAAGCCATTCTTATCTACACAAATCTACAACCTACATTTCCTGACTCTCATTCACAATGCCCTATTTTATGGAAGGGGTATAAAGAAAAAAAGAAGATGAAAATCAAGATCCCAGTAAAGTAAGTATAATGAAGTGCTGCATCAGTGGGAAGTCTTCACTTCTAAATACATATTGGATATACATATAATACGTATATCCAGGCTGAATCTGGTATTGGACAGATTTGGATTCATAGTAGAAGATAAATTCATCTATGGAGCTAGAACAGGAAGATCCACACAAACTCTCCTGCGATCCTTCACTAAGCTACAACTCACACCTAAGGAATCAAGTCCCCTAACACAGGGCCATTACAGCCACCTTGCTTTCAAGAGCACCTTGGTTTTAAAACCCACCTCAAATAGCTCTAACACAACTGACAGGCACCTCTAAGGAGACCGGCATTGCTGCCCTGAGAACAGAGACCAGTAACAAAACCCTTCTTTGCAGGAAGGGAATCCACGTTGGCTACATGAAGTCACAGCTGCTAACCACGCACTGGTAACCAGCTGTCAAAAGCTGCTGGTGAACCTCCAGTAATGGGGTCTGATTTCCAGCAAGCGGACAAAAGGGCACCCCCAAGCATCTGCTAACAACAGGCTCCCACAGTGAGTACAGTAGCTGGAAGGCGTCACCTCCCTGTTCTATTATTGTTGTTCTTCTAAATGACACTCAAACCCTTAAGCTGTATTTTTGGATTATCCAGTCTCACAGGAAATGCATCGGATTTTATGTAACATTCAAAATACATTTATTTGTGATTTAGACAGAATCCCAGCTCAAACTAAGCCGAGAACACAGCTTGCAAGACTTGGGGTGCACTTGGAGAGCAGTCATTACAAAGCACAAGCACAACAGGAACTGTGACTGAGGTACTGCCACGAGCCAGAAAACACATTTTAAAAACACATGTGCATCACCACCAGGATGGCACCTGTTAGAAGTGCCCAACACGCAGACACGGCTGAGGTGTCAGGCAGAATTTTGGCAGAGCAGCAACTAGTATAGAGTCTCTTATTTAACAAGGAGTCATTTATTCCGGGGTGGAAATAATGAGCCTTGTCAGAAAGAGCTGGCTCATTTCTCACAGACAGACCTGTTATTGGAGCAGGTGTTACGAACAAAAGCTTCGAGAAACCAAAAAGGAAGGAGGGAAATTAGTTATACCAGGTGAAGCCTACCCAGTCAGTTGCTTTAAAACCAAATATTCTTTGCAGATTTACTAATGCTCATTTTTACTGTACTGAAAGTGCTGTACATGTCTTCCCTTCCATCCCAGTTACATCACACATCCTCCTTGTGCAAGTTAAGTCTTGTGGAAAAATTTCTCTTCCCCTCCTACTTCTTATTTGTTAGCACAAAGGCACACTGGGCTGTATGAATCCAAGCATTTCTACAGGTTTTATTGCAAAGCAATACCCAAGTCTCATGAAGAGCTGCTTTTTGAAGGCTTTCTTAAAATTAAGAGCGCATTAAGGATGCCTACCTTGGGTTTTCCAGCTCGGTTGGTGACCAGCCGAATGTCTTTCACATTCCCATGTGCTTTACACACATCTTCCAGCTCCTCCTTAGTACAGGAAAACGGCAAACCAGATATAAACAATTTATGTTTCTCCAGTGTAGTGCTATACCTGAACACCTGAAGAAATGAAAAGGCTGTTAAACAGGAAACAGGTCGGAGAATCCACCAATTTTAATCATTACACCTCCAAAAGCTTGTGTGTGCGATACAAAAATACCTTCAAGTCATGGGTATTATCTTGAAAGATATTTGCATATAAACATACAAGCATACACTAAGGCTTTGTAAGTAATTTTAAGAACTGAGACACTTCTAAACAACCATGTCTCCTTCACAATGTGAAGGGCCCTTGATAATGACTCCTTGCTCAGTTGTCACTATCTGTCGCCATTAAGTTTTTCTGCACCATGACTCCGTAATGCAGAAAACCACTGATTATATAATTGGTATCTAGTTGTACAGACAATTAACAAGAACCAGTGGGTTGTGTAATAAATGCCTGCACTGTATGACTCAACCAAAAAAAGTACTTTACAGCTTGAGATGCTCAAGCAGGAATCTGGGTACCTCACACCATTAACAAGCTGCTTGGATCCGCTTACTCAAGAGCTGCCAAAATTCGCTATTATCAATCCTGGTTTATGGCAGAGTAATATAAGATGCAAGAACTCCCAGAAAACAGTTTTTACTGCTAAGATATAACATTACCATTCCAAATTAGCACAATGTGAATTCATTAGATG
This sequence comes from Tringa solitaria, assembly GCA_026413425.1. Classification (NCBI taxonomy): domain Eukaryota; kingdom Metazoa; phylum Chordata; class Aves; order Charadriiformes; family Scolopacidae; genus Tringa; species Tringa solitaria. Next base: position 29,692,703 of record JAOXJM010000005.1, read on the forward strand.
CAACCCCTCTGGAAGCAACATATTCTGCTAGCTTTTCTCCACAGTCCCACTCTTCAACCTATTACTTGAAATAACAAAAGTTTACCTTAAAGTCTGGATTCTTGTTCTTGTCAACACACGGAGAAACAAACATTGGTCTTCCCTCCACAACTTTACGGTCCAAGCCAAGAGCTTGAAGAGCAGATTTTTCCTCCTTGAATTCTACATAGCAGTAGCCCCGGAAAGTCCCCTTGTTGCTGAATACTGGACGGATTTCTGCCACCTCCCCACAGCCCTCAAAGAGCTCTTTCAGTTTCACTTCAGGATCTGCCATGGTGTAGGAAAGGTTGCTGACAAAGACAGTGACATTATCTTTACTGCTGTCGTGTAAAACTTTGGGGATGTCTTTTCGACTGGTAGATGCTTTTTCCTTTTGGATTCCTGGGCGATCTGGCTTTTCAGGTCCACTTCTTCCAAACAGCCCAGTTTCTACCTCCATGTCTTCTTCAAGATGTATTCCATCACCATCCCCCTTGTGTCTCTTACTGGGCAGCTCTGCTGATTAATGAAATTGAAAACTAGAATTGAATACTAGAAAAAATTACAGCATTTCATTCACCACTGAGACTAAGCTGTCCTTCATTACCACAGTGGAGCTTGGAAAAGGCACGTGAAACCACAAATACACAAAATAAAATTCTCCCTCAGGTTTTTAAGATTGAACAACAACAGATTACTTGGCAAAGACAGAAAGTATATGGATGAAATCAACAGGGATATTTTTTCCCCCTTTTCCATCAGTTATAACTACTGATTCATGTTCTTTGTCTAATGGGATGACTTATTTTTCATTTTTAAAGTAACACAAAAATGTAGGAGCTCCCAAAACTCCCAGGGGCAGCAATCTATTAACATCTTCCGCTACAATATTGAATAACCCGATTTAAACAAAGGCCTCAGTGTCATTTGATGAGTCAGGAAAATAACTTTCTTTTAAACGTAGAAAAAAAATATCACTACTTCTCCGAAACAAGAAACACCTAAAGAACCCTACAGAAGCTCTTATAAACATACATTTGTTGATAAAAAAACCCAAACATTTAGTCATTTCACTACCACAGAGATCTCCTAGGAGAATCTGAATAGACAGATTCTGAGAATCTGAAGAGAACCCTGAATAGACAGCAGCTCGAAGGACACCAGAAACAGCACTTCATCTGCCTCTAACTGAAGGGAGGCACCAATAACCCTGTTTGCCAGAGGTCTGAAGTTTTAGTTTCTGATTTTGGGTTGGTTTGGTTTTTTTTGGTTGGTTGTTTTTTTGTGTTGGTGTTTGTTTTTTTTTTTTTTACCTTCTTCTTCTTGTCCCCATTCACCCTCATCATCATCATCTGCTTTGCGCTTGTCTCCAATCCTGTTTTTTTTAGCCTTTTTGGAAGCCTTCTTTTCTGCCCGAGCCTGCTTTCGTTGTTCAGCTTTCTCCTCCTCTTGCTTTGCCAGAGCAGCTTCTTTCTCAGCAGCCTACAAATATGGAAAATACATTATTTTTTTTCTAGTGACTGCAGATTGCAGAGCATTCTTACGTGCTATTTTCTAGTGCTGGACCTGGAGGGTTTCCTCCTAAGCTCCACAAAACACTGTGCTAATGGGATCACCATTTAAAGCAGATTTCAATTGTTTGCTCTTACAGCATTCCTGGAGTACATGTTACTCTTGTATCCATCCAAGGGTCAAAAAATGAAAGAAAAAACCGAACATCAAAAGACATTAAACAGTTTAAAACTAAAATCAATAGTTTTGAGGCTTTAAGACAATTCAGGCTTATCTATGGGAACCAGCATTGGAAATCTGGTTCAGACAAGCATGTCCTTAATACAGGTATTTCCTATAGGCTGCTTAGGTAGTTCACAGAAAGTTCTGACCTTTGCTCTTTGTTCATTAACTCGAGCTAATCTGTTTTCTGTTTTTTGAACAGCAGCATCCCAGTCTTCCAGTGTTCCTAAAGGATAAAAAAAAGCCTTGCATTTAGCTTTCCCATAGTTTGAAAATACAATTCCGGAAAAGTAAGGGTCAATTAGTTCATGGAACTTGCTCTCCATATTAACCATTGCACTTGAAAATTCAAAGTATGACGAGCAGCCTTCAAAGAAAGAGAAAACAAAAACCAAACAGAGCAGAAATCTTTCATTTATTATACAACACTCCAAAAAGGCATGGAAAAACCCAGTAATTTCAGCAGGCTCCAAGCGGGGCCAGAAAAGAATAAAAAAAGAAAAAAAAAAAGAGTTGGTTGTGTAGAGTCCTGAAAAGAAGATAAGCCTTCACCAGAACACAAAACACCAGATCAAAATTCACTCAGTGTCATTGTACGCTAACTAGGCCGGGTAAAACGAGACGCCGTGCGGTTAGTTACCTTCTATTCTCTCCAGCGTGAGCAGCACCTCGCAGACGTGCTCTGGATAGTCACTCGTGCACTGCACAGCTCGGTGTAAGGCCTTCCTGCAGTGCTGAGTATCTCCGTGAGCTCTGCAGGAGGGAACCACGGCAGTGAGGAGCCACATCAAGGTTACAAGACAGGACAATTAACTACAGTCTACGCAAATGCTTCCCCTCCTTCCCCAGCAAACTCATGTTACACCTTGTTGCTGTAATTCTTCTGAAATATACTGCAGAGCTGCTATAAGAACCTCAAAACCACACTATAAACCCATACGAAGCATACCCACGCTAACATTTATGTCTCGTCTCAAGCACATAAGGAAACTAAAGAGTTAATTAACTCTTCCAATCAGGCAGGTTCTCACCTTTCTAGGTTATAATACTCCAGCCACATGTTCGCGTATTTGGCATTTCCTTTAGTCATGATATTGTCCCAAAGTTCTCTGGCTTTCTGCATGTTGTTACATAAGCGGGCCTGAAACACGAGCATCCAAAATACTCAAAATAATTTAGGATTATTTCATCAACATCATTACCACCCCCCCCACTGTTGGATGATTTAACTTACTCTCTTCCACTTCTTCCAAAGAAGAAAACACCACAGATGGTGCACACAGACCCAGGAAGACACATCTGCTCCTTCAAGCGATGGGAGGGAACACCTAACAAAACCCTACTTAATAATAGTTCCCTGCCCACCTCCTACATCAGTCTTGGGTTCTGGCTCCCACATAAGCTTCATTTTGGTCATTATCAACAAACTAGGTAGTTGGTTTTGAATCTTTCCTTTTGTCATTCTTAGAACTGCTTTAGCATAAGCTGAATCACACCTGGATGTACCTACTTTCTCCCTCCAATAAGTGGACAGAAAGTGAAAGTAATTCAGATTCAGGCCACACCATTCAGGAAGACTACAGCACCTAAGACTTCGGCAAGTCATCTCGTGCATTATGTCCAGAGAAATTATAGCATAAAAGTAACATGACTTAATCTGTGGCAAAGGAGGGAAAATAAAACACCCACTTGCAGGCAGTGACTGCACCAGCACATGGATGGATACCTGTACCAGTCTGAAACCAGTTAAGGTAGGCAGCACTAAATTAGGCAGGATTCAAGGCAGTTTAGAGACTTCATCTTCAGTTGCCAGCCACGTGGCCAGCCCACTCACGACATCACTCCCAGATCTCCACCATACTGCTGTGACTGCAGCATGAACACACCAACAGCCCTGACAACTTTAGCAAAGAGAATGCCATTTCTTTCCTGGGATGTCACGCTTCACACCTGAAACTACACTACGTGCTTCACCAGTCCAGATTGGTCAGCAAGTGGAAGAAGAAAGATTTACTCATTGCAGTTACCCAGATAAAATGCCAAAGTACAAGACAACTGCATTCTGTGCCTAGAATATTAAAATGATCAATTTCCTCTAGTCTAGCAATTTAAATACAGAAGAGAGAAACATCACCTCAACTCTTGCCCAGTTCTGCATGATGGTGCAGGATGGATCTCCACTTTCACTGAATCCTAGGAATAAAAATAAGTACTCTTTGTGAATGGCTCTTGGAAATAAAGTGTTTGTTAAACAATTTCTATACTGTAGATCAAATGTTTATCTCTAGCTTTCTTAAAACGTTCAAGACACTTGAATACAAGTTAAATACTTGTGGAGAACTAGTCTTATAAAAATTATTTTAAGCAAGAGAAAACAATATATCGGATGATTTAACTTACGCTCTTCCACTTCTTGTTTCAAATACTCCACAGCACGTGCAAACGCAGACCGCAGCTCTTCTAATTCTTTACTCGAGTCTTTAGAAAAAAAGAATTGCCTTTAAATAATCTAATTTTCATCTCCCATCCACTGAAACCTCTTCCCTAACACCCACAATGATTTTACTGGAGTGGGAGGAGCTTATTACTTAAATAAAACTCATCATATGCATAATAAAAAAAACCAACAAGTATCAAGAACTATAAGGCAGGGCATTTTTCACCAGCACAATCTATTCTGTCAGCAAGGAGCTGCTTTAATCAACCAGGTTTATGTATTTTATAGAAATTTAACTGCTCAGAATGTAAGTATTGTGAAAGATATGAAACTACTGTTAAGTTTTTAAGAAATTAACACCACTGTTTTAAGGATGTATATAAAAAACAGTTTAAATATTTATTCACACATATATGTACCTTGTGTAAAATCCACCCTTCTTCTCAGGTAATCAAGGTACGCCTGCCAGATTTCTACATAGTCCGTTGCCTGAATAAAACCTGCATTCAGAGCTTTTTCAAACATTTCTGAAAGAAATGGGAAAAATAACACAGCCACACAAACATATTTACTTCACAAATCTTGACAAAATTAGCAAGCTACAGTGCATAGCACAAAGTAGTACATACACCTTACATTTCTAGGAAGATGGGAAAATATAAGGTATCCTAACATACACCAAATTGGTTTAGGAAGCGAATGTAAGAGTCAGTTTAATTGAGTAACATTCCTGCGATGCTGAAGGAAATTGCTTGCTCAGAATTGAAGCTGCTCAACAAAAGCAGCTTTGCTCTAAAAAGCTTTAAGACTGTTGCAGCAGGAGGAAAACAAATCCTATGGCGCCCTACAGGTCACCACCGTTTGTCACACATTATTCAGAGCACAAAGAGCAGTTGTGTAAAGAAGTCTTGCTGAGATGGTCTCTCTTTACCAGAAATAATGCCGTGGTCGACCCTGTGCCTCTCCATCGCCAAAAGGTAGCGAATCCACAACCCAACCGTCCAGGGACAGTTTCTAACGGCGCGGTCGTGAGCTGACAAGACCAACTCTTTCACTTTCAGCTGCCGGTCCTGAAATAAATACAAAGTTTTCAGTTCCTATTAGCCAGAGAGCCCATCTAGGATATACAAGCTTATAAAGAGCCAACACCTTAAAACAGTGCTTCTATTTTATATTTGAAAAAGCTACAAAAAGATGGGTATCTTAAATTCTGTAGTCCTAAAAACCTCATGAACACCTTCAAAAAAGAAAGGATATGCTCAGAAGCAACACAAACAAGAAATCCCTGCCATATTCAGCCTGTAATACCTAGCTGTCTGCTTCCAACCAAGCCAGTTTGGTATTTTCTGCCAATGAGATAAATATAATAAAGGCACTGAGCAAATTCCCAACTGTTCTCTGTATGTTTAGAGGAGAGGAGGAAAAGATACAAGAAAGAAGGTGCGCACACAGCCTACTCAAGGGAGGCAGACGCTGTTCCACCCACAACCTGCTGTCTCAGCTCAGGCTGGTAAGATAAAGACACGATGGAGCAACTCAGCCCAGATAAGTGTCCTGTAGCAATTTGCTTAATAGACTGACCTTCTGTCCACATGAAAACCCTGCCTCTCAAGTTTGGCATGATTTTCTACGGGCATTAACTACCCCACATGTAAATATAGATTAAACATCTGGGTTTGCTTTGCCTTGTTGGTAAATTAGTTGTTCTCCACTGTAAAATATCTAGGAAAGCGCTGGCAGCCCTCAAACAAGCATTGACATTAATTTATCCATGTCCTGAAAGATAGGCAGGGTCCACAGCAATTCAGACACCACAGAACTGCTTTGACTTCAAAAGCTAGAGGAAAATGAGGGACATGCTCCAAAGCAATGCCTCCAAATGATTAGCCAGGAACAACATCAGGGCTTACAGTACGGCTGGTTACACCTAGTCAATTCCTTGCAAGATAGACTGGGTGTGGGCTTTAAGGCTTACACTAATTCTGCAGAGAAAACACATAACTGGAGGACAGAGTGAGCAAATGCTCACTTGATCAATAGAGACACCACCAAAAACAGGAAGAAACCAAAGGTGAGGTGAAAATCAGTTTCTGAAGAATTTAAAGATGACAGGACTGAGGTAGAACTTACTGGTTGTTCATTTATCAGCCACTAAGATTAAAAAAAACCCCAACGAAACAAAACCACAACCAACAGGAAAATAAAAGCACAAACATCTGTTTTTTGTCCTTACCAAATACTGATTGTAGCGTGCCCAAAGATCTGGCACCAGGCAGTTCTCAGCCAAAGCCCTCTCATAGATCAACTGAATGCGAGCTGGATCTCCTGCTTTCATTTCAAAATCAATGTAAGCTTGGTATTCTGCTAGTTTCGGCGGTTCAGCACCCAGCTATAAAACAATCAGAGATATAACCATTTAAAACCTTCCGAACAAAGCATGAATCAACCAGTCCAACTGTTACTCAGAGCAGGTCTCATGCAAAATTCCTCACAAGAGCTTGGCCTACTAAGTGTCAACAGTTTTTGATTGGATGTATCTCCAAATACCACCCTGGTTCTGAAGCCATTCAGATCTCCCAAAAAATCACCCCAATTAACTCTTAGTTTTTAAGCAAGGTATGAGTAACAGCAGTACCAGTGCCTCTTCATATGGTTTACACTTCTCCAATTGCTGTAGAGCTTTTTTGTAACTCTTTACTGTTGTTTCTGGGATCGGATCTTCTGACCACTCCTCATACTCAGCATATGAAGCCTCCATATCTATTAGAAAACAGAGATGAAACCCCATCAATAACTTATTATAATCAAATCTAGGTTGAATGTTGATAGTTTTGTCCAACACATTTGTATTTCTCTTTATACTTTTGTATCTTAACTCTCACAGTACTGCATACTTAGAGGGCTCAGACACTTCATCTTATACAAGGCACTACAACACAAACTCAGGACGAGTTATATTAAAGCTGCTGATTTTGATTTAGAAAAATCTAAGTGGCAAGACTTTCCCAAGGCTTTAAAGAAAAGCAAATCACCCCAAATTCTGTCAATATGCAAACAGAGAAGTCAAAGAACTGTGTTAAACTTTCTCCTATAAGCAAAGCCACAAGGAAAAGGGATTCAAGGAGTTTAAAGAATGAAGCAGATACGGCAGAATTCTAACAATCCAGCTGTCAGCATGTATTATTCCCTACCAGCCAGGGTTCTTATGTAGTGATCATCACAGTTGAATTCCTAGATCCTAATTGTCATGTCTTGTGCTCATCACTTGTACTTTAAATAGCCTCAAATTGTGTTAAAAAACCCCACAGATAAACCAGGTTTCAAGGAGCAGGAATATTTTCAAACAAAAAGGATCTGTGCATCATTCCAGAGGCCCTAAAGACGGGCAAATATCATTGATTAAAGAATTCACAAATGCTCCAGCTGCAGTTTGTGTGGCTCTACAGTCATGACTAATGCCTGGATCGCCGTAACACGGCTTATCCACGCCATCTCTCCCAGCACCCCAGCTCTTACCCAACAGCGGGATCCCCAGCTGGCGCCTGAACAGCGTGTGGATCTTCTCAAGCTGGCTGCAGAGCATCTGCTGCTGCTCGGGCGATGGAACGCTGCCAGGAGCTGGCTACAAACAAAAGGATGGAAATTTAATCAGTTCCCCTCAAGCCTGAGCTGATGAACACGATGGAGTATTGTTTAATGGGTTGGGGGGGGGTCTGGGCTCCAAATGTGGCTACATGATCCTCAAAGGACAGACATGGCCAACTCGCATCTCAGGTCACTGCTGGGAAAGCTAAAGCTTGGAAACTGCTAGTCTCAGAAGCTGGATGAATGTGAAAAGAATTCCTCATCAAGAGCTGACACACACTTAGGGAAACGAGAACCTGAAAAAAAAAAACATGTTATATGTTATTTCCCAAACCCTTTGGGCTGCCAAATAGTTTTTCAGTAAATCCCTGGTGTGTGGACAGATGAGTGAAATCTTCCAGCTTTCTTCCTGTTTGCGAGTGAAAGGGTGTTCTGTCACTCCTTTGTTAGAGCTTTTCATAGAACAGTTTGGGCTGGAAGGGATGGATAAAGATCACCTAGTTCCCACCCCCTCTTTCTTCCCCCAGCATGGGCAGAGACATCTTTTAACTTCCATATCTTATGTAGCAAATGGAAAAAAAAGGAGAAATATTCACATTCTGGCCATCTTGTACAGGTATCTTTTGTAGGCTTAAAACAGCATGTTCTAGGGATAACATACTGTCATCCAAGAGTCACAAAAATGGTGACATAATGAATGAGTTAAAAGCTGAAACAGAAAACAAGTCTAGAAATACAAACATGACTGACTATCTGCAAAAACATTTGCTGGCAAGAACACTGTTTCATAATGGAGCTACTCAATTGAAAGCTATTCTTGTCAGCTGGAGCTAAAGGAGTGAAACTTTGCTTCTGGAGATGAGATTTTACAATCTTATTTAAACGCAAATCCATGACTATATCAACTAAATACACAGGATGTTTTTCCCAGAACAGAGGGTCAGTTTCTACAGCTGAAAAGAAACAACCGTGTGACATTACAGCCTCTTTTCTCAGAGGAGACTGATGAGGGGGCAACACAAGGTGACTTCAGAAACTACAGCACAACCTGTTTCTTACAGGAACCCGGCCTCACCTGTGCAGTTTCCAGAATGGCATTCTCAAACTCCCGGTACGCTTCCCACAAAGCTGTTCCTTTCGTCACGTGCAGTCCGACCGCAGTTAATGCTCTCTCAAATATTGAGCGGACTTTCTCAATTCCTCCTTCCTGACCAATGCCACCAATTGAATATTGGGCATATTCCAGCCAAATTTCAGGACCTAAACAAAGTTGTAAGAAATAGGTGACCCAATCCCCTTAAAAATAATAATAATAAAAAAAAACTCTGCTTCCCAAACACCCACAAATAGACCACCATGTGATAGCTTTTGTTACCATCCAATGTAGTCAAGAAAAATTAAAATATTTTATTCTATGCTCTTGGTTCAGTACCAGCTGCTACTACTGTCTTCTGAAAGTAGTCACTCTTGTCATTATCGACCCAGACTGTCTCCTGTGTGCCACCTCTGTACACAAGCTGCATCAGAGATGCATCAAGACCCACCCCACCCACCCCCAACAGCAACTTGAATTTTCTTGAGCACCTGTGCAGAGCTGGGACCACAAAGCCATCGCACTCCTACAGAACTCAGACTAAAGTAGGTCATCCTTCTCTTCCCCGACTCCTACACTTGCCTGTTCAGCAACTGCTCCAGCAGTGTTAACTATGAAGGAGGAGGATTTGCCAGAACAGTGTGAGCTGCCTGGCACCTCTCCCACCACCAGCAGCATCTGAGAAAATGAGGTTCAGGGACCCCCTCCCAGCAGAGACCATCCAACCCACAGATGTTGGATTGCACATCTCAGGCTCCAGAAGCCTTTCCAAATTCCAAGTACAACCCATCCAGCAGATCCAGCTCTGCCTTGGTTCTTCATCCCTCTAAGCTAAAAGTATTAAGCTATGGCTGCAGACAAACCCTCAGAAACGGAGAAGCAGGACACCACGTGCTTCCCTCACTTTTAACGAGGATGATCAGAGCCTGGTATCAGGCAGGGCTGGGGTTTCCTACCCTGAAAGCACTCACTGAGCGAGTCCAATACCTTCTGCTTTTAGAGATCAGAAAAGTACAAAGTATGCACTTAAAATGTTTTACAAGATTCATTTAGAAGATCTTAAAGACCACAGGAGTACTTAAAGCATTGCCTTTAATGCTTCAGAAAAACAAAGGATCACTTAACACCAATATTTTTGATCTGATTTGCATTGTAAGAGAAGAAATTTTCCTAGAAAAAGCCATAATCTGAATGTAACACAATACATTTTATAACACGTATTAACAACTTACAGATGTAGTCTTTCACAGCTCTCTCAAACAGCTCATAAACTTTCTCTCGCTCAGAGCTTTCAGAAGCCATTTTTATCTCATCCTTCAACCAGTCCAGCCAAATTTCTAGAAGGAAGAAGTTTAGAATACATCATCAATGTTCAGGGAAAAAAAAAAAGCAGTTAAATCCACGTGTTGATTTTGAGAGTTTTTAGTAACAGACTTAAAGCAGGGAGAATAAAGCAATTTTACCCTCCACAACTACTAATTTAAAAGAAAAGTTTGGTAGAGACCGTATCAAATCTGTACCAACACTGCTATTTAAAGAGAGCTGATGTTACAAGCAGCAATTCATCAGTACTGTGGGCAGAGGACCAGTATGCACCAGTACCCAAAGAGGCACCTCTTCTCACAGTTTTACAAGAACCAGTAATGGCTTTAGAGGCTGCAAGCTTCCACATGCACAGAAGCAAGCCTTCCCTTGCCCAGACTAAAAGCACACTGGCAGAACAGCCTCTGAAATATTTACATCACCTCTGTTTTATGAACAGAAAAGAAACACCCGCTTCAAGGGCTACTTGCAGCTTCCACCAACATCATATTTTTTGCTGCTTGCCTGCAAAATTTAACTTTTGACAGGAGTCTGTCTGTGCTCCGAGTCACATTCCCTGACACAGTGACCGGAGCAGTTTCAGTGCTGCCATCCCTCAACTGTGTGTCACCAGCCCTAAAACAAAGGCAGCACAAGCAAATACATATCTGTCCTCCTACAGCAGGTTGCATCCTGGCAGTTGCAGCCTCTGGCAGAAAACAGGGCAGGACAGAGCAGTTGCAAGGGGCAAGAACTTAAACTCCTGCACTAGGCTCATTACTCTGTGTCTGCCAGAGGTCAAGCTCAATGCTGGCCGTTAACACCTGCAGCATTCTGAGTTTAGAAATCCCAAAACTGTTCTTTTAGGTTTCTCTGGACAGTAACAACGTTGTTGAAGCCTGGCACAAACACACAATTTCACTACTGAAACAGCAGTGTTTTACATGAATAATGCTTAAACTCAATTGGCTGCAACATGAGCAGAAGATGCTCCGTACCTTCGGTAAGTGGAAAGAGTTCACTCATCTTCTGACGAGCTCTTCTGAGCTTTATCAACTCTCCCTCCTGGCGCAGCAGCTTTATCAGATCCAAGTGACAGTTATAGTCAAAAGCATTGATGGAAAGCTTTAAAAAAAATAAATTTTTTTTAAAAGCACTGTTGAGTGACAGACGTGAAGAAATCTGAGAACATTTAGCAGAACAGAACATCACGCTGTCTTTTGGGGCACACAAGTCTCCTCATGTGCCACACAGCCAAGACAACACCTCCCTTCCTGCACAGAGTTGCACCAAACTTCGCTATTGTTTGCAAGATGCTTTTTCACATCACAAGCAGACGTTTATAAAAAACACTTCCAACTTTAACAGAGCTTTAAAGTTAAGCTCAGAGCTTAGCCTACAGCTCTAACCTCTAAAGGTTACTGCTCAGCAGCACAAACACCAGCACCAGGAATACAGCAACTACTGGCTACAGAAACAGACCCAGGAGCGGAAACCAAAGAAATCCTTCCTCAGAGCCACATATTTTTTTAATTTTTTTCAAGCAAGAAAAGGCTCTCTTCTCCAATTTCCCTCTCAAAATAAAAACCCTAAACGCTTAGTTTCCACTTCAGGCTCTCAACATTCACGCCTGGACAGTTCCCAGCATCAAACTACACGAGCAGACATGGATTCTTTTCCCGTTACCGCCACAGCAGGCAGTCACCCAAAGGAAAACCCCACGAAGGCCGGGTCTCGCCCCGCTCCAAGACTTCCCTGAGGGAAGGCCTCTGTTCTCTAGGACGAGCCTTCCCCACAGCCCCGGGACCGCTCCCGCGGGGCGCCCGAGGCCGAAACGTCTCTCGCATCACCAGGGACGGCCCACCGGCACCAGGCCCGGCCTCCAGACGGCTTCCCCTAGACCAGGAGCCGTGACCAGCCGGCGGCCGCGGTATTGCCCCGCCACCCCCTTCCCACGCCGCCACCAGCCCTAGCGGGCCGCACCTGCTCCTCCAGCCGCTGGATCTCAGCTTCATTCTCCTTCTCCTCATCTTCACCATCACCAGACGAGTCCGAATCGCCCTCATCCTCTGAGTCGCCCCCCGACTCGGGGTCACCCTCCGGCAGCCGCTTCTCTTCCTCTACCGCCACCGCAGCCGCCTCGGCTCCCGCCGCCGCCATCTTATGCAGCTCCCTTCACAGCCAGCCGCGCTCCGCCGCCTGCCGGGGCTGCCCTCACCGCGCCTGTCTCGCCTCCGCGCGCTGCCGCCAGGCAAGCGCTGCGAGAAGAAGGGCGAACCGCCGCCCACAGGATTCCCCGCTCGGCCGCGTATCGGGGCCGGGTTGCGGTGAAAGAGAGCGGAGCCGAAACCCTTGTCTTCTCAGCCGAGAAGCCGGCGGCGCGGTGGACACCCCGGGACCTGGCGGCCAGGGGGCCTCCAAAGAGGGCCGGAGCGCGCGCGGCGCTGCCCGCCCGCCATATTGAGTGTGGCCGCCGCGGCCCGCACATGCGCCGGGTGCCGCGGTGAAAGCGGTGTCGCGATCGGAAACAGCGTTTATCGACCGTTTTTAGCGACAGCGCGGGGTTGTCTGGTTTCACCCCCACACCTCCCGCCCCGCAGGCGCCTTTCAGCGCTCGCCCCCTTCGCACGGCGCACCCCGCTACAACGTGGGGCCCGAGGCAGCGGCGGGGGCGGGGCAAGAGGCGGGGCCTCCCCGCCCGAGGTTATAAAAGGGCGGCGCGGGGTCGCCCTCTACCGCCAGGTTCAAGATGGCGGCGCTGAGGGCGGCGGGGGCGGTGCTGCTGCGGCCGGGGCGCGGGGAGGCGGCGGCCAGGCTGGGCTACCATAAGAAGGTGAGGGGCGAGGGGCTGTGGGGGGAGAGGTAGGGCAGGCGAGGGGGGGACGCGCGGTGGCCGTCGGTGACGCCGTGCTCTCGGCAGGTGGTGGATCACTATGAGAACCCGCGCAACGTCGGCTCCCTGGACCGCAACGCCAAGAACGTGGGCACCGGCCTGGTGGGTGCCCCGGCCTGCGGGGACGTCATGAAGCTGCAGGTGACCTTGGGGACCCGCTGCCACTGGGGGAGGGATTCGCCTGGGAGTGCTGCAAGGCCCAAACCCTTCCCCTCAGGGCTGCAGCGCGGCCTTTCCTCACACACCCCGGCCCTGAAGTGTCCCCTGGGGCCCGGGCAGGCCCTGTCCCGCTCCCGAGGGTGCGGTGGGAGCCAGGGCCGTGCCCGGGCTTCAGAGGGTGTCTCTGGGGGCACCTGGCACCGCTGAGGTGGCACCGACGCTCTCGCAGGTGGAAGTGGACGAGAACGGGAGGATCGTCGATGCCCGTTTCAAAACCTTCGGCTGCGGGTCGGCGATTGCGTCAAGTTCGCTGGCGACGGAGTGGGTCAAAGGGAAAACGGTGAGAGTCCTCGCCGGGGTCGGAGGCGACGCCTCAGAAAGTCTTCAGAGCTTCACACGTGCTCGTGTTCTCTGTTGGGAGCGCGACAGAAACGGTGGCCTCAGAATCCCAGCGCTGACTTGGTGCAGCGTGTGGTGGTTGGTTGTTTTGGTGGCCGGCCCAGGTGGCCAAACCAGGAGAGTGGTGCCGTAGCTTAAAAAACAGCAACTGTCAGCCCTGTTAGGGGTCTGATTTCTAGAGCGATAGTTGCCTTTTCTAAAGGCAACTCTAAAGAGAAGTGCTTTGTGCAGGAAACAAAAAATGCACTGAAAGCTTAGTTTTGGACCATCTTTAGATTATTTATACTTTTTCTGCCAGACAGGAAACACATTTCTATGTTATGATAAAGGTAAGCGTAGAAACACTCCCCAAAGCAGCGCTTAGTCTGTGACACTGATTCATTCCCGCCGTTGCTCACTCCGAGACATTCCTTAATTCCAAAATCCTTCGCTAACCCTGGCAGCCGAGATGTTCTTCCGTGTGGATGCTGTTGGCTCTGCAGCACTAAAGCACTCTCAGAGCAAATGCCTTCTTAATTCGTGTTGTACCTCATGTGCATATTAAGAAAAATGTTTACTCTGAAAGGGTTATTAAGCCTTGGAATGGGCTGCCCAGGGAAGAGGTGGAGGCACCATCCCTGGAGGTATTTAAGAAGCGGGTTGACATAGTGCTTAGAGACATGGTTTAGTGATGGTTTTTATCAGAGTTAGGTTGATGGTTGGGCTCAATGACCTTAAAGGCCCCTTCCAACCTTAACAATTGTATGATTCTATGACCAGTGACCACATTAACTGTGTTTCAGGTTGACGAAGCGTTGAAAATCAAGAACACGGATATCGCTAAAGAGCTCTGCCTTCCTCCGGTCAAACTGCACTGCTCCAGTAAGTAAAGGACCAAACGGGGAAAGCTCAAACACAAACACCAGTGGGAGAAGGGAAACTTCTGGGAATAGCACAGATGCTTCTGAATGTTGTGTTCCGAGTAAAGTTTCTGCTCAGGGCACAGCTGAGGTTGGCCCACAGGAGAAATTTTGAGGTGGTTCTGAGAATTTTCAGAGCTCTTTCAGCTTTTGGACTCCATAGCTCTGCAGACTGATAATAAGTGTTAAAATTCTGACATTCTACCTCTAAGATGCCGCCCTGCAGCCATGTCACTGCTGCCTGCTCATGCTTTTACGGCATCTTATGCTCTAACCAACTTCGTTGTCCTTGAAATCCTTGTTTCGTTGTGTTTGCAGTGCTGGCCGAAGATGCCATCAAGGCTGCCTTGGCTGATTACAAGTTGAAGCAGGATCCAAACAAAGAAGAGCCAGAGAAGAAAGCAACCAACGCCTAAACTGACTGTTAAAGCTTGTTCTCATTCCACTTAAATTTGCAGTGCAATTATTCTAGCTTTCGGTAGGACCCTGCGCACTACGAAATGAAGCTGTAAGATACGCACAACTTACGCACAACGTGTCGCTGTCGGTGTGTGTACGGTCACCTTTGTCACACGGGCGGGGATGCGGGTGTTCCGGCAGCCCCTGTCCCCTCACCGACTGTCTCTTGAATGTTTGAGGGAAGACGACGGCGCAGCTGCAGAGAACTTGGCGGCTTCTCTCGGGCGAGAAAAACCCTGCTGTTCCGGTACTGCAAGGGCTGCACTTTTTTTGGGGGAAGATGTATGGTTTTGCCTAATATTTTACAGAATTTAGCGGGAAGCATTGCCTTGGTCTTGATGTTTGTGTTAAGAACAGCGGATGGGTCTGTGTATCGACGCAGGATACAGATGTGGGGCGGTGCGTCTGTCTCCCCAGACCGCAGCTGTGTTGGGGTTTCATTTGGGGAGGGGGTGTCACCTCCCGGGGTGCGGGGACGCTGTGGCTGGCACTAGAGGGCACTGGCAGGGCATTTGCTGGGCACTGGGTGCTTCTGACGTCCTGCCACCCTTAACGCTTGTCTTTGAAGCTCTCCTTAGAGGAATGATCTTAATTTGGGAGCGTCTTCTGTAGGAATTGAACCTTTGGGTTGGCCAACGCTGTTAAAAGGCTATAAATCCACCCTTGAACTTGGGAGGGGGGTGACGTAGTGGGGGTGTGGGGCTGATGGGGAGCTCCCTGGGGAACAGGGGTTGGTCTGTGTCCTCTGGGGACACCTCTGTGTTCCCCTGGATGCAGTTGGGCTGTGATTTACCGGAGGAGTGGGCCGTGGGGAGAGTGTGGCTGGTGTTCACCTACTCGAGGGTGTGCACACCGAGTGTGAGCTGACTTCTGGGGGGCTGGGGACACCCCGGCATGGGAAAGGTGAATGTTTTGTGGTGGTGTGGCCCAGCTTGTCCTCTGGGCCACCGGGCTCTCCTCTGGCTCTTTTCCAGGGGGGTATTATTTCCACAGATTTCCAAAACAAACACATCTGAAAAGGTTGCCTGCTCTTAAGACATTTAAACCACTCGAGAAACCCCCACTTGCCTTCTTTTTTTTTCTTTTTTTTTTTTTTTTCTCCATACCCAGGGTGTTTTAAAAGCATTAAAAACCACAGTTAAAAATAAGTGCCTCGTGCTGATGTTTCCCTCCCCAGCTTTTGTTTTTGTTGGGTGTGGGGTGGCCACGTGTTCTCCCCGCTGGGCTTTGTCATTCATAAGATGGCTCTGCCGCTGCCTCAGCTGGGGCTGGGTGGTGGCCCTGGTGGCCCTTGTCCCATGCCACCCTTCTTGCAGCGAGGAATACGCCTCGCTCCCCTGGGAACCGTCCTGCGGTTTCCCAGTCCAAAAAAAAAAATAAAAAATAAAATAAATAAAATCAGGGAAACTCCAGGCGCCCACATCCGTTTTGGGGCAGAATGGGTTCATTGTGCGTGGGAGAGAAAAACCGGCATGTTCTTCCAAAGGGGGAGGTTGTCCTGATGTGGGGATGGTGGGGGACGGCCCTGCCTGCTCCACGGTTGGGACAAAAGGTGGGGATACAGGGATGTGTTTCCTCCCAGGTTTGCTGTTCCTCGCTGCCGGGTGCAGCGCCGTCCCGTCCCCCCGCCCTCGCCTGTGGGGTGCAAGATAAAAATTTCCCAGAAACGGCGAGTTGGCCTATGGATTTTGTGAACGATAAGCTCGGCCCCAGGGTCTCACCCACAGACGTCCTTCACCCTGAAGCGGGGCCGGGCTCCGGGGGCACCCAGGGACCCCACGGGCCTGGATCCGAAACCGGCTGCACCCCGAGAGCGGTGTGATGGGGGGGGGGGGGGACCCTGAAGGAGCAAAGAGATTTGGGGGTTCTTCCTCAGCCACCCCACGCGCTGCAGAAACACACGGGAGAGGAGCTCTGCGTGGAAACGTCTTTATTACAAGCGGAAGGAGTTAAGAAAATAAGGAAAAAAAAAAAAAAAAAAAAGTCCAGCTGGGCTCTGGGCTGCCCTTGGGGCACAGTTTTGGGGCAGAAAATGGAGAGAATGGGTCCTTGCTGCTACATCCTCTTCCCGGCGAGGATGGCCATGGTCACTCCATCCTCTGTTCCTCGGTGGTCACGGGGATCAGCAGAGGTGCCCAAGGTCATGTCCAGCCCCTGTCCCTCTCCCCACAGAGCTGGGGGGGTGGCTGCACAACCCCCCCGGTTGCAGCGCCTCTGCCCGGAGGGTGCAGCTCCTGGTTGGGGCCAAGATGCTGCTAATTAATAAAATTCAATTTGGGAGAAAGCTGGGGGGGTGTGGCGCAGGGTGAGGGCTGCTGGGC
>JAOXJM010000005.1:29727447-29744891 GCA_026413425.1 Tringa solitaria
CCAGGACCCCCAGATCTTTCTCTTCAGAACTTGACTCCAGCAGGTCCACACCTAATCTGTATTGGTGCCTGACATTCTTCTTCCCCAGAAGACTCAACCTAAATCCCAGCATATTTTGAGGTTCTATCATGTTATGCCCAGCAACAATATCGCTTCATGTCACAGGTCCCAACAAAGCAGGAGTGTAGCAGAGAAGTCTTTCCAACAGTGGGCTCCTACGCCTAGCAGTGCTTGGTTTGCCAGCAAAGCAAGGGTGAAAACACAAGGGGGTTTACAGAAGGCTCCCAGCCCCTTCCCCTCCTGCCACGTTCCTCCCCTGCCTGCAGAAAGCTGTGCACTGTAGGAAGATGGCCTGCACTATCCGGGTGCAGCAGCAGGACTTCTCCATTTCTGAGCGGCTGAGCTGGCGATGGAGGTGGCCCTGCTAAGGTGACACCACCCCACCAACAGCTCTTCTGCGTACCTGGCAATCTCACACTTGTTCACATCAAGGCCCCTCTTTGGCATGAACCCCATGCCCCTCTGCGGCTCTTTGCTGCTGAAGGTGTTGAGGTAGTGAACGTAGGGGGATTCGTCCGTGATCTCGAAGTAACGAATGCTGCTGTCACCCTGCAAGAAACGAGAGGGGGACCACTCCAGAGGCTGGAGGGGCTTGTGCTCCCCGTGCCCTCCCTGTGAATCTGGGCAGCCATCGGCCTCACCCCACAGCCTTCCCTTCGAGGAACATCGCCCCAGAGTAACGCACAGTTTACAGCTGCAGGTTTTAATTTTTCAGGCTAAAACTTCCAACTTCTTGCCGGTCAAATATGTCTGATCTCAGGCTGCTCACAGCAGTCGCTGTCAGACAGCATGCTGCTGCCTTCTCGATAGCCACACGGTTATAAAGGCCATAAACCAGTTCCTCTTTGATTCCAGGCAGACTGGAATTTGATTCTACTAAACTAGCACCTCTGAAACAGCAGAAGAGGTAGCAGATATAAAACAAGTATTTCTCATTAGCTGTTTACAAAGATGGGATTCTTGAATGTACTTGTATGGATCCTCCTTTGTAATTACTTGTTCGTCTTGGCTTTGGCTCCCATTTGTAGGAAGTCCAAAGCAGCAGCATTCAGAAGTGGGCACTTCAGAGCACTTAAGGCCTACAAATTACTTCTAGAAAGGAGCACATGATTCCAGTTTTCTATTATTTAACCCCACAAAATTACTGTAAGTGTTGCTACATGCTCCATTATCTTCAAGTACAAGGAGGATAACATCTAAAATGTACCTTCCTCCCACACTAACAAACGATCATTCAGGTCAACACCAACAAAGGATGTTTTGATGATGGTACCTGACTTGTTGCATTAAGAGCAGTTTTACCTAAGTAAAATCTGTCTCAAAGAAACATCCAGTTACATACCAGACCTTCACAGGGTCTCCGTATGCTCCTGCAGAGTGGGGACCAAACCAATTTCAGAGCAGCCTGATTTGTCTGCAGCTCTGACCATCGCTGCAGGGCTAACTTTTGGTTCTACCTTTCTCACTCAAGACAGTTGGGGAACATTTCACATTTCAATCAACAGGAGTCTCTCTCTATACACACCCAGTCATTCCACAAGCTTCTCCTTACCTTGCCACACAAGTAAATGATGTTGGTATCCGGATCGTAGAAGGGCAGCAGGACCCCGTTGCTGGTGTCCATCTCATGAAGGGCTATGGGTTCCTCCATGTTTTTCTGGAAATAAAAAAATGCCAGTGATGTTAATGAAGAAGGGAAAAGCTCACGTTCACATGAGACCTAAATCATTAACAGTTCTCTGTAGCTACTGAACACAGTGGTGTCTTCACCACCCTGAAAGATCTGTGTGTTACAATAACACACACTGTAAATGTTCACATGCTTATTTGTTCCCCAGGGACATTTTAATCACAAAATGCAATAAAAGCAGGACCCAAAAAAAATTCATAGTCGAGGGAAAGATGTGACAGTCATGTTAACAAGTGTCTTATGCCAGCGTGATGGGACTGTTGCTGTCTTGCTCTGCAAGACAACAGCCAAGTAATAACGGGAGAGGGACCTACCGGGTTCCAAAGGGCAAGCTGCCGTTCGCTCATGCGGCTGAAGCCGGTTGTGAAGATGTTTCCATCAGCGAGGAAAATGGCTCGCATGGGCCGGGCTCCTTCGTGGGTTTTCTCTTTCTCCTGAAAGAGATTTACAGATCAGCCTCTAGCAAGGAACAGGAAGCCCACCTGGTGGTAGCTTCTCTTCCAGCAGCACAGAAACCCTGGCAGGACACACCGCTCCTCCACGCAGGGTGCCGAAACACGGAGCAACATCCAACTATCTTTGCCCCATGCTCGAGGGAAGAAACCAATTACTAAACTACAAAAGAAGCGGTCATTCCTGTCTCATTTCAGCTTTGCCTATCAGACTCTTACAAGGCTGAAGGAAGACTTCTTTGCAAGCTACGACACATATGCAGGCTGCTAAATCTCCACTTTACATACACAACTTTGGAACTGTAATTATACAAAAGGATTAGATGTGGAATTACACTCCTGCAGGTTTTAAAACCAAGCCCTAAAATCCTAGTTCAAACACTAATCCCAATAAACCCAGACAAATCCCTCAACCGCTGCTATACCTCCTGCAGTGCTTTCCTCACTTTGAAAAACACCACTAAACATGGTATAGACTAGGCAAAAAGGTTCTTTCTCTATAAACTCTTGCTACTCTCTGTTGGAGTGAAACCCAGTTGCTTCTTTAATTATCATACAAACTTACAGCAACAATTTCTTGTTTCCTGGGGTCAATAACTCGAACTTTTTTGTCTTTGGAAGCTGTACAGATTAGGCTGCCATTGCGATTCCAGCTCACATTGAAAATCATATCGACGTGCATGTCATCCAGGTTTATGAGGGCTTCACCTGTTCCCACGTTCCAGATGATGATTGCATTATCACAACCTAAAAGGGAAAATAACAGCTAAAGTCACAACAATGGTGTGTACAGAAAAAAAAAAAATCCCAACCCAAACCAGCAGCAGGGAACAAGGTATCAAATCTGCTGCGGTTCCAAAGCTTCGGATGCTGACTCTTAAACGTGCTCTGTGCACCATCACGTATGTGGAGCCCCAGGCAGCACATCCTCAATGAAATCCAGGCTGAGAGTAGGGACCAAGCAGCCAGAGAAGGCACCAAACTCCTCCCTTGAAAGCATCAAGCACCTTCTCAGAGGTGCTGCAGCCATCCCAAACAAAGGCAGTTTACGCAAGAGTATTTGGGCATTGCTCCCACAGCATGCAAAGGGCAGGCTGGAGAGGTCTCTGACAGGGAGGAAGCTGAAGGGAAAAGGAGGAAGAAGCTGAAGAAAGTCTGGGAAAGTGTGCTCTGGCTGCCAGTACTGTGGGAGCTTTGTGCAGGAGCTTCTGGGTCTTGGCTCAACCGCAGGACTACAGAGCAAGAGGTGCCAAGGGCAAAGAGGTGATGTTTTTACAACTCTATACGTGAGAACACCGGCTGGCAGCCAGTCATTGCCTTCTCAGGTCAGAGAGATTTGTGGCAGAAAGGGTAAAACTAGCATGGATGGAAAACAGGCAAGTGACAGCAGGAGAAACAGCAAAACAAAGAGAAAAAGAATGGCGACAGGAAAAGCTGAGGTCAGCAGTTTTACAAGGACTACAGCCATCAGGTGGGTGGGTTTGTTCAAGGACCTGACAGCAAGAAGACAAAGAATAAAATCTAAGACGAGGTGACAGCAAAACAAAGGACAGGACTGGAGGACCAGGTAAGGGAAGGAAACACCATGTGTGACTGAGCAATTTCTCCCAAGGCTCCCGAGAGGTGAAAACATGTAACGAGGCAAAAGATAACAATGACTCTGAGCTCCTAAGGCGTGGGAAAGACATCCAAAATCAGCTAATTGTCACCAAGAGGAACCCTGCACCCTGCAGACTGCAATGACCTGACTGCATCTATTCTCCTCTGGGCTTCTTAGGAGTGATCCTGGCCAGACTGCCTGGACACACACATCTCACTGCTTGTGAGACAGGAGTCTAGGAAAGCTACCCAAGAAAAAACACCTTCACCAAGGTCTGCAACTCCAAGCATTTTTTGGGAAACCAGATCAAAACCAAACCGGTACCTCAAAAAGCATTTATATCAAGAGAAAACACACAGCTCATCTGGCAGTCCAGCTGAAAGGACTGGCTGCTTTTACTGGGCTCTAACGTAAAGGTCATGCTATGAACGCCTCAGACCGTGCTAATGGATAATGACTTATTTATTTAATTTCCATAATGATGTGACTGTTTTTCAGTGGTCAAAAGAAGCTCATTGCATAGACCTTGCCAGTCAGGGAGACAATTTGGCAAATGCAGAAAATGAAAGGTTGTGGAAGGAGCAGTCAGACTCTGGGACACCTTGCAGGGATCAGTGAAAAGGAGAAACAGTTGAGCCTTTTTTATAAAAGTATAAGAAAACAGGGATGAGAGGAGTGCAGACATAAATAGTTATCAGTGGACGAAACTTGCAGATCAAATAAAGTCTGGAACAATTTTAATACAGTAATTCATGCCTCCAGACAATTTCCTGGTTCTTGTCCCTGTAAACTGAAGATAAGAAAAGGCCAAGATAAGGAGGAGGCTATGAGCCACGTGCCCCAGTGTTCTGCTGTTAGTCTTGTGACTAGCTGGCCCTAAGCAGCTGGGAGAGGAAAGAAGGAAAAGGAATCAACAAGCTCTTCTCCCAAACACTTGGAGTGAAGGAAAAGGCGAGGGAGAGATGCTTTGTTGGCCCCACAGCCCCGAGGCAGCGTACCTGCGCTGAGCAGCACGTTGCGTGCCGTCGGGTGCCAAGACACGATGCCGACTCTCTTGGAATGGCCTTCTAACACGACCACCGGCTCTGTCAGGGACAGGGTGAGTCCATTCTCGGGAATCTGCCACACCTGGAAAGGGGTAAGGAAAGACGGTTAGCCAAGGGCCATCCCCTCTGAAGAGCACCGTTACCGATCTGCTTCCTGCATCCTGCGCCGTGCCAGGGCAGAAACTCCCACCTGTCAGTTCACAACATAAACAGGAAGAGAGAAACGGGGAGGGAATCCTTCCCAGTCACCAATAAACCTTTGGCTGCTCTGTGCGTAACATCCTTCCTCGCTCACGCTGCCAGCACAGAACCACCAGCTACTTACTGCTGCAAACACCCCGTTATTGCTGTGTCCAGAGATCCATTCATCTCAGGTGCTGCCTGAGAAGGATTCGAAAAACAATTTGCCTTGTAGCTCAAATTCCATCCGAACAAGCTGCTGTCTTTTCAAATTATGCTTGTTTCTTCCAGGGATGACACTGCAGCTGTACTGGTGCCTACTTTTTTATTTCTTCAGACGTGCTGGCAAATAGAATTTTCTCATTACATGTAGAGCCTCCTTTCAGATGCCATTTAACTGGGGAAGAGCAGTTTGGTCCCGGCAAAGGTTAAAGCAGCCCAAGTCAGCATTGCAGAGGCTGCCTCCAAATGCAGCAAACTGCCTGTTTGCTTCTTGCCTACTCGGTTACACAACCCTTCTGTTGCAAGCATCTTCAGGAAACTGCCCTCAGGAGGAGGAACAGAACTCCGAGGATCACAGACGGCTGGAATTCCAGCTGCGGAGTCAGAGCAGGTTTATGCACCGAAGGAGGCAGCTTCCGCAACCGGCAGGGAGCAGGGATGGGAGAGACAAACCCCATCACCCCATGCCCCAAGGCAGGATCAGCCCTGCTAAAACTATTCCTGCAATTCAGCACTGGACAAGCATCTTTGAACTGAATTTGACCTACATAGAGCGTATTAAAAAAATTAAATAGCCCACCAGTGAGCAATTATAGCTACCTATAGATAGGTGGCAGCATTAGAGCACATTTGCTTCGCCTTCTATTGTTTGCTTTTTTCTGGAGGAAGAGAAAAGGGCTTGCCAGACCCTGCCCACGATGCCCAAGCGAGCTGTCAGCGCCAGCAGATGCGAGCCCAGAGGATTTTGGAAGCGATGCAGACAGACATGCGCGAGGCCAACATGGATTTTTGTTCTAATCCCGGTTCCTCCCTTCTCGCAGAGCTGGCTGCTGCTTAAATAAAACCCTCCAAGATGCAAAAATTCTCAGCGTGTACCAGCTCACCTCTAAATAACCCTAAAATGATTTTACTTTTCACCGATGAGGCTCTCGGTGCCGTCCCTCCCACCACCCTCAGCATCTCAGGAAGAACCACCTGTGATGGACATACAACCTCAGCAGATAATTTCTCTGGAAGGGTGGAAAATTCCTTTCTCTTCCTGCCTGACGGACCAGTGCTAGCAGTAAAATTCTATAAACCAAGACTTTTACCAGCAATCACGTTTTAAAAATGGGGTTGCTAACTGGAGAAGTAGGATGTTGTCCTGCTCACGTCCCATCCCACCAGCTTTCCCACCGGTTGCAGCCACAGCTCGCTCTGAGGGTTGTGCTGAAACACAACGGGCCTTGTGAACTGCAACAAACCACATCACCCGCCCATTACATGATAAAAGTGGGTTACAAAGCCATCAAATTTTACAGGAGCAGCTTTCTCCTTGCCAGTCAGTGTTTAACAACCTGACACTGACAGTACCAACAGTTCCAAACATGTCTGCTGATGGGAGAACTTTAACATCAGTCTCCTAAAACTGGTACCTGCACTTAATGTCACACCTGTGTGCGGGTCTCTCAGATGAACCACCTGCAAAGCCCTCACGATCATAAGCACCGATGTCATGCTGCAAAAAATAGGTATTACCTAAAGCAGTAAAAGGTGGGAAGAGAATGTGAGAGCTGGGAGACCCCAGCAGAAGAGGCAATGCAGGGGAGCCAGGGACATTAAGTGACACCAGTGCAAGGGCAGAGGATGCTCGACAGGAGCAGCTGGGGTCCAACAGCTCCACCTGGCAGGTGGATGCTGGGGCACAGCTGATGTGGGAATGAAAAACAGAAAAAATCACCAAAACCACTTCTTCACTAGATGAAAAAGCCATGACAGCCAAGACCAACCTACTCAAATTGATGTCACACCAAGGATTAAGCAGGGAGCCAGACACCTGGTTATTCCAAGAGCCCTTAAAAATGACAAGCCTTGATGAACACAGGCGCTTCTTCCCCTGAGAGAAACGGTGTGATCAAGTGACCTGCTCCAACTCACTCCTTTTGAGGGGCAATCTTTGAAAATTGAGTTATTCACAGAAAGACCCAGGAGCAGCACAAGCTTCTGGTCCAAGCGTGACCTGGGGACAAACCACACAGGGACAGCAGCAGGGTCAGAGCAGCTTCTACACCTGCAGCTGGAGCCAAGCTTCCTCCCTGCCGAGGGGCAGCCGGAGCAAAGGGACCGGGTCCCCAAAATCCATGTCTCTGGTCTGCGCTCCCTCAGCCAGGAACGGTGCAGGGATCCTTCCCTGCAAAAACAGCTTCACAGCAAAGTAATTTGCGTGCCAGAAAACTCCAGGACCAAGTTTAAACGTGAGCCAGGGAGTGGGAGAGAACAGGGAGGTATTAGAGGCAAAATACCAATGAAAAGGATTTTTTAAAAGCCTCTGGAGTACAGTCAGATTTTTATTTTTTTTTCTCTAGAAGGGAAAGCCCCTATAGTTTACAGCAGCTGCAGACCAGTGTAATCCTCTGCAGATTACAGAAACTATTGACCTAATAATCCTGCTTGGTATTGCAAAAGAAAAGAAAGCTAGGAGTGTAAAAGGTCAGGGTAGGCTCCCAAGCGACCTGGCCCACTCATTCCTGCCTGGGGTGGGGTGTCTGTCTGCAGCGTAGGATGGAATGAGATTCACGGGGCAAATTAAGGAACTTTCACTTTGGACGCAGGACCCAGCCTGCTGAAGGTGAGGACTCGGGATGAGTACACAAAGGAAACCTTAGAATATTGCTAAATTAATTGGGCACCAGTAATGGTTTGTCAACTCTCCCACTTGTAAGGGTTTTGGGGTGTTATTTTTCTTTTTTCTTTTTCTTTTTTTTTAAGTGAACATGGCTGGTTTGTTTGCTATCGAGGAAGTGAAGTCACGCCACGGTGGTGTGGAGAGGTTTGGGTCTCAGAGGAAGAGCAGGAGGGGGGAGGAAGGTTTTGCACAAACAGCACGTGAGAAGGAAAAGAAAGCAAACTTTTTCAGCACTTTTTTTTTTTATACCCTTTAAAGACAATCAAAACCTGTCTCTTTTGGCTCTGCACCAACCGGCAGAGAAGATTAAGTCAATTTCTAGAAATATCAATCCCAATATCCATATTTCATGAGGAAATGAATGAGTTTGAGCCCTGGGTTTTATCTAAATCCCTGCTCTCGTATCGCTGCAGGAAAAGGTACTTTATGCATCTATTCTTTGTAGCTGCAAGACCTTCTCTACAGCTGGCTGGTCCTTGTTCATCCTGTCCTGGTATCACATCTTAACTGTCTGCCATCAGGTTGGTGTCCCAGGTCATTGCAAGGGCTCTGGTTTAATTTTTAAAACAAATTGGCTCAATCAAACGAAGTCTACACTGGCCGTTACTTGTAAACTCATTAGTATTCCCCTTCTATTGAAGCAAATTTTCCATATCTGAGAAAGGCCATCTGATAGCATCTACAAGCCTTTATGTAATCAAACATTTTCCAGCTGAATTATAAAAACCTGCAGCACATTACAGCCATCAGAGTATCAAGCATGAATATTTAAGTAATTCCTTATTTGTTGGCACAAGAAAATCATTCTTCAAAGAGAACAGCAGAAGAGGCCACAGAAGGTATCTGCGTGCCACAGCCTTGTAAAGGAAGTTGCTCTCTGAGAGCAACTTCTGCAAAAGAAAGAGAAATTTGGCAAGAAACCAGCAAATGGGGCAGAAAAGCTACTGCCATTACCTACACCACATCACTTGTCTGATGAGGGCTCTCATGCTACATCAGACATAAGAAATGGGCCACGTTCTGGAGAACTGAGAACAAGGCATAAAAAAAGGGAAATACTTGCAGATTACAAGCATTTCATTATATCTCAGGCCACTTCAAGCGAGTTTTATTTGCCAACTGACTCAAAAAGAATCTGTTGGCTTCGAGCTCAAACTGGCAAGGGCAGGAGTGGACAGAGGCCAACGTGTGCCCCAAGGAATACCCGGCGTGGGACGAAGGAAGAACGTTTGCTCCTCCACGAGCCTACGCTCCCACCGAGAAGAAAGCGGGTGGTGTTTTGGAGAGGTCCATTCTGCTTTTTCCTCCACTGGGATCAGGCAGTGATGTGCTTATACCCACTGGCACCTGGACTTGCACAAAGGTGGCCTTGCAAGGGTGAGCTGTCCTAAGCATTGCCCCCCCTCCATCTTTTTCTTCTCTACCTCCAAGTAATTTCTGAATGCATCAGATGTGACAGCAAAATTAATGAGTGCACCACCCGAAACTGTCAGATCGCACCTATCAGGTGCTTTTTCATCTGCAAAATCTCAATGCAGCTACAAATAGTGAAACCCCTAAAGCTGTCCAAGCTACAAAGCCCAGCAGTATCAGAGAAAGATGTCTCTTTCCCAGTCCCCTATTTCAACCCCTACTGTAACGATCTCAAATACCGCGCCTGTTCAAGGTTTATATGCAGCTCATAGGGTGTCTCCACCTTCTACAAACCTGAGATTTTATTTATATGAAAATTCTTCTAACTTTTGAAAGGGCCAAGTTAACCTTCTCTGTGCAACACAAAGGCTACAGCCAGTGCAAAGTTCTGGCTGCAGGGAATCAGCCCTCTTCATCCCGGAGCCGTTGGTCAGAGAGCATCTCAAAGCCATGCTCTCCTCCTCAACTCATATATCTCATTGATGGTGACGAGATCTTCTGTGGCAGAGGACAAGATCCTAAATCCTTGAGTGCCAAGGCACAGATAGTCTTTAAAAACCTACAGTATTTGTTTAAAAGCAGCTGGCACTTCTGTAGAAAGCCACACGATTTCCTCTACCGTATCACTCTCTCTCATTTCACGTTAATGCTAATGAAGAGTTCAGAGCTGATGAACAACCACATATCCTTTAATGTAAGATTAGTTTATTCAGTGACAGGCTGTTCAGGAAGGACTCCAAAACCTTTTTGAAGAAAAGCAAAGAAAACAGGATGCTAATTTACCCATGCCAGGACAGAAAGCAATTAAAAATGGGAAGGCTCATTAGCTCATCCAGTTTGTTTCCAAATAGTCCAGGCCAGGGTTGTTCTTTAAGACACATACTCTAGCTCTGTCCATCCTGATTACCAACTGTCCCAAATGATCTGGGATCCATAGTTTCCAATCAGAAGTTAGGTGATACTTAACAGGAGATTCAACTTGAGTCTTTAGCTGGTCCTGTGTCTTCTTCTGTGGGCACTGAGCTCCTCTGCATTTCAAACCTCCAGCACCTAACATCTTCCACATCATGAGGTGCACACGCTCGTTCCTTCAAGAACTCACTTCAGCTGCTTGCTGCCTTCCACCCAAGACACCAACAGGTACCACACACCACCAAACTCGCAGCCAGCTACACCGCAGCGTCTGTCCACGTGCGTGTTGCCTCCAGGGACAGAAGGGAAGCCCACCCCGTGTTAGGTCCCAGTTCCTCACACCCCCTGCTTCAGTGCGTGCAGATAAGCAGCAACCACAGAGCAGACAACCTGCCGTGAACCCAGGTCCCACCGAGCTTGTCTGCACAGTTGTAGGCTCAGATTCTCCCAGACAGTTTGTGTCTACATTAGGAGCATTTGGACAACTTGTAATTGAACACTGTTGGTTTTTCTACATAATTCAATCCCCCCGGAGCCTCACAACATACTTCTCATTGCACTTGGATTAGAGACTTATTTTGCCTCCAAGAAGGCAGCTATGGACCTTAGCTTCGCCTGCTCCCGTTGATGCTCAAGTTTCAGAGACCGTTCCTTCTGACTTGCAGCCTTTCTGGATCCTGGTTTCTGGAGGAACATTCCTGCATCCTTCAATTCTTAGTTCTAGCCCAGTTGTGAACGTTACAAACACAGAAGCTTGTTGTTTTGTTTAATATTAAATATAGTACATTTTGTTAACATGCTTCAGCTTCCAAGACTGAGAGATCACAGGCAAGAGCTGTCCCAGGATAAGCCTCTTGGGATGAATCCCCTCCCAAACATTTTAACGATGAACAGAAGCAAAGGAATTTATCTGACATGATCTATAATAAGATTTCAATATAACATTCAGCCTACAGCATTTCTAAATATGGCCAAAGATCACTGAAGTTATTTGGCATTATTTCATCTTACAAGGATTTTCTTTCACTTATTCTGCTGTGTTTGCATACATGGGATTCCACATCCATCATGGAGCAAGGTCATCTATTGTTCAGTGGGCTCTGACTGAGGTAAAACAGGTCTCAGGACCAAGGCTGGCAGGTGCAGAATTTGGATTGTTTTTTATTTATTTAAAAAAGCCCTTTTGACATCTACTCACAACCTGTAGTTACAGGAAAAAATTAAAGCATCAGTGAAATCAAGGGCTGAAGCAAGTCTGAAACCCGTCAGGTTTAAGAAATTCAGAAAAATTCAGAATTCAGAAAAACTCCTCCAATTACCCACTTCTTCCCAAGACACAGCAGGGTATTTGAGGTAAGGAACCACCTCGGTCTTCTGCAAAGCGCTAGAAATCTAAACACCTCGCCACTGACTGGCACTGGCACTTTCTTCTCTTTCCTCTTCCCAAACATCAGACAAATCCCCAGGGGAAGGAAAAATGGAAGAGCAACTGAAGACAAAGCCAGGAAGACACAGGCCAAGTCCATTACTCCAAGTGCCATTTCAGCGCTGAAGAGATTCTTCTCAGAGATTTGAGGTCGCACCTTCTCCAACATAATGCAAGAAGAAAGTGCCAGTTGTGAGAGGCCAAATTCTGCTGTTACACAGGTAATAAACCTTGCTCTGCTATTTTTTCTCCAATTTTTAGCTAGGTCCTGCACCCAAGACAGCATCATTTCTTAAGCCGAGACCAAATGTGACCTGCAGAATGCCCAGGATCGCTCGGTGTCGATACAAGACATTTCTCTTTAGAAATACAAGTGTCATTTGCAGCAGCTTTTTAAGTGTGAAGTAAAAGCCCCCCCAAATTAGACAAAACAAATTAGATGCACTTACCATGACGGTGCAGTCCTCAGAGCCACTGGCGATGACCTGGTCATTATGAGGACACCAATCTATGTCCAGCACCGGTCCTGTGTGGCCACACACTGTTGGGTAGGACTTGTCAATTCGTCCTGTCTGAAGGGGGAAACAAGGAAGAGAGCTGTAATACACAGACAGCACAGAGCACATCTCACACAGTGGGGGAAGATGCTGCCTAATTCTGCATTAACTCTTTCAGTATTCACAACTCCATGGAATTTGAATCATCTCACGAATCGGTAGAGGAAATGAACCAGTGACTCTTCTCCTGCATGGACTAGCTGGAAAGTCCTGATGACAGGGAAGGGTTCAGAGGTTCAGCACTGGAGGGCTTTGCTCCCCTTCGGATGCAGGGATGCAAGCTGAGATGTTCCCATTGGAACTGAGACAAATCTCGCGATGCCAACGCAGTTGTTGCAAAGAAACCAACTTTGCCAACTGGGTCTACATTTTGCTGATGTCCCAGTAGCCTGAAGTCCCCAATAGCCTGAAGCACCTGACCCCCCTCAACTGCTGATGCACAAAGTAACCCAGCGTCATCTGTGTGAACGGAAATACAAATCACTCTAGCTAATCATCATTACCTCTCTTGGTTAAGTAAGTCTTGCACACATGGGAAGCAATATTTAAAACACTGAAGACACATGCAGTAGCTGCAGGGTGAGCAGGAGACCCCTGCACTTCCAGCGCCAGAACCTGGGTCCCACTCCGAGGGGTTTTGTTTCCAGGGAATGCCACCATGGACTTTTCATGAGCAGTGGGAGAAGAGAGACAGGAGGGAGAGGTCTGCGACGGGGCCACCTTCTTTCATGTTTAAACATGCAGAAGAAATGGCTGGCATTTCACTTCTGCCATTGGGTGATAACATTCCCCAACCTTGGAGGTTACATCTCTTAACATATGCCTCCTACCCATCTCCATGTGGAAAGTTCTTCCTATTCAGCACTGTCTTACAGACAAAGGATGGGAATAATGCTGGATACCAGCTTTTGAAGACTACTGACCTGGAGACCTCTACCAGCGACAAAACAAGACAGAGATCCAAACAGACTAAGTTACAGAAACAAAACAACTACTATTTCCTAAATGGCCAAATTTAGGTTTAAAAAAAAAAAAAAAAAAAAGAGACTGGCTTAGCGATTCAAATGCCTTTGGAATTATTAGAAGTGAAAGTGTTATAGATGAAAAGCCATAAACCAGGCATTCAAAAATTAAAGTCTGTGTAATCCCTCTTGGATGCCATAATGTGAAATAGGATTTAAAATATTAATACATCCAACTGACACGCATAGTCCATCCATCTTAATTTATCTAATTAAAAAAGAACCATGCAGAGCATATGCGCATAAACATATTTCAGAAGTCACGTTACAGGCTAAATACAAATATAGACCTAAATCAAAAGAAAAACATACGACTAATACTGAACGACGTCAGTGACTACCTGTTCTTGCTCCCAGGCAGGGCTCTAAGAGGAGCCCGAGGTAATTATTTGCAGGCTGCACGAGCGCTTGTCAGTTTAGTTTAGGGTTTTTACAGTAATTTATTACTGGATGGAGGGAAAAAAAAAAAAAGGTAAATTCAATTTGAACAAATTAAACCACAATTTTCAGTTTTGATCACGATGAACCTGAAGAGCACGAGCGGCAGCAGCCCACTGTCTGTGACAGCCGGCTGACCGCAGGGACCAGGCAACCCCACCGCCTGCTTTTGATCACCTAAAACGGAGCTCGTTTTTCAAACCCACTATCTTGTACAACCATTAGCTCACCAACCAACAGTGCTCCGAAAGCAGCGAAGAAAACAAGGTGAGGGAGGCTCCGTGTGAGCTCTCGATGCCCAAAAGTGGAAGGGACCAAAACAGTCATGGGCTTCTAGCAGCAAGGTAGAATAAAGTTCCAAGATGAGGAACCTGAGATCAACACCCTTCTGGGGACAAGGATAGAAAATGTATCTAGAAGGATACATGGATCAAGAAGAAATTGCAGATGCGCAAAGGGGAAGTTAAACCAAACTGAGCAGAAATATCTTTGCACCATGTTGCAGGTGAATAGATGCTTATTATCTTCATCATCCGCAAAGTGGACCCTTTTCCTGCCTGGATGTGGACAGTGACGCAGGAAAACCATTTCTAAGAAGGGAACAGGGTAAGGATGGGGAAAATGAGATGTTATTTAGAAGAAGTGTGGGAGATGCAGTAACTTCAAGCAACCCCAAGCTTATTCACAAAAATGTTCTTATGCACAAAAAATTACAAAACCAAGCCAGCAGAGTACAAGCAGGAGAAGGAGACGCCGCGCTGCCTGTAGCACAACAGCTCCCTGGGTCTGGCAGAGGGGGACAACACCAGGGGAGATGCACAGCCCAGAGGCATCAACATTTACACCAGGGCAAGGCACTACTGCACGAGAGGACCAACTGGCTCACCAGGGTCCCCAAAGAACAGCGTCAAAATAGCAAAGTGAGAACAGATGAAGATGTGGAGGGACGGACTGGGTGACGCTGCTCAAAGCTGCAGCTCGGCTGGGAGAAGTCCAACCACTTTCAGAGAAGCTACTGACTTTTGGTCAGAGACACAAACACATCTTTGCAGGAAGAGGAAACCACAGACAGCAAAGAACAAGAGCTCTCCTCGGCAACACTTCTAAATGCACTTTACCTGCTCCACTTAAAAAACCCCCAACACTTTCATTAGAAAGCGCGACCCTTCAAAGGGGACCAGGGGGGCTGTCAAAGGACAACTCCTCACGCCACCACCACCCCAGGGCCTGACCCAGCATGCCTTCCCCTCAAACCACCCAGTAGAGTGAGAAATCAACTGGTTTTAACTCAGATGTGTTATTTTATCACCTCTCTAAGCCAGTTTTGTAAATACCGTCCATGCAGGCTACACCGCAGGCTTCCTCCTCCTGGCAGCATCCCCCTCCCCGGAACAAGGGACCCCTATTCCTGGCTTCGTGTGGGATTAGCTGTGCACAAAAGAGCTTTAAAAACAATATTTGAGGGGCTTTGCCAAAAGGGAAAAGACCAGGAAACCTGCAGTAGGGTATTAAAAAAAATGCCAGCCTGTAAAATTAACAAATTTAATGTTTCTAAACACAACCCCTTTTAAAAGAGACGCCTCTGCCACAAGAACACCACTAGGTTTGCAACTTTGCTGCCAAATGGGTGTGTTTTCAGGCTACTGTAATACTCCCAGGTTTGAGAATTTATTTATTTATTTTTAAAATGTAATCTTTTAATTAGTTAAGGATTTAAAATAAATCTCAAGTGCTGATACGCAGCTTAAAATTAACTCGGTAGGACTTCAAGAAATTAAATCCTTCTCATAATCCATTACGACTCTGGTTGAGCAACACATCACAGTAACAACTTTTGAAACTCAGAGTGTATTTTATTAAAAGTTAGCCAAAAAGGTGAATTTGCGTGATGATTAGCATTAACATGCTGGATGGCGTTTGACTAGAAGCACACTCAATATTCAGGTCCTTCAACAGCTGGTAAGCTGACCTTGCCAAATGAATTCATTTAGTGCTTTCATCTATCCCAGATCAGAAAAAAAAAACAAGAGATGAGAAGAAAAAAAATGAAATTGTTATTAAATCCAGAAGGGAGAGATAAACAGCATGGAAAAATTGTTCCAAAAAGTGGTAGTTTTATGAATTAATTTGACTGTCTTACAATGGCTTCTCCGCCAGAAAAGGGCAATTGCTTGCAGGAAACAAGTCATGGATTATGGTAAAAATATCATGGAGAACAGCTGCTTCCCCCAACCCCTGGTTGCGCTCATTAAAATCGCCATTTAAAATAGGGAAGTGGCATCAAGTTGCACAAGAGAAAAGCAATTCCCCCCACCCTTAGTTTGCAGAAGTTTGAGGAAGGAAACCGGGTCACAACTGCAAAGTTTGAAACACAAACCGACTAGTACCTTTTCTCGGTTAGAGAAAATATTCCTATTTTCTTAGCTAAATTGGGTATTTTTCCCTTACGACAAACTCAAGTGCAGTGGAGTGAAGTTTAATGTGCTCTGTCCATCAAACCTCCACCTCTGGTTGCAGCAGCTGGTCTCGCAGGAGCCAGTTGGGAGAAAATACTGGAGGAGGATGTAACGAAAGTGCATTGCTCTCGTGACCGTGACAAACGGACATTAGTCACCCAGCAAACCAATCAAGGCATCCATAACTAATTCGGGAGATTATGAAGAGTGTTACTCCCCAAAGGTCTACTGTAATGGCATGCAATATGAGACTTTCAGGCATTTCTAACAACGTACTGTTTTCAAACCAGACCACTAAAAGCACTGCTTGTGCCCTCCAAATACTCCTCGGCTGTGCTCCTGCTCTTGTTTTATCACCTCGACGGTTGCAGGGCTGTGACATTATGGAATTACAGTAGATGTTCCAGGCTGCTATAGAATGAAGACGTTCATGAAGACAAAGGTTCTTGTTCCGCCTTGCCTGGGCCTAAAGGGATGCACAAAAGAGGAGGGAAGACAAACGTGGGGACAGAGAGGAATCCTGCCCAAAGCCAACCCTGCCCGAGCAGCGAGAGCAGGGATTTATAAACCACAGTGCTGCATGGGCCCCAAAACTTTTGGCATCGCAGCTGAAAGCGGTTTGGAGGGTTTGGGGCAGTTTGGAGGGTTTCAGGGGAGGGGAGGCAGCGATGGCGAGGTTCATCTCACACTGGTGAGGAGGAGCTGCAGCAGCTGGTGGCCTTCACGGTTCGCACTGGCACTTGCAGCTGGTCAGAGAACGGATAGGTAAGAGCTGGTTGCAACCAGGGGATGCTGGAAAAATGTGTGTTTAGCTGCAAAATCCTTCACCACATTAATTGCAACAATCAGCTACTCACACGCTGCCTTTAAAAGAGGAAAAAAACCCCAAAACCCAACAAAACCAACCCCCCAAGACCCAACCCAACCTGCTAGTTCCTATCACTCAGCTCCAGCATTTCAGCTAACGACCATCCCAGTTTCTAGATGAAAGCTCTAAACACATTTCAAAATTAAATTTCAGCCCCAGCTAACTTTTAGCTGAGGAAGCCCTTCAAGGCAGAAGATGCAGAGATCCAAAACAAAAAAGACTTGTTGCCCAGAAATTACATTACAATTAACAAGATCACTCTTGTGACGGAGTCACTCTTTTATTCTGTCCCTAAAGTGTGATTTCTGAAGCAGTTAATTCCCTTGTTAGTAAAGTGGGTGTACTACCTTTCCAACTGAAGGAAAATACCTAATCAGCATCTTAGAATCATAGAATCATAGAATCATCTGGGCCGGAAGGGACCTCCAAAGGCCATC
>JAOXJM010000005.1:29769999-29791382 GCA_026413425.1 Tringa solitaria
GCCCCACCAAGCTGCCACCCGCTCCCGCCCCGCTCCCCCGGTTCTCCTCCGCACCGCGAATCCCGAGCCGCCTCCCCGCGTCCGCTCCTCAGCCCGGCGGAGCCGCTCCTCCGCCGCCTCCGCCCGCCTGCCTGACTGCCTGACTGACTGACTGACCGCCGCGCGGCGGGGGCGGGCAGCGCCGGCGCCAGGCCACGCCCCTCAAGGCCACGCCCCCACTCCCTCTGCGCGCGGCGGGCCACGCCCCCTCAGTACAGTCACCTCCCGCCTCCCTCCGCCGGAGGGCGGGGGTGGAGGGGTGATTGGCGGCTCGATGAGCCAATGGCGATGCGGCGCTCGCCGCCACGCCTGGTCGCGCGCTTTCCCCCGCCCCTCCCCGCCGCCGGCCGGTGTGGGCCGCGGTGGCGGCAGCGCCTCAGCGGTGGCGGGGCGAGACCTTCCCCTGGGGGGGACCCGACCCCTCGCCCCTTCATGGCCCTGGCGGGGCCGCCACAGCCCGGTTCCCCTCAGGCACTCAGCCCCTTGCCGGGTCGTCACCCTCCGCCGCTCCCCGGCCTGCCTCAGGCCGCTTCCCTCACAGGCCCAGCCGCGGCTCTGGCCTCCCTCACAGGCCCAGCCGTGGCTCCCTGCTGGCACGGCACCCTCCTCCTCTCCCCTGAGGTACCCGGGGTGCCGGCAAAGGTGGGGACACACTAACGAAAGGATAGAGTGGGTTTGGGGCACTAACGGCACCAAAATTACAGTAAAGCACAACCCTGCGGAGGCAGCTCCCCGTGAGGCCTAGGCCGAGCAGGGCACAGCTAGAGCCCGCCGGCAGCGAAGAGCCAGGCTGAAGAGAACCAACGGTTCTGCAAGAAAAACAACCGCGTCGGGGCGTTTTTGTCCCGGTGGCTTGCTGGGGCCGGTGGCTGCCGTGGAAAATGGCACGGCCAGCAAGACAGGGACAAAAGGAGAGCTTAAGCCCCTGCTAAAAATCACACTTCGATGAGAAGCACAGGACAGTAGCTTGAAGCTGAATATTCTCCCCATTGCGCTAAAAGTAAAGCCAGATTTTGGGGGGTGCTGGGTTACGTGGTTGTAAAGAGGGTTTTTTTGATCTGCTGTTAGATGAAAGAGGCTGACAGTTACTAATAAACTACACAATAAACAGTAAGAAGGTGAGTACCCGTGCGG
Source organism: Tringa solitaria (assembly GCA_026413425.1). Taxonomy (NCBI): domain Eukaryota; kingdom Metazoa; phylum Chordata; class Aves; order Charadriiformes; family Scolopacidae; genus Tringa; species Tringa solitaria. Next base: position 29,771,173 of record JAOXJM010000005.1, read on the forward strand.
CAAATACCTCAAGGCACACAGAGTAATAGCAGTCTCAAAGACTGCGTGTTTCTGTTCCTCCAGGGAACTTGAAGAGCGGATGAATGATGCTAGATCAGTGCCCACGTTGCACAGTGTTTACCATACATGGCCAAAACCAAAAGCTAAGTCTAACTTCCTTATATGTTTTGGCCAATATTTGCGAACTCGTTTGCATGTGGTTAGGTGCTTAAGGGACCTAATTTTTCAGGGGAGCAAAAAACCTGTAACTCCCCTTATAATCCCTCAGAATTTGGAGAAATATGCGTGTTGTGATGAGCTCAGCTGAGAACCTTGCTCTTCTCCCATGAAACCACAACGGGACTGTGAACTACCCCCTGTTAAGCGATAGCTGGGTGTCAAAACATGCAGAAAACCTCACAGAGACACATTTGTCATGGTCTTGCTGGTCTGACTGATTACAGCTGATGGAAACATCAGATGCCACAGTAGCTACAAATTAAATGTTATCCAACAGTTGTTAAACTTTGACATGAGTTTAACCACTGATTCAACAGAGCAGGATAGTCTCTCTGATGTACTGAGCAACACCTTGATAAAAAAAATTATACACCCAAAGATTAGAGTTGCAAGTCTGCAGCCCTGCCCTGCGCTGCCAGCGACATCAATTACCCTGGAATTAATACCTTCCTTCTGAAAGCCGGCCCAGCGCGCTTACTCTCCGCCCTCCTCCCTCAAACAACCCCTTTAAAGCTAAAAAAGAAGAAAACAAAAGCAGTTTGGCAGCCGGGGAGCAGACCTGCAGGTAGTCTGTAGTTTAGTGGGTTTAGATTGTGATTCATATTTTCCACGTAGGTACGTGACTTGCTGAAGGTCAAGCAGTGAGTCAGTGATAGAGCTGAGTGTCTTGACTGCCAGTCCCACGGCCGTTAATTTATTAGGAGTCTCACAGGGTTAAAACTTTATAAAAAACCCTATTCATACAAACATCGAAAATGGTACTTAAAAATATTACACGTATGTATAGCTCTTTCTGGCTCAAAGCAGTGGGCAAGCTTGAAATGGTATTTTAGTCGTGTTCAAGGTGATGCTTGAGGTGATGCTGGGCTGAAAAACAGGGAAGGCAGCAGTACCCAGCCCAACCCCACGGCTTGGAAAAGAAACCAAGGAAGGTTTTTGGCATCCAGCTAAAAAGAGAGGGATGCACAGAGGACACAAAGTGAAATTTGTCCCAAGAAATCTAATTGAGACCTTGTCCTCTCAATGACTGCCACCTGAACGGCCGGTTCCCGTTGTCGCTGCAGGGATGGACACTCCTGCAGCTCGGCACGTCCTTGGGAGAGTCACTAAGGATGGACTCACAAGGAAACAATACCTGTTGAATTTTCTCTAGTGTTTCCTTAAACCTCTGGATGGAAATGCTCCAAAGATCACTCGGATCCTGACCTGGATTAATGAGCCGTTTCGATCGCCACAGCTCACCGTACAGGGTGATGATGAAGGAACAACACGAATTTCAGGCTGAAATCATCAACGCCAGAAGGAATGGCTAAGGTTTTCCACGTGCTCTTTGGTCCCGCTGTAAACAGTAATCTTCATCACTTCAGCTGAATAAAATCATTCCAACAAACAGTACTTAAATTACAGCCAGAGTGATGTCAGCTTAACAACTTGTCAAAATATGTCACGAATCCTAATTTTCATAAAGGAAAATAGCCTATTACCAAATTCTTGCAGCTACAAGGAACCCCACAACAAAGTTTGTGCTGTTTTATCCCTACCAACGTGCCTGATTATTTAATTTTGCAGAAAAGGTGCAGAATTTATTCGAAAACAGCATTCCACTGGTTTTATCCATCCCACATATTTTACCCTCCGCTACGTCGGTGCGCGATTGCTGCAAAGAGTCTCTCTCACAGCCTTTATACGGAAACAGCGCCGCGTCTGCAGACTCCAACTCTGAAACTTAGGTCAGCCACTAAATTTAGCTTCCTTGCAAATATGCATCAATTCCATCGCTGCAATAAATCACCCCGGTTTGTTCCTATGACGATCCTGACGTGCCTGATAAGTAACGCGTTTGGTATGTCCCCCAGCCTTCTCTGCCAGTGCGGTGTTATTAGTTTGAAAAGGTGGGGGGGGGGGGGGAAAAAAAAGATAAAAACACCTGCGGCACCTCTTTCTAGGAGAAATTTTGATGGTTTTGGCCTTCAGCTGATGTTACGCAATTTGGCTTGGAGCCTCTGCGCGATCTCAGCCCGGGCGGCAAACTCAGTCTTTCAGAACCTCAAGTCAAGTCACTCAAGGGATGAATTCGCCTTCGAACATTTCAGTTTCCTCAACTCCTCATCGCTAAATATATTCTGAGGGAAGGAAAAGGGCTTACAGAGAGGTTAGAGAGACCAGCAACTGAAAGTCCTGTTATTTTGCAGCTTAATTTCTACGTCACGCCAAATATGCCAAACATGACAGTTTGTGCTTCGGACCTTGAGTTTGCAGATACCTGAGTTTTGAGGGACATTTGTTATTTCTTTCTCAAAGCCTTTGGTTTTGTTACTATATCATTATTAATTATGATATTTAAATAACTTCACAGGAAGCCCGAGGTTCTCCCACCTGAAAGCTGTATATTTTTATACCGTTTCTTCTATGGCTCTCACGATTTAGATACCCAGGGCCAGATTCAGCAGCGCTGAGAGGAGCTGCTCCCATGGAAATCGGGGACATCATCATCAAACGTTGAGCAGCTGCCAAGACACAATTGTCCCAACAGCCACCACGTAACAGCTCTTGATTACAGCTAATCAATTCTGTCTCTTGGAGGGGATTACGCGTTCCGCCCGGGGAAGCGATTGCCCTGCGCTGATCTGTTCCCCAGATCCAGCAAAACGTTTGTCTGGAGGGAGAGAAATTGAGCAAAATCCATTCCGTTTGGCCTTATTCAATCCTTGGCCAGAAAGGGGAGCTGTAGAATTATGGAATGGAGATAAGGAGAGCAGTATGTTCAATCAGATTGTTTCAAATAACAGCCAGGAAGCGTGTGTGTGTGTGTGTGTGTGTGAGGGTGTATCAGAGCGCGGGGACGAGGAGGAAAGAGGAATATGTGAATTAAAGCAGAGGGTTAGGAGGCAGCACCCCTCGGTTTTATTCCCAGCTCTGCCCCACTTTTCTGGGTGGCATCGAACGGGGTCCCTGCGCTGTTTCCAGACCCAGTAAATTGGGTTTCAGGGGGCAAACCCCCTCCCCAAAGGGTAACGAAAACCCACCGGGGTGGGCGAGCGTTTGCACCGACGGGGGGGGTGTGTGTGGCTCGGCCCCATGGAAGTGCTGGAGACTGGGAATAATAAGTGAGCATTAGGTCAGGATGGGCGTTAATAATTGATGCTATTGTTATTAACGATTTAAAATACATTTCATAAAGCACATCTATCACTGCGTGTACACACTCTCAGGCATGCTATATGCAGGAATACAGATGTCACACACATCCCTCCCGGCTCATCGGCAGGAAAAGCACCGAAAACACCCGTTCCCACACTTTTTACACTGAAAGGAAATCTCCAAATTCATTCTGAGCCAGTGTGTTTCCTCACCTATTTTCCTTCTCCATCATTGTACGGGATTGGGAAATATATTTTTCTTTCTTTTTTCCCCATTTTTGTGATAAAGGGGAGGTGGTCTCAATACCTAATTAAAATGTTGGGAGACCAAATTAAAACGAAGCAATTAGTTGCAACAGATGGGATTTTCTTTGTTGCTACCTCCACTACACCAGCTGATTAACTAGGGGGAGAGAGAGACAAGAAAGCAGAACACAAAAAGAAAAATAATGAAAAAAAAAGCAAGCTGTATTTTATTTACAACAGGAATGTCCTGGGATTGACGCTTCCTATCATTCTGAACGGCAGGAAAAAAAATAAATCAGGCAGGCAGCAGGTAACGAGCAGGGGCTTTGAGCAGTGAGAGGTAACGTGAGGTTTGGCGCTGGGGCTCCTGTAGCTCTCCATGTTACACTCATCACATATCCTAGTCTTGTCCTCATCATTCAACCAGTTTTGAATCCTTTTGCCATCTCGTTCTGTTTCTCTCCCTGCTGTCTAGGATCAAGTTGGACCAAAGGTGCTGGAAAAATCAGAGGTATAAGAAAGGAATCATAAAGCGGTAAATATAAGCAATGTTTGTGTTCGGTGTGAAATCTGGGAAGATACAGATTTAAAAAACCTAAATAGGCTATTTCGTGGGCAGAGCAAAATGAGAAGCTCTTCCTGCTCTTCCTTATTGCAACATTTTCCCACTTCAGCGCTGAAATAGATTGTCTTGACCCTCCCTCCCTCTTTCTTCTGAAGAACAAGTGGGTAAACATCTGTCAGAGTGATTTAGCTGCAGCCTGTATTGCCTTAGGGAGGGAGCAGGGTTTCTCCCAGTCCCTTCTCACCCCCCTCCTTCCATCAGATCCCCTCCTGCATCCACCCGCTCCTCCTGCTCCCCGCAAAAGGATGCCCGCCTCGTCGCTGATGAAAGCATCCCTCCCTCTGATCCAGCTGATGGAAACATGCCCTTATCAGCTACACCTTTTCATCGGACAAATCTCCAGCTCCAGGAGGAGCCGAGAGGCTGCGGGGACCCAGACACCCCCATCACGCTGGTACCAGCACCGCTCCGTGTACGGCCCCTGGGCCTGTCACACGGCAGTGACAAATACTTCACAACCCTATTTCTTTACATCAGAATGGTAATGTCTCTTCAGCTGCTTCCTGAGGGGATAAGGATCTAGTTTTCGTCGCTGTAGGCTTTTTGTTGTCACTGACACACACACAATCTCCGTGGCAATGTTCACATTCTGACTTGATTTTGTGACCTCTGTGGACCAGAGTAATTGACAGCACAATGTACCCAGCGCCGTGGGATAATCACACCTATTTTTTTAAGTAAACACTCAATTCAAAGCTAGCATAGATTTCCTGCGCCTTAAAACATTTATTTTTCCCTTATAAGGAAATCCACAATTGCAGATTGTCAATAAACAGAAGATGTAAGTTAACCAGCATGGGTCTGCTACGTCCTCGCAGGATCCAAACTCCCAAACACTCATTTCTAACCTCTCCCTATTTCTGCACAGCCTCTGTTTTACCACTAAAATCTCAACAAAGTTCATTTATCCATAGTTTTCCAGTGACAGAGTCGATGAAAGTAGATGTCATTCTCCTGAAAGGCTTATTCAGCTAAGTCACGGCGCAGGAGAAAAAGAACCTAAGGGGAAAAATGCCTCCTTTTTATCCCGTAGCCAAAATAAAATTATATTGGCCCACCCAATCCCTAGAGAGACAGAGGGAAATAATCCCACGTGACAGCGGGAGAAAGTATCATATGGGCACTTCTGCACTGTGTCTATTGGCGAAAAGCAGTATAGGAGTATAAGGAACTATAGGAGTACTGGATATTATACTTATTTATGTACGGGAGAGTCTTTAAAAGCAAATCCCTTCTCTCACAAAACAGTTTTGCTGCGAGAAGTACTTCCACCCGGCGAACAGCGGCTGGGACTCAACACCTGATTTTCATCCTGCCTCCTTAACGACCACAGATGCCTCCCCGAGTGCCTCACGTCTGCTCCTCGCCGATGACAAGGCAGGTATTTTTCCCAAAAGCCCGGCGCCCGCCGCGTTCCCACCTCCCCTCGGCCCTCCGGGTCGTCCCCCCCCCCGGGTCCCCTGCCAGGCGAAGCCCTCACACCTCACCTTTTCTGGCAACGCTGGCCGGTGGCGCCGCCGCCACCGCCTTCCCCTCCGCCGCCTTGGGCTTTTCGAAGGTTTTCTTTGCGTCGGCAACTTTAAGCACATTCTCATCCTCCTGATTCTTCCTCCCCTTCCGCTCCGGCTCCTCCGAGCCCCCTCCTCCTGCAGTCCTGCCTCCAGCGAGCTGCTCCGCGCCGGCAGCTGCCCGCTGCTCCTTGGCAGGCTTGGCCGCATCGCTGCGGGGCTCCAGCAGCGCCTCGGTCATCGCCACCGTCTTGCTCATACTCAAAGCCAGGCTCTCCTTGCTGTGGGACCTGACGGGAGGGGCCGGGGGGGTTTTTTTCGGGCTGTACGAATCGAGCATCCCTACATCTGCTTCGCCCCCGAGCTGTTCCCCGCTCTCAAGGAGCTGGCTGCTGCTCTGTCTCGGAAGCTTTTCAAAGCTTCTAGCCACCGAGGCATAATTTGCAGCCGCAGAGACCATCCTCTCGAGGCTTTTTGCTACCTGTTTGTCTGGCTCGGGCTTCCTGGCCAGATCCTCCTCGCCGGTCTGGCCGTTCTGGCAAAGGTCCGGGGTGCCGTCAGGCTGGGGGGCGAAGCTCACCGCCTGCCTGAAGCTCTCGGCTGCTCTGCTGCTTTCTCTGGGGACGTAGGAAACAGATGTCGTTGCCTCCTGTTTGCTTTGCAAAATGTAATCCATGAGCATGGCGTTTCGCTCGAAGCTATCCGACCTGATGGGGACGCTGGGCTTGTTTCTCTCCGAGAGAGAGTTCAGGGTCAGTTTATTCACTTGCCTGCTCTCTGCACTGCTTTCCGAGTCCGAACGGCTTATCTGCCTCCTCGGGACTCCTTGGAAAGAGTTGAGCCTCTTTAGGCTGGGACTTGCCACCTTCCCATCCCCCGGGTAGCCCTCCTGAACCGCAGGTACCTTGTGCTCTGGCGGTTCCCATTCCTCCTCGGGTTCTGCTTCTGCTTCTTCCATCAGGCGCCTGTACTCGCTCTCCTCCAGCCTGTACACCACCGGCTTCACCGTCCTGCCCCTGCCCGCTCGCCCGTGCCCAAACTCCATTTCGTACACCTTCGGAGGGGCTTCTCCCTCCTCCCCTCTCCCGCACCCTTTGGACACGGGGTGCTCTTCCCAGCACGGGTCCCCTTCCAGCCCCCACGGCCCCCTCTGCCCGCTGCTCCTCATCTCGGACCTCTTGGCAGGGGTTTGCGTGTCGCTCCCGGGGTCGGGGATGTCCCCCCTCTCCAGCCTGTGCCCCAGGCCCTCCTGGCCGAGTTGCAGCAGAGTATAATCCTCGCACGTCCCCGCAGAGGCTCCCCGGGAAGCCGCGCGGTCTCTCCCCCTCGCCTGACTTGTGTCATCCCGTAAATATCCACAGTACTGCCAGGTGGAGGCTTCCATGGCGGGGAGCTCAGTCACTGTAAATTCCTGGTCCAAAAAGCTTCGGAACTGGCCGGCCAAGATTTCTTCCCACCTTGGGTCTCGGCAGGCTTTCAGCACCGCCTTCTCCTTCCCCCGCTACTGGGAGAGACGGAGTTCAGCTTGGAAGCCTCCGTGCCTGGGTCATGTGAATCGGCATTTTTTAGCCTCATGGCCAGCAGAGATGAAAATGCACGTTGGCGTGATGGAGCCCATCCTCTGCGGCCGGGCAGGAGGCTCCCTCCCAGCACAACAGCTGTCAAAGTTGATGCTACGCCGGTCCCTACCCAAATATATCCCACCTGAATAACCGGAAAACCAACCCCCCCCCCCCTCCCCCCCAGCTTCTAATTTGCTGGTTTGTAGCACTTTACAGGCAGGACTTGCTACCCAGCTGCATCTTTCTTCAGGGACTCTCCTCTCCCCCCCCCAACCTGACGCAGCAATAGCTCCCCGTGGTCCCACGGTGCAGCCACCCTCCCTGCCTCCCCTCCGATCTCGCCGCTTCCAGAGTGATTTACTGCCAGCTCGTCTGTCTGCGGCTCGTCTGGGCAGGATCACCTCCGTCAGCTCCTCCGTGGCTTTCAGAGAGAGCTTGGAAACCCGCATCCCTGCTCCTGGTTCCCTTCCCTGCCTCCCTGCCCCGCGGACACGGAGCCTCTCCCCCAGCGCTCCAGCCCTGGAAGCAGTGCCCAGCCTTGGTCCGTGTCCCAGCGCTTCGGGGAGAGGTACCGCCCGCAGCCGGCACGCCGGGCACGGACCCATCGGCCGGAATGATCTGCGGGAATACGTTATTGCTAAGAGAATTGCTGTGACATTAAAAAAGCCCCCCCCCACCCCCGGGATAAACACAGAAACAGCCTCAGAAACAAGTTTCCCTCAGGAGACTCCAAAACATAACTTATCAAAAATCCCTATTAACGCCCCGGGGCATTTCTCGAAAGGGCCCTGCAAGCAGAAAGTTCCTCCCTTCGGATAATCCTTCTGCCAAACGGGCTCCTGGAAAACTCTGGGGAAGGAGGGGGAGCAGGAGAAGCCGGAGGGCTCTGATCCGTCGATACGCAGCCGGGATGCCTGGCATTGCAGCCAGCGGCGGCGGCTCCCACCCCGGCAGCTCTTCCCCAACGCTTTGCCTTTTATGGTGCACGAGGTGCCGGCTGCCCGAGCCCGATCCGGGGAAGCATCCCGAGGCGGGATGCGGGAAAACACCTAGATGGTCCCTAAAGAGACACGGGCACAACCTGCGCAGGCACCTCCGGGGGCTGAGCCGGTGGCCGTTTCCCACTGGGGCTGGGTTACCCCAGTGTCAGCCCCAGGAGTTGGCCAACAGCCCCCCGGCGACCGATCCCAGGCTAAAGGCATCTCACAGACGCTCCGTGGGGCTGGAAAATCCACGGCCAGAGCTCCCGGGGACCCTGGCAGCTCTCTGGGTGCAGCTGATGCGCTCACACGGGCTGTGGGGGGGTGACACCTGGCCCACGGTCTATCACGATGCCACCACCTCATCCCCTGCTGCACGAGCCGGCTCAGGAGCCACCATCAAGGGGAAAAGGAGGGATGGACGACTGTTATCCCAGCCCTTATCAGCCCGGGAGCCAGACGGGGATCATTTTTTATCAATGCACATTGCAGAGCTGCTCTGCAGCGAGACAAAACACCGTTTGTTACCACTGGAAGTTTTAAATCCTTGCTGAGGCTGCCCAAAACAAACACAACGGCTTCCCAGCAGGGCCGGGGCGGGCGACGGGGCTCCCGAGCCGCGCCAGGAGCAGAGGATGCTCCCTGCTGACGCCGGGGGCGAGGGGGGACACACACACCTCGCAGCACTCAACCCCCTCGGCAGTGAAAATCCAGCAGCAAGGTTTGCTGACTTTTGAGGGAGTGACAAATTTTAAAGCCAAGTCACCTCTCCGGGGGATAAACTTGAGCCTGGGGCACGCTTGCCATTGGCCCAACGAGCTGATCAATAATTTGGGGTTCTTCCCCTTGAGCCAACCCCGTTGGTCCCCCCACGCCAAAGCCAGATACATTCTTAGGGTTCTCAAAAACCATCACGATTTGGACATATAACCTTGATTTTTTCTGGCTTGTCCTGGGTGGGGGGGGGGATCACGGAGCCCAGGGCTGGTGTGGTGTCTGAAGCTGGGTGGATGGACCTTGGGTCCTGCACCGCTCTCCTGCGAGCTGCTTATTCAAGGCTTGGGAAAGTCCCACACGGGAGCGACGCGGCTTCTGCTCCTTGAAGCCTCTGCATAAAAGGAAATGGCAGCGGCACCAACGTCGCCCCTGCCCCGTCCTTCAAACAGGAGAGGAAGAGACTTTTAGGGAATACGCAACGCCCAGGGCGAGGGCTGAGGCTGGAGCAAACCCCACGGGCTCAGCAGCAGCTTCCCCAGCCCTGAGGTGGTGGAGATGCCGCTCTCAGGATGAAATACACGTGTTTGTGTGTGTGTGTCTGTGAGCGCAGAGAGGACCTCCCACCGCAAGTTCTCCAACCGGCAGCCCCTCGGCAGTGGCTGGATGGAGAGGGAGCCCCACATCCCCCTGCCCCTCCGTCCCTCGCAGCAACCAGCTCCTCTGGCATCGGCAGTGCCAGCTCTCAACTTCTGCCTAGAAAAATATTGACTTTTCTACCTCTTTAGAGGCCAGCGTGGATCTCCAGCCACCACCCAGTGTCAACAGAGGCATCCTCCCAGGGCTGCAGGAGATCTGCCGCTGGAGGAGCTTCTCCCCTTCGCTGCAGGAGGCTGCTGGTGGTGGAAGTGCAGCGGTGGCCCTTTGTGTCCGCTTTGTGTCACTAAAACCAGCCTCCCTCACCTGCCAAACCTTCTCTTCTCCCCCCATAACGTCATGACAACATCTGCCCAGCTCCCTTTGTGGTCACCCGAACCCAGCGTGAAACCGGGAAGGCGCTGGTCAGGAACCATCCTCCCCCATCAGGGGCAAAGTACAGAGTCGAGAAGGTCCTCGAGGAGATCGGTTCCTTCCTGATCACTGCTCAGAACCACTCCTGGGTTCCTCCACCAGGCCGGTGAGGCGAGGACCTCACGTCTTCCCACCTCCCTGGGCCCCAAGTGGGAGGGCACCCAGTGCCAGGCTGCCCCTGCCATCATCTGCTTCACGCTCCGGCGTCTCCTTGTGCTGGTGAAGCTATAAATAACCCCTCCGACGGTCGCTGGAGAGAACTCGTGTTGCTCCAGATGTTGCCCGGCTTTGCCATAGCAACCTCACAACAGGATGTAACATTCGGCCATAACAAGAACCGACTTTCGATCATAAACAGGAACAAAAAAAGACTCCCGAACTCACCAGCAGCCCCAGGGCACCCTCTGGCCATTCCCAGTCCCGTCTCCTGGTGCCTCTCCAACGTGTCACCTCTTAGATGCAACGAGCTATGGCAGGGAGGTCTCCATCTCTGGGAAGCCAGGATGAGCAGGGAGCATCGTCTTGTGAATCAGCCGAGGGAAGTGGGAGTTAAAGGAGCCAAGAGCAAACATCTGACCCCAAAACGGCATTGGCTTAAGGGACAGGCTCTGTCCCAAGGACCTCAAAAGCAACACCACAGCGAGAAAGGTGGTGTCCCCCCAAACCAGAGCTCTGGTGAGTGGGAGCCTCTGGGGCTCCCAGCTCAGCTCCAGCCCTGAGAGCACACACACACACACACTCTCTCAGGAGGTCCTGACACAAAGCCAAGGGCTCCGTGATGGGGCGACTCAGCGCGGGGGTCTCTGTCCTCCATCGGGGGAGCCTCAGCTGCTGGTCCCAGCTCCTGATGCCGCATCTCCCGCAGCGGGGACCTGCCCGTGCTGTGACAGACCCCGCTCCCACGCCAGGGGGAAGAGCCACATTTCCACCAGAGAAACGTTCTCAGGTGAGAGGAGGAGACCCAAACCCTCACAAGCCCGTCCCAGGGAGCCCAGGGCTCTCTCCTCCACCGTTTCCAGATTATTTTCCCAGCTGGGGAACGGCTGCCCACGCATGAGCCCCTGCAGAGCTGCCAGGGCAGCCCAGAAACGTGCCGGTGACGCTGGGTGGCATCAGCAGGGTGACACTCAGCTGCCAGGTGAAAGGAAGATGTTCCCCAGCCCCGTGCCCAGCGCCTTGCTGCGCCCTTAACCCCAGCCTCCGTTAAGGCCGCGGGAGGATTTAAGCCAATTAATTCACCCCCCATGAGTTTGCGGCACGAAGAGCTGGCAAAATGAACATCGTGGAGTCAGTGGTAAGTGCCGGTTCCTTCCCCGGGTCCGGCTGGTGGGACCCAGCCGAGGGTTGTGGCTCCTCGGTGCCGGGGTGGGCAGTAAATCAGGCTTTGCCCGGCTTGACTGATGGGTGACGAGACACCAAGCCACATCAACCCCACCCCTCCAAAAAAAAAAAACAACTACACTAAAAAGCAAACATTTCTGGTGGGGGTTAACGACTCTTTGAGGCAATTAGCAAGCGTGCCAAAGCTGGAGAGCATCCCCAGCCTGCGCTTTGCTACGCTGCCAAGGTAAACACTGACATGTTCCTCCCTGATGAAGCGGCTTTTGAGAGCGAGAACAATCCCAGGCAGCAACAAGACTCCTCGGCCGGGGCATGAGACAGATGCTCACTCTTTGCCTTTAAAGGCAAAATTTGGCGAAGGGCTGGTCCCACCTCGGGTGGATGGTTGGGGAGGCAGCAGGAGCGGCTCGGGGCGGAAGAAATCCCAGGATTTTTCACTCTCCTTGGGCTTTGCCCTTCGGGGGAGGGAGGCTGGGGCGCAGGTCTGTGGGAATGAGGGAGGCCAGGTCCCTGCGGCAGCACCAGGTCCCCTGCTCCAAATAAGCACTTTTCCACGTGCCGAGGGCTCGGGCTGGCACAGACGTCGCCGTCACACACGCCACGGCTCCGCTGCCGGCACCCATGCTGGCGAACGCGAGGAGCTTCTCCTTAAACCCGGGCTGGAGTCTCTGAAAAGAGGCGAGAGTGGAGAACTAGGAGACTTCACTTCTCCCCCTAAGTATATTTCTATTTTCTTCCCTTTCTCCCTTAAAAATCCTGCAAAAGAGCTCCGCCGCCGGCACCGATGCTGGCGAACGTGAGGAGCTTCTCCTTAAACCCAGCCTGGAGTCTCTGAAAAGAGGCAAGAATGGAGAACTAGAAGATTTCACTTCTCCTCCCAAATATATTTCTATTTTCTTCCCTTTCTCCCTTAAAAATCCTGCAAAAGAGCCCGTGCCGTGGCTCGGTGTGTTTCCGCAGCGCTCGCCGCCCCGGGCAGAGCAGCTGAGACGCGTCCAGTGCTGCAAGGACACAACCAAAAGGGACAAAAGCATCCTCCCATGTGGCCTTCGGTGGCAGAAAACAGCCAGGATTCCCCCCAAAAAAGAAGTGTGGGGGGGGGGGAGCGCAGCCAGGACAGACGGGAAGAGATAACACGGGGCTGGGGACAACAGGAGCCTGGCAGCAGCTCCCGTGACACGTGTCTGTCACCTCCTTTTTCTTTCCGTCCCCACGGCCGGGGGAACCTTCCCCACCTCCCAAAACCCCGCAAAGCTCAATTTGTAAAAGGAAACCGAAACAAAACCAAAAAAAAAAAAAAAAAAAAACCAAAACTCAAAAGTTTATTTTTCTCACAAGAAGCACATAAAATATACAGTACGATTTTTTACAAAGAAAAGTACAAAAAAAAAAAGTGCATTATGTGTCCCCTACCGCGACCGTACAGTACAAAAGATACGGCGTATTTAAATATAAAACCAGAATTAAGAAATACCATGAGACAAGAGGAACATCGTTATCACAGAGTACAGCAACGCACGGGAACAGCTACACGTTACTTGCCCACCCTTCCCTTCCCTTCCCTCTCCGGGTCCGTGGCCACGGTCCCACCAGGATGGTTCTCCATCTGCCCCCCCGGCTCCCCAGGGGACAGCGGGAGATGGCAGCAGGGGACTGGGGGGGGGGGGACGGGACGGACAGAGGGACAGGACCAAGCCACGGGAAGGACAACTTGGGGGGTGGGGGTGGCTATTGCTATCACACAGACCCACGACGCCTGGACTGGGAATAATAAGGTGCCAGTTTTTGTGCATTTCGGGTTTTCTGGCAGAACGGGACGGGGTTTGGATTCCCACCTGGGAATCCACCGAGCAAATCCACCTGGAAACACACATTCCCCCCCCTCCGGCCACGTTTCTGCAATGCATAGAGAAATGGGGGCACCGGGAGCTGCCACCGGCACCGCAGCGGCATCTCGACAGCCCTTTGGGTTTTGTTCAGGGAGCAGGAGGGAAGTGGTTACGGGGGGGGGGTGGGAGGTGGAGATGCAGAAGTAGCAACGGTTCTTCACTGCCACCGGAAACACCAAAAGCACCCAAAAAAAATTGAAAAAAAAACCCCAAACAACCCAAAAACCCAACCCCAAACAAACAGCAAACAGCAGAGTTTAACAGCTCAGCATAAATACACAGTATTTGTAAACTATTATTAAGGCACTGGATTGTAAAAGAACAATTACAATACGAGGGGGGGGACAAACACGTCTACCTTTGCTCATGCAATAAACTCGGAAGGAAGTCCGTGAGCGTCACGGGTTTGGCTACGGAACCCCTGGAAATGGCACACCTTGGCTTGGAGACCCGACTCCCGGGAAAGCCGGTGCCGAGCTGCGTCCCGGGAAAGCTGGGGGGGGGTGGGGGGGTGGGTTGGTTTTTTTTTGCGCAGCAGAACTTGGCAGGCACTCGAGAAAACAGGAAGGAAATAGAGATGTTCGCTCGCATCGGTTAACGGAATTTTTCTGAGTTTATTCAAATCTGATGCCACCACCCCCCCCACACACACACACCCCACCCCAAGTTCTTCCCTTGGCCAGGGCAGCAATGGGAAGGGGCTGCAGCGTTGAGAAAGGTGGGGGTGTAACGTTTAAGGGGGGGGGGAAAACACCGTGCGAAGGGATCAGACTGCGCTGGGATGGAGCCTGAGGGCAGCGCTGCCAGGGCAGAGGCTCCCAAGGGGCATCAACCAGCCCTGGGGCATCAACCGGCCCCGGGGCATCCCCTCTGCCCTCGGTTTCCACCCCCCCTTTCATAAAATCAGACCCTGGGTGTAAAGGAGGAGAGTGAAGACGATACAAACGCAGGGAATTTATCGCCGATCTGGACTGTGCCCCCGTGGCGGCGCTGGCAGCGGGTGGAGGGTATTTCTGTCCTACCCCTGAACAGGACCCGGCGTTTTCTCAGCCCTAAAAAGCAAAAAGCTTGCGCCCATTTCGCAGGGTCCCCTCACGCGGCGGCTCCTGCTTCAAACCCCCTTTCACGGGCGAAGCAGGAAGCCCGCCTTACGCTAGAAACACACCCCACATTTAAGACTCTTCAAGGAGGGACATGGTATTTACTGATTGCCAGTCCCTACAATTCCTCACACAGTCAATATAAAAACGTGGGGTCTTCACCCGTCTCCCTTTCTCAAGGCTGTGGATTTTTGATTAATACAGACTCTGAGAACGACTGCGCCCAGCCCTGCGCTCCCCCCGCCGCAAGGAGGGGATTTTTAAGAACGGCTTTCGATGGAGATCTTAAAATGTGGGAGAGCTCACGCTCACAGCCCAGCTGCTAAACGGGGCAAACCCATTTATTCGCCATCCCTGACCCCCCAAGATCTGTTTGACACCCGAGGTCTGTTCTGAACCCCGAGCCTGCTTCAAAACACCACCCCGAAGGCACAAGCAGCCAGCACGGTTTCAGATGGGACTCGGAGAGCGTTCCCTACGCGCTTCTCAAGCCCTTCCCCTCCTGACGTGGCCAGTGCATCTTGCACAGAGCAGCTCCTGACCCGGCTGCCCAAAATATTGTAAGAAAACGTGCATTTCAAAGAGCCTGGTCGAACTGCTGCGCTCCCAGCAGCACCCACAGCCGGGCAGCAGGAGGAGGAGCGCACGGTGATGATGCCGCTCTGCGACCGGTCCCCAAGAGCCAGCCTCCGGCGTGGGAAGGGACATGTTTCCTCGGGGTGGGAAGGGACATGTTTCCTCGGGGTGGGAAGGGACATGTTTCCTCGGCCACGGTCGCTGCAGGGCAGGGGCACCTCACCGAGGGAGGACACGGCCAGCCCCCCCCCGGTGAACCCCCCCCTGCAGGTCATGCCTTCCTCCAAAAGGAGATCTCACCCAAACCCTTCATCATCCCTCTCTGGAACAAGCCCGTATTTCTGTCTGACTGCTCGCCCCGAAGGATGTGCTCTCCTCCAGAGCAGGATTTACGCCTCTGTCACCCCTGCAAGAGCTGGGACACGTACACCCGGGCTCCCCGGCTCCGGGGCCACCCAGCCTCCTGCCACCCACCGTAAATAACCCCTCGGGCTTTGCCAGCAGCTTCCCGGGCTGCCAGCAAACCCAGGGATCGCCGTACCAAACCCAGCAGCAACAACCAGAACGGACACACGGTCACCTACTGGGATTTCAAACACGTGGGACACCAGAGCTGTCCCTCCCCGGCCATCTCGCTGGCACTGTGTGCCACCAACAGCCCGACGAAAGGTCCCCAACACAGGATCCACGACACCGACACAGCATTACACGAAGCTTCACTGGGGTCACTGACTGGCCCGGCTCGTCATTAGCACTGGGACGTTACAAACCACCACGACAGCAAAAAAAAAAACCCACCCAAAGAACACACCCTGCCACCTCTCATCCTCACCCACACGAGAGGATGAGAATTCACCCGGTCAGGCAGCGAGGAGGGACAAACACCAGCAGGTCACGGAGTCACCACAAACACAGCTCAATACTCCTTCACGTCACAGCGGGGTCACTCGGAGCAGGAAAGTCTCTGTCTCCAAACTCCACCAGGGTTTTACAGGTAACATTAAGGGAACACCTTCAAACAATGGTACATATTGTGGGAAAAGCCTTTTTTTTTTTTTTTAGGAAAAAACCCACCCAATCAACAAAACAACAAGCCAAGACTAAAAGTCAGCAAGAACAGAGGTAGTGTTCATGTCACCATTTTAAGGATTTTTCCACAAGTGCCCTCATTTAACTAGAGACTTGTGTTTGTTCTGTAAAAAAAAAAAAAAAAACGAGTCATGACTAATTATTTTGTTGAGTCCTTGAAATCAAATATTTCAGCATTTCATATGTATAGATAGATAAATAGATACGACTATCCATCTATATATACACACACAAAACCACGTTACTATACTTGGCAGACAGTGCTAGAAGTAGCATCCTGCAGGACAACAGGCAATTCACACACAAAGTCCTCTTCTAAGCCATGCAACACATTTTATTTTCCCTTGTGCCATCCATCAGGACTGACCCATCACGGTTTTGTTCTCTCCGCTCGGAGCACAAGGAGGGGAAGACGAGGTGGCATCAGATGAACTACCACAAGTCGGACGATAGATAGAACTGCATCGGTGCAATGAATAAATGCCATAAAACACCCCCCCCAAATCCATCCCCCTCCCCACAGAAGGCATCAACTTTTGCCCATCCAAAGCGTGTTCTTCAAGTTTCCGAGCGCTGGCTTCGCTGCCAGTTTGGAGGTGACGTCTGTGCTCCTCGGCATGGACTGTGGCTCACAGAACACAGAAGACTCACTGGAAATGGCCTCTTTTGAGTCCGTTACGGTTGACACATCCATGTCACTCGATAAGTCCTCGGAGGACAAGTTAAGACATCCCAGCTTGGCGAGCGAATTGGACCTTTTCAGGGGAGAAGACACAGTCAAACCAGCCAACCTGAGCCGGGTCTCGATTTCCTGAGTTCGCTGCTTCACCAGGCCGGGTTTGCCCCGCACGCTGTGGATGCTGTCGCTGCTGGAGCTACGCGTCAGGTTGGAGCTGCGGGAGGAGGAAGGGGTGTAGCAGATGGTCTTCAGAAAGTCCTTGGTGAAACTGCTGGTGTGCTCCGACCGACCCAAGAGAGGCGTGGAGGTTTTCTGACAGATCCCCTCCAAGACGCCTTTCACCTCTAACTTCTCCACGTTGTTTTCTTCTTCGGGGATCAAGGGCGCGGGGCCCAGAAGAGGTACGAGGCCGTGATGGGGAATCAACTCCCCGCTTTCCTCCACGATGCTGGAGTCGACTCTGCTCAGGGGGCTCTCTCTGAGCAACGACGAGGCCTCCGAGGGCAGGCTCTTCAACCGCTCCAGCTCTTTGGTGTGTTTCCTGACCAAGCCCGCTTTCTGCAGCTGAATGAGAGACTCCTGATGCTGCATCAAGTAACTGGTTGCACTCGGCTTTTCCAAGTCTTTGCTGAACAAATACTTCAGATCCTTGGTGGGTTTCCCATCTTTTCTGGCCAGAGACTCTTCTTTTACCAGTTCTGCGTTAAGGAGGCTCTTATCGCAGTGCGAGTTCCTCCTGGGCAGCAGAGTTTTGACCTGGGTTTTTGGTGCATCTTTTCCTTTCTCCAAAACGTGTTGATCAAGCGACCTGCAAGCGCCAGCCTCCAAAGCAGCGGTCCCTGCCGACAGAGGAAGGGCAGCCTCGACGTTTTTAGTTCTGATTCCTTCCTCCGAGTGTGCCTTGCTGGGCAGGTGGTCCACCAAGTTGGAATTGATGTGGGAGAGGAGGGCCGGCTGCGTGCAGATGGTGGTGGTGGCGGCGCTGCGACGCGCGGTGCCGGGGTTCAGCTTCTCACACTGCTCCCCGAAGGAGTCGGGGGACAAACCGGCCGAGGAATACATGCAGTCGGCGCAAGACTGATAGGAAGGCTTGACTTTGCTGAGGATCCCAAACACGGCGTCGTGCTGCAAGGAAAGAAGAGAGGTACAGATAAACGCGCGGGGAACGGGACATCAGCGATCAGCAGAGAGAGGCACACACCACAAGATGTATTTACAGCCCAACAGATTTGGAACGAAGCCCGTTTCCACTTCTCTTAAGGCCCTCTGGCAGGAACAAAAGGCACGTACTTTCTCAGCAGACAGTATCTCCCATGGAAGAATACCTACCGTTTCAAGCGACGGTCATGCAAGCAAGTTGCCCAGAGCAGTTTACGGGGCACTCACATGCGTGCGCTCTCTCTCTGGCATCTAAATCCATAGCTTGGGCAAGCAAAGCCATGTTGAGAAGCACTTCGAAAAGGAAGAAGCTCATCATGGAATGAAAGGCTTTATCCAAGTCAAATGAAACTGTGCTATGAAGATGAGAAGAGCAGTTTCACTTGCAGCAGAGTCAGCCATGCTAATCACCTACATTTCAACTCCATACGCACCTCAAAATCCTCTGGGCAACTCCTTTTGCTGTTGTTGTTATTCAAGTTCTCTCTATTAAGCCTGCTCTCCTCTTTGTGCATGGACAAACGCCGCTTCCACTTCTCCATTGGATTTTCCTCCCTGACACCATCCTCCCCTTGGTCCCCAGGGCCCAGCACTACCCTTCCCTTCCGAGGGCTGAAGTCCAGTTTCTTCTTCACCTCCTTTTCGGTGAAGCTGCTCAGCTCTGCCAGCGGCTCCGCCGTCTCCAGGGCTTTCACTGGCTCCAACAGCCTCCCCTCAGGAAGCGCAGACGGAGGTTGTCCCACCAGTGAGGCGGCGCGTTCCGCAAGCGCATCCCGCTCCAGCTCCTCCACATGGAAAAAGCCCTCCCTGTCACCGGGGATCTTGTTCTCCAGCAGCGTGTCCGAGAGGCGATGGAAGCAATAATTAAAGCCCACAGACATTTCCGTGCCAGCACGGTTGTCCAGGTACGCCGGCTGCGATGTTGTGTCCAGGTCAGCCAGGCGGTTTTCCAGATCGATGTCTAAGCTCTCGAGTAAGAAGTCCCCCGACCCCGTGGTGCCATCTGTGTTCTGGGGTAGGTTGCTCTCCGCCTGCTGCTTCCACAGCTTATTGTGGCGCTGCTTGCTGGGGGGGAAAGGACAAAAGACACAAGTGACCACCTGTAGGATGCTCAGTTCCAGGAACATTTGTCCCTTTCTGTAACCTGGAGCTGAAAGGCTGAACAGTGGGCCCAGCCTGGCAGTTCCACTTGGGCAAAACCATCTCTAGCATCAGGATTTTGCCCCTCCCACTTGCCCACTCCAGAGTCCCCTGGCCCAGCAGGCTCTCAGACCCATGATGGGAAGAGTCCCTCAGGGCGGCGGGGCACAGAGCCCTCTGTCAGAGCAAAACACCCTGAACCAAAGTCTCTGCACATCCCATGGCACAGTTCCTGCCTGAACCAGAGTGAAAAATTTCCCTCCTCTTCCCCCAGCGGAGCAGAGGCCAAGCAGAGCGTGCAGAAACCCTTATTAGATACAACAGCACTTGCAATGACAAAGACTTGTGATTGGCATGGTCACCCAGAACCGCGAGTGACTTTCCTCCAACGTTGCTCGGTTCAGTTCTGCCTCATAAAACAAGAACAATGTTTTGCTGAACACAACTTGGCTACTGAGAAATAGGAACATGCTTCCCGAACGCAGAGAAGCCCTCACTGAGTTAACCCAGAGCAGATCTCCTTAGGAGACAGCTAATTTCCATCCAGGGAGGCCTAGCAGGGGAAAGGTTTAGAAAACCAAAATTAGCCCAGGCTTCTACATCTGCCCTTCTAAAGACCCTTCAGACTACAGCACCCGAGCACTCTGGCGCTGTCTTTGAGCCAGACATTGGCAGAAGAACCTACTGTTGGTTCTTCAACCAGAACCACACGTGAGGTTGCCTACAATTAGCTCCTTTATTTCCCGCGAGTCACCTTTCCATTCCTCCCGTGGCCTCACCTCGCGTCTAAAATGCCCTCGTACTCCAAAAGCTGTCTCATGAAGCCTGCATTCGGCCTCGCGATGCTGCGCTTCTGCTTCACGTAATTATAAGCCTTTTCCAGCGACCAGCCAAATTCCTTCATTGCGTAAGCGATGACAGTGGACGCGGAGCGGCTCACACCCATCTTGCAGTGCACCAGGCACTTGGAGTGATTCTTCCTGCAGAAGGACAAACAGGAAAATACGTCTCTTCGTTCTGGACGAGGGGGAATGGTTTTAAACTGAAAGAGGGGAAATGGAGATGAGATCTCAGGAAGAACTTCTTTGGTGTGAGGGTGGTGAGAGCCTGGCCGAGGGTGCCCAGAGAAGCTGTGGCTGCCCCATCTCTGGAGGGGTTCAAGGCCAGGTTGGA